>OU911086.1:5225000-5582500 GCA_918358865.1 Melinaea marsaeus rileyi | reverse complement strand
CTATTTATAAAACAATTTTGGGTTACAAGCATTTTAATTTTTAAGCAAGTACGTGCGTTTTGTAGGTAGGGCAGGTTAATATGTTACAATAATATTGTTTTATAGATTTTTAATAACATCCGATGCTTAATGCTTAGCAGCAAGCTCGTTCCTCATGAAAAAAAAATGCTTTAAATAACACAGTGACACAGATCCTAGAGTTAAAGCATTTTAAAACTTAAAATTATAATTACGTCGTGAAATGTCATTAATTTATTTTAAAATACGATTGATTGTTAACAAAATAGATAAATAGTAATGGCGAACCATAAAACCACGAGAAACAACGAAACGCAAAATGTCAATAAGACATAAATAACTTCGTGCTACTGACATATGACTACAAAAAATAATACATACTTTGACATAATCATAACCATTATTTAAATTTTATCCAAAATAAAATTACATATAACATACAAATATTTATAATTATGTCGAGATTTTACAAATTAGGCCAAATGTATACATGTTTACGTCCTCCAATGTTTAATTCACAAATCTCTAATGTAACATATCCAATAAGTAAGGCTAAGTTACATATAAAAACAACCTATTATGCTGTTAAAAGGACAACAAGTGCTGCAGGAGGTAATTTATTTAAGTATTGCTTCCTCTCAGATTACCTTTCGAGTTTTTTTTTATAGATAGTGCAAATCAAGTTTGCACCATCCCAAATTAGTTCTGTCTGCTTAATAGTTAGTAATAAATTAAACATAATTATGTGGTTTACAGGAGTTTTGGGACTCGGTAAAGGAAAGAAAAAGGTGGGCAAGCTTGGTACTATGGAGAAGAAAGAGTTGCCAGTAGAGTCAGATCCTG
This sequence comes from Melinaea marsaeus rileyi, assembly GCA_918358865.1. Lineage (NCBI taxonomy): Eukaryota > Metazoa > Arthropoda > Insecta > Lepidoptera > Nymphalidae > Melinaea > Melinaea marsaeus. The sequence continues at coordinate 5,581,639 of OU911086.1, read as the reverse complement.
AGAAACTGGTCCATTATGTCTGTGGTTCTAACATCTATAATACAGGGGAGGATGTGCAAGTAAGGCTAAAATATAATTTATAAATCAGACTTGTAAAATATTTAAATTCAAACATTACCAATAACATGATCAAATATTTTAAAATACTGAGTATTGAAATAATTTGAAATTAATTTACTGAAAGTCAAATTTGATTGCACAAAAATTTTAGTTAAATTTTACTGAGTGTTGTTACATCAGAAATCCATATATATATATTTATCACTCACTGACTCATTACAAATCTCCAAAACTATCTGTCCGATTAACTTATAATTTTACATAGTACTTCTTTTGTGAGATAGATGTCCACTAAGAACGAATTTTACGGAATTCAATTCCAAAGAATTTCAACTTTTTACATTTCGCCAAGTTCTAAACCTTAATACACACTTAAAGCGAGGATAAGTTACTATAGCAATGGTTACAATGACAATTGATAATATGACAAAGGTTATTATAGCAACCTAAGTTCACATCCAAATTATTAGTCTACCCAGTAAAGCGGGAGGGAATAAGCTAGTCTTAATATATGAGAATCCTGTGTCAAGACTTTCATTTGTCTCATTTCAATGAGACTTGTAGTTCTATTGTTTGCTTCAAATTTAAAAGATAGTTTTCAACCAATCTTTAATCCTTTGTATTGCAAATTTGACGTTTTTTATATGTAAAAGGGTTTAATTAACTTCCAAGTTATATAAGTTTACAGTAGTTTGAAATTTTAATTGATAAAAATGAATGAAGTAACATATGAAGCTGCTGGCGACAGCAAGTAAGTTTATACTTAACTAGGATCCGCCAACCGTGCTGTGCGGGTGTTGAGCTGAGCCCCTCTCCTTTATTCTTTTCATGATAACTTTTGAATGGCTAAACATCTTTTCAATCTGTTTTCGCTATAACATCCGCATGCGGCGCAAACATACATGAGAAAAATTTTAGTTAATTATCTTGTCGCATTCTGGAGACAACTAAACACAAAAAAGGTCTCCCAAACGGTCAAGAGCTTCGCTTACGCTCAGCTTCCCCCGTATCCCCTTTTTAGTTATTATTACATATGACTTCTCTTCTTAATTTTTTTTACAATTATATATTAGATCAGCAGACAGAACGTCAACGCTACTTATATTCTAGGGTTGAATTTTGTGCATTAAAATTTTTTGTAATTTTTAAAATGACAAAAGGAATATTCTGTCCTAGTTTTATACTTATGCAGGTATAATTAATTTTGTTTTAATTAATGCTTTGGGATGCATGTAAATGAAGCGTAAAAGTTTTTGTAAAATCCGTATCATATATCATAGCTGACATCTATTTGGAGAAAACAATATTCTGTCCCAATTTCCTTATAATTCCAGAGATATGATGAATACGTAGGTAGAAATCTATATATATACGATTCTCTACTGCAGTTCAATACTAAAAACTATTTTCTTTACATAATATTGACTATATATACAACTCCATAATTGACTCAACTATTCTTGATATCTAGATTAAACCAGACAGTGAGTACCCATCTTGGTTGTGGTCTCTGAGGGTGGGTCGAGCTCCAAGTATTGAGGACCTGGATCCAAACACCAAGGAGTACTGGCTGAGAGTCAGAACTGAGGGTATGAGAAGGAACAACCGTCTCCGTGCAATGAGGAAGTTCTAATCCGTTCTAACCACAAGTGTTGTTAATAGTATAATTGTTTATTATTATTATAGAAATAAAATATTTTACAAGATTAGTTTTTTATTGTCAATGGCTTTAATTAAAATTTAAAAAAAAATGCAGTCCAAATATAAAAAAAAAATAATGACATTCAATTGAGATTCCCAAACCCACCATCACAAAACATTTCCGACAATTATACAATTTTTTTATACAAGATACAATTATACATTGCGGTTTGAAGAAATCTCAATTTCTTTTTTATTTTTCATCCTTCATAATTTTGGTCTTATGGCTTTTGTTTACTCTGTAACTATTGTCTATGGAATATTCTGCTTCGGCTGTAGGTGACATAACTTCAAGACAAAAGGTCTTAGTTGTCATTGGTATCATAGACAATCCATGGTGTCCTCTTTGATGATCATGGGCGGAGCGTAGTCACCGTGCTTCGTGCCAAAGGAATATGAATATGGATTCTGAAATTACAGGCATTTTAAGAAACGGCTTATAGCCTTATTGAATGCTAAGAACGAAACTAAAACGAAAAAATCAAGGTAGTCGTAGTCGACACTTCGGGTCAGGGTAGTCGTAGTAATACTTTTATAGTGTTATCAATACCTTCTTGATGTTGTAGAGGTTGGGCGGGTAGTTAGCTGGTCCCGGAGTGCGCGTGGGGCGGCCGGCGCCTTCAGAGCGTGCGCCCAGGGTGTAGCGTGGGGATCTGTCATTCACACCACAAATGATCGCCAAAGGAACAAAAACAAGTGGACTATCGGTTGATCGTTTGAATATTTGGGGTCCAATCGTGTCTTTGTGACATGAACGTATAACTGAATTCACTACCTCGTCTTATAAACATCAGCGTCCCTCTGAAAGTACACGGCGGGTCCTGGTGACTTGGCCTTGGGGTTGAAGCCGACTCTGGCGCCCATTGTGTAGGCAGGGGTTCCGGATCCCAACCTCAGGGCGTAGGCGTTGGCTGCGGGTCCCACCCTCTTGAGGGCGAAGCCTAGCCGAGCGCCCATAGAGTACTGAGGAGCGCGTGGCTCACGCGTGGGCGGACAGCGTTCGGGAGCGTGAGCCCCCGGTCCTGGAGTGCGGAGTGTCGCGCGAGTCGGGAACCTTTGTAGGAAGTAATATCTCGTTTAATAGCAACTGGGATCGCATTCTCAATTAGCTTCGATTTACTGGTTATCTCCTTAAGGATACTTTGCACTGCACCCGATACAAAAATGGGTAAAGACGTACCCTGGTTTGTTTCAAATTTCAAAACAAATTCTAGACATATAAGACAACAAATATTTTTCTTATTTTATAATTATTAAAACTATATATTATATAAAAGTGAGGCTTGTACAATTGTTAACCATAACGTATAGACATTTAAACATTAATTTATTATGTAAATAGGTGTTTTTCTGTAACCTGGCTCCAAAACTCCAGTTGGGAGACGAGACCACTCCATCCCTGGTGACGCGATCGATGCGATATGCTGGGCCTGGTCCCAGCTGTCGGACCCTGAAGCCGGCGTTGATACCAAACGAGTACATGGGATTCCGATAGCGGGAGGGATCGTGGGAGGGAAAACCCACAGTCGTGGGTAGCTTATAGGCACCAGGCCCGGGACCTAGGTGTACAGAAAACTAGCATTTATGTGAAAGTATATATTTCATTTCATTATCCTAACTTAGGACACTTCTAAGTAAGATATCTGGTTTAATAATTACAACTATATTTCTTATTATTAATAATATTTGAGCCAGTTCATGACCGAATTTTCAGTTAAAAGGTGGTTCAAGTCGTTAAATTTTAGTTGCATTATAATGTAGTCCAAAAAATGTGTTTTCCGAATGAAAGTACTTTTATATTTTGACTTCATAGTCACCACACAATATTTCACCTAAATCCGTGCAGTAGTTTTGTACTTTTTTCTGTCATATAAATTCTTTTACCAAAAACTAACCTAGTGGTTTCTTGCAGGCCATTTTGTATTCAAACAGATAATTTTGATTAAAACAGAAATTTATTATAATTTACTAAAACATAATGTCCGACACGTCTGTTTGTTTATGTGGAATGTCAAAAAGCAGGTTGTTTTAAATTTCGATTAACCATCAAATGTTATAGAGAACTAATAAAATTTTATACAAAAGAGTTTAAATATAAGAAAAGGCGTATCATTTCTGAACTAAAGATTTGATAAATCTCTCTAAATTATCAAATAGTGTTTGCTATGGTAATTAATTGAATTAAAGTATTCAGAATTAAATTAATCAGAAAGATTGTACTTATAGTAATGATATTATTTGTTGGTAATTCAGGTTCAAGAGTCAGATTTGCTACTGTTTCGTCTATAATATATATATAGAGGAAAATTAGAATATTTATTATTTAGTGTATACGTCATAAAATTGACTATTAATTATTTAATACTTCACTATAACTATGATATCATACCTATATCAATATATCAAGAAAGTGACAAAGAAACTTCCATTTCCTTATGTTTGGATCACAGAATAAAAAAAATAAGTAAATCAAAGTTAAAATATTAGTTAAATATCTTAGATCTATCCATCCAAACACTGAATAGATCTGAAGATTTTTTGTCTAATGTCATTGAAATATATTTGTAATTTGAATCTAATTTAATATAGTATTACAGCAAAGATGTAACTGTTCCTATAATAAAGAGCAAATTAATTACCGAAGTACTTTAACTTTTTGCCGTTTTTAAACTAAACATGTAACATGGTGAAATAAAACCAAAAACAGTGTAATAATAATTTAATACTTTACTGAATTATACAGAACTGACAATGTATTTGTTATTTTAAATATAATTAAGTTCGTTTTTGGTCTGGAACCGTTTTCAGCGGCGTTAGTTCCTCTCCATCTTCGCTGTCTTCGGGGGACTCGCTGGCGCCCCACTGCCATAAAATTATATAAACATAATATTACTTCAACGCTTAAGAATTAGTATCAAACTATGTGTGCACAACACGCATTTTTTGTATAAATATCTACTTAAAACTACCTGCGGCGAGAGGGGATGTCGTGTCAGCACGCGGTACAAGAGTGCGGAGTATAAGACATTTGCAGCGCCCAGCACGATTAGAGCGCGCTCGAACCCCGCCGCCCACGACACCACTCCGCCCACCACCGGCCCTGGGGGGAAAGGGGGGATTAGGTCTTTGGATTATACAACATCATTGAAGTGACGAACGTTTTGCATTTCTGGACAAAGCTTTCTGGTTAGTATTAGCTATTATCCCAGTCGAGTTCAAATTGCAGTTGAACATGAAATAAAGCGTGAGTAACAATGTGATCACCGACGGCGTAGGCGGCGCTGGACGCGGCCTGCAGCAGAGCGGCTCGAGCTGGGAGTGAAGAGGGCGGAGCGCGTGCCAACAACGCCGGTACCAGAGCCGCGTCCGCAGCGCCCAGACCTGCGCCCACTACACACTGCGGCAGCGACAACCACCCCACCTAGAACATCGACAGTACTGGATGATAGGACGTACGGAAGGAGGGCAGTAAATTACGTAAAATAAATCAAACTAAAGTGTATAGTGTACGGAAGGAGCGAGTGGTAGCAGCATCGCGGCGATCCCGACGCAGGTGACGGCGGTGACAGCGACTCGCTCTGCGCCCGCGCGCTGCCATACGCTGCCCAGCGTACTTGCTGCCAGGTAGCCCGCGCTGTCCGGGACGAACACCGCACCCAACGCCCAACGCTACGAGATTAGATGTTTTGTATTGTAAACAAAACAAACAATTGTTACAACAAATGTTTGCGTATTTTCTATTGGGAAACTTCTAGCATAAGCAATTTTTTTTTTTATTAATTAATGTTTTTTCCACTTTGAATCCTTACCAGTGATCAATTGTGTGCGTCAAATGGTTTTTAATTTGATACTCTACATATCGAAATAAGTCCCTCATCGTAGAATATAAATAGTATATAACCTGGGGATGGAATTTAGTGATGATCCACAACGGCAGACAGGGCTCCAGCGCCGCCATGACACTGGTGGTGAGAAGGACTGCACCCGCACACGCGCCCGTCGACCCCCGACTGGCCTCACGACATAGGGCGCGCGCCCCTCCCACGGGAGTCGGGGAAGGGGGGGACACCTACCGGGAAGAACTTAAATAAATACTCACTCGATAGGACACAATCGTTCTAAACATTTTGAACACAAAATTTCCCGTTTAAGATTCTAAAACTTTTACACTTACCATATTATATTCTTCCTTGTTAAGATACATGTATTGGAGAGCTGTAATAAAATTCTAATTATTTAGTAAAATCATAAAAATTACAATCCCAAATAGATAGAAATACCCAAATTGACGAGGAGTGAAAAGGCGATCAGTTGAAACGGAGCAGCTGAGCTCCATAATTTATACGCGGCGCCCCCAAAGGGATACCCCACGAGTACTCCTGAAATGATTAATAATGTTAATCTATTTCATACATTGCTCTTAAAATATTAAAATTTCTGAAACAGTGACCACAATAAAGAAATACTCTGAGTTTGTTGTGGTTATCAGAGCAGCGCGTTTGGAACACTCATAGACTTATTTTAAGTTGGAGTGTCTTTACAGAAGGGCTTATTTTGATAAGTTTCAATAGTCCTGACACTCCCATTTGATCACTGATTTAAAGGGGAAAAGATAAATAAATATTAGAATTATAGAGTGAAAAAAGCAGCATAGATAAATGATGGTACCGAGCGCGACAGCACCCAGCAGCGCGGCGAGCGCGCGGTGTGGGGCATGGGGCAGCGCGCGGGCCACCAGCGCCAGACCTGCCACGCTGCCCAGCGCAGCACCCGCGCCCTGCACAGCGCGACCAGCACCAGCACACGCAGCACCACCACTACCACCACCAGCACAAACACCGAATGCTGGACGATCAGGTGGATAGCTTAAAGCCCATTCTTTATACTTCTTTAGAAACAGTAAAACAGATCAAATAATTGTTTTACTTTAAAGAAAAGATATCTTTATACTTAATAGCACATTTTTTGCATCAGTTAATTAATAATAAAGCTACGTAGTTACGTACGTACGTACGCTTTATTATTGTATGTATGTTATATCCAAGTTATCTACTAACGGTGTATATCTCTTCAATCTAGACGCGTTCTGTACCAACATGATATTGACGCTATTAAGTTCAAATAAACGAATTAATTATCTATCACACCCTTAATCTTAAACAATACCAAATTTCATAAAAATTGGCCGAGTTTGTTTTACAGTGATAGTCCATTTTTTTTCCGTATAAATGAGCTTTTAGGAGTGAACGTATTTATGACGTTAAAAACATCTTTGCAAAATAAACTAGGATAAGATCAAACAAAACTAGTCTTAAATGAAGTGAAAATTCCACATACATTCTTACGCGTCCATAAAATACCAAACATTTTGTTATAACTCGTTATTGCATTGCTGAATAATTTGTAGGAAATGGTTGAAATTTATTGTATTATCATTAGATGGTTTTTAGATAAACAGAAATAGGCTACAAAAGGAATTTGGAATGAATTGTGGGTGCGTTGACAGACTTTGGGGTAACTCCGATTGGACTCTGCTCTATGTCCGCCATTTTGAGATAAATCAATAATCTAGGTTAGAAAAACTATTAGCAGCTTTACTGAAATTAAATGTCTTAAATTATTGCTTGTTTTTAGACGTGTTTGTAAAAATTACACATTTTAAACACACAACAAATAGAATAATTTCGTATTTGTTTGTAAATAATATTAATGTCAAAACGTCATACTTTTTACATTATTATATTACAGTTAAGTAAGCTCATAAAAGAGGGCCATTTTCCCTGTTCACTTTGCCTAATAATTGAGCTGAGCGAAAGCGAAGCTCTTAACCGTCTGGGAAAATTCTTTTTGAAGCAACATCACATAAAAATTACTAAACCGATTTGAATGAAAATGGGCAGAGCTGTAGAGCTTGGGAATGGGCATGTTTTTAATAAAACAGAATTAAAATATCCCATTTCGTTCAGAAATGATGGTCAAAAAACTGAGGAGGCTCAGCTCAACTCCCGCAGGGCACAGCGGCGGATCCTAATAAAAGTATAAGGAATTTAATTGTTATTAATAAGGTATTGTGTGTCTATATTAAGAGATAAGTTTAATAGGGATAATTTCGAATGAGGATAACAGAGACATTAGTTTAGTTTTTCAACTTATTAGGTACATTTCCGTTCATTTTATTTTATTTTATAAACGAAGGACATTGTTTTTGTTTATTAATTAGGTAGTTTTCCGGTTTCTTTATTTTATTTTATATACGAATGGGGATAACAAGAAAATTATCTTTATTATTAATTAGGTAAATTTCCCGTTAGTTTATTTCATTTCATAAAGCCGCAACACACTTTTTTTATAAAGGTAAAAACTCACTGAGTGCTGCAATCACCAGCAATGAAGTGGCGAGTTGGAGGCAGGTAGCAGCACCACGATTAGACACCAGTGATGCGGCTCCTGGGGACATCAGCAATTGGGAAGCCGCCTTCGCACCGAGAACAGCACCCACCACCAACTGTGATGACCCCACACCCTCACCTGGGATGAACTTCATACTTAATATGTGATGTATAATTTATATATTTATATGTAATCATACCATCCTGTGTTACGTGTCTAACAGTGCTGTTCAAGAGCTTGGCGAGTGGAGCGTCATGCTGGGACCAGAGCTGAAGGGATTCACCACGAACCCAGTCCGGGATAATAGGGACTGGACAAATAAACCACATATAACAACAAATTGGGAACAATATTTACAGACACATATAGTATTACCAAGAACTGTTAGAAGAACATTATCCAGGAAAAAAGTGAGGTAGACCAGCGCAAAGGCGATCGTTCCAGAGTTATCTTGTTCCATCCTCTCCTGTATACGGCTGTGGCTACACTGTATCTATCAACCCGATACATTGTCCCTGGATACATTATAGCAATTCGTTTTCAATCACAGTGCAGTCGGGCGTGTGCGCTCGGTTAATACAATTTGTCGCTAAAGGATGTCTTTACGAGATAAGCGAATAGAAAGTAGGTTATAGTGATTGAATATTTTAAAAATGTAACTGAATAAAGAGAATTGTTTAATAATAAACTCCTAATTTGCTCATTATAGTAATGAAAATATATATAATCAAGATTAAATATATATATAAATGATTTTTAACTTATCTGTACATATACAGTAATACCCCGATTTACGCGACCCCGTTATACGCGGTTTCACTATAACGCGGATGCAAATTTCGCGTACAAATGCCTCGAATTACACGAAAGAGTGTGTATAAATATAATGTAGTCATCAACAATAGATGTATTTTTCTGTAAAAAATAAGAGTATGTATTGCATAAAGTGTTCCTAGAATTAAAGTGATTGATTAAAATGATTTGTATTTTTTTGTTATAATTTTTGACTACGTTTAATCATAAACCTCGTTATACGCGAATTTCAGTTAACGCGATTTTTTTTGGAACGTAACCCTCGCGTAAAGCGGGGTATTACTGTATAAATTAAATTTGTTCATTTTTGATTACACGTTGCTAAAAGAACACGTCTTTTTAATTTGTTCGTCATTTTGTATGTGATTTTGATACAAAATGGCTGACTGATTCCGTTGGTATTTAAAGTCAGTTTGGGTAAATTCTGGAGGCAATTTTAGAAATGTCTATCTAAATTTATCTTAAAGGAAATAAGAATATATAGTCAACAGTTAATCAGATTTCTTCCAGCTTTCTTTAAGAAATATAAAAATTGAACAATTATTTGAATATAACTAGGATCCGCCAACCGTGTATGGCGAGTGTTTAGCTGAGCCCCTCTCCTTTCTTCTTTTGTTGATAACTTTTGAATGGATTAACATTTTTTGAATCTGTTATTGCTATAACATCCGCGTTCGGCTCAAACATATATAAAAGTTTTATTTAATTATCTCGTCCCATTCTGGAGACCACTAAACACAAAAAAAGGTCTCCCAAACGGTTAAGAGCTTCGCTTACGCTCAGCTCAATCATAATAAACAATCATCTAAATCTATTATTAGAGTAATTATCAAGTTAATTTCTACATACATAATATGCAATAGATAATTTTAATATAGCAGTTTCTAATATAAGTTCTTTAGAACTTTTAAAGAATTTTAAGAACTTACAAGAATATTCCCAGTCAGCATCTAAGTCAGAAAGATTTCAGTATGAAGTCCTATAAAAAACTTCTTGCAGAAGTCCTAATATGACATCTTAAACAGCTCATTTTTAAGAACTCATAATTCAGAGCTCTTAATGAACCCTTGAATGAGAAGTCGATTTTTTGACATCCAAATGAATATTTTTAGAGCTAATTAAGTATTCATTTTCACGAGTTCGTAAAAATGAGCTTTTTAAGAGCTCTATTTCAAGAGGTCCTAAGATGTACGTTAGGTGGCGCATTCGACTTCTTCAGGAGGTCTTGAGAACGTCTTTCTGACTTAAGATCTGACGTCCAGATCAGAAATCTGAGCTCATTCAGAATAACTTAATACGTCATTTTGCTATCTGGGTTATTTGTAATGTTGGATAAATATGAATCGTTTCCGAGTAATGGATAATATTATTTCTTTGATTTACTAAAATATCGAAAGATTATATAGGTAATGCAAAAATCTAATATTTGTTTTTGAATTAGGTCTGTTTGTTTGTTCGCTTATCACGAAAAAAATACTGCAAAGATTTTGATGAAATTTGTTTTAGTATTATTATATTTATTTATAATGTGAAAAGCGTTCACTAGATTTATTCTCATTTTCTGTTTCAAGAGCAAATTAGTTATTAATAGTTATTTGTTAAATACAAAATTTGTTTGGGATAGCTAACTAACAGAACTACAATAATAATGTAAGAATTTACATATATGCATTGTAAGTAGTAAGATGATAGATGGTTATGATTTAACTCCGAGGAAGAGGCAGACGAAGTACGTAGCAACATCTAGTGTAAAATTAAATAATTGCTTTGTATAAAATTTAATTTAAATCTCGCGTGTTGTTTCTACTTCGGTAGTTAGTTATGGATACAAAATTAATTAACCTGAATGACATGTTAACTTAGTAAGGTCACTAAAGACTGTTTCCTTTTTCTAAACAGTTTTTTGATCATCATGTCTGAACGGAATGAGATATTTTAATTCTGTTTTGTTTAAACATGCCCATTCCCAAGAACTACAGCTCTGGCAATTTTCATTCAATACATCGGTTCAATAGTTTTTATGTGATGTTGCTTCAAAAAGAAGTTTCCCAGCTTGTTGTTGAGCTTTAAATGAATTTAGTAGTATTGTCTTTCAAATTGGTCGACCATTATGTTGAACAATATATTTCATCGTTGGTATTCTGTCATTTAAAGTGTCGTGCCTAACATTTTAAAAATAATATTAGTATCTAACAGTTCCAACATAACAGGAAATAAAGTATTGGTTGGTAAGTAATATGTATATGCCTAACAATTATTTTTTTGTCGATAAAGTTGCTTATATATAACTAATATTACATTCGGTAAAGCGGATAACTCAATTTGGTAAAGAGACGAAACGATATCCCATCCGATATATAATAAAAAATATTCATATGATGTGTAAACTATAATCATCAAACCAACAAGAAAAATATCAAATTTTGTAATGTGTATTCTTTTTAAAATATAATAGAGATAGCAAAAATAAAACGCAATTTCCAATTACGCTGTCATATTTGCGTCAATGTCATTAGTTAAGCTCGGGCGGCAGTCGGAAGGAGGTGGTTGTGGCTTGTCAGGCCGTTCAATGTATTTAGTTCACAGTTCATAGTTCATACTTGAAGCGTGGGGCTCCGCACTTACGATATGCATTGTAAATCAAAATTTTTATAAAAAGTACAAAAATTCTATTGTGACGTTCCTAATTTCTTTAATAGTTGCGATTCGGTTACATTTCCTGGCTCCGCGCTACCTGCTGCTTCCTTGAAATATTATGGTGAGTGGAATCTAAATATCTATTAGTACTTTATTAATTGCGCGTTCACTGTTAAACTCAATTTAACTCAATTAAACTCCGAAATAATATAATGTGCATTCGCAATGTTAATGTACTTGTTACCATGTCGACAATTTTATGAGCTTTTGAAAATAAATTGATTACTTAGAATCTTCATGTTTTGCGGTGAGCTTTAACTAATTAGTTTGTAATGAAACATATGCTATATTTACATTCAGAAAAATGTTTTATCGTTTTAGAATTTTATTTTATTATTTAATTTATTAACTTCATAATTTCTGAAAATCCTGAAAGTAAAGTTATATCTCATTGATAAGAAAACATGTTTTTTTTATATTTTATCATGTTATATCAAAACTATTATTATAATTATTCCATCCTGTATCACACTTTCCTATTAAAATAACATGTTAAATTAATTAAAATGTGCGTATTTAGATAAAGTGTAGAGATTAAACAATTATACCACACATTTTAGTTTTTATATTTGGCCTTGCAACAACTACATTAACACAGTTATACAAAAAAATACAATATGAATCAATGAATCACTGAATTAGTGAAGTCCTAATTTTTAATAACAAAATAAAGTTTTATTAAACGTAAGTATTTCTATAACTAATATTATTTGTAATAATAATTTCATTGCAATAGATAACTAAAACCGCCCCGACATCTGTTACACTTCATTTCATCCATTGTTCTATCAAGGTCTATCCAATTGGAATTGCATTGAGAGATTTGTAAAATTTTTCTCAAATTACTGTAAAAAGATCTATAAAAAACAGACTTCTACAGACGGACATTACATTGGTAAGATTTTTGCAATTTCGTATATTAAAAAATTTATGTTATAGAAGAAATGCTCAATGAAGCAACGATTCATTGAAATATAGGATACATTCGAATTATTTCACATTTTAAGTCTTCAGGAAAAAATATATAATTTTTATATTAACGTTTAATAATTATTTATTCGGTATTGCCTATATACATGTTACGGCTTAATATTTATTCGGAAAAAATGTTTTTACTTCCGCATAAAGGAATATTTTAGATTGTTAAGTTTGTCAAAGGATATTGTGTTATATATATTATGTAGAGAATTGGGAACAAACATTTGTTTATAATATATTTGCTTACAAAATAAATAAAATAAAATTGATTACATACAGAAATAATGGTTTTAAATATAATATATAATATAATATTCTTCATTTAGTGCATTATTTGAAAAGCTATTAACGTTTTCATGTTTTCTTTATCAACAACATTTGAACAAGATAAAACATGTTTCGGATTTTTATCTTTTTAAATATATATAACAAAGTATTGGCCTAACCAGGCTTCACCCGTATTTTCTGTATCAACCAATTGACAAGAAACATATTAATATTAATTTTTACCCTCAATATTTATATCAAACTATTGGCCCGCCCCGGCTTTAGCCAAGTAGTTTTTAAGTTTATAAACAAACTAATAAATCCTTCCTCTTTATAACATTAGTATTATAATTGTTATGTATAATCTTGTCTTTTCCTACTTTAATCGGTAGTTTTGGGGAAATATTCCTAAATATAATTTATTAATTATAAAAAGCTTGTTTGTTTGTTTATCCTGAAATTGACCTAATTATTTATTTTTTAATTATTTGTTTATATATATATTTATTCAATTATAAATTTACACTGACTGCAACTCGTATAAGAGATTAATTAATTGTGGTGTACTATAATATAATTTATTACTGATAAAAATTCCTGATTTCTGACATTTAAATGATTTCTGACATTTAAATAATAATAACAGTCTATTTCTAATATATCGTTATTTTTTATTTAATAATTATGTTATGGTAGTAGTTTCTTGGTGACCTTCCGATACTTATTTTTATTATTTTGTTCTGAATGATTTGATTACAAAGCATAGTCTGCAAGTGATCAGTACTGACAGAAAGCAGTGACGGTTACCCAGTTGTAGTCACTGACATAAGCAGTCTGACTTTTACTCAGTAGTGGTCACTGACATAAGGCAGTCTCATGATTGCCCAGTTGTGGTCACTGACATAAAGTAGTGTGACTGTTATCCAGTTGTGGTCACTGACAGAAAGTAATCTGACGGTTTCCCTGTTGTGAGCACTGACAGAAAGCAGTCTGACTTTTACTCAGTTGTGGTCACTGGCATGAGGCAGTCTGATGATTGCCCAGTTGTGGTCACTGACATAAAGCAATCTGATTGTTACTTAGTTGTGATTACTGACAGAAAGCAGTCTGACGGTTAGACAGTTGTGGTCACAGACAGAAAGCAGTCTGACGATTGCTCAGTTGTGGTCACTGACAAAAAACATGATTTTTAGGAGGATGGCCAAGCCTCTATGCGATTTGATAATTGACACCCTTGTCCTGGCTGCTATCAGTGATGATAACTATGATAAAGCTAGTGGTAAAGCTATAATAAGTGGTAAGTGTGTTACCAATGCAAGTTATTAATAATTCTGTTGCCACAAAAAAAAACTGGAGTTAATGAATAGATAAAAAATAAAACTATTAAAATTAAAATGAGGAAGCCATTTTTATTAAGTTTTCATTGAAATATTTGAGGAATTTAAAATAATAAAACTTTAAAAACCGGTTATGACACGAGATCTAATTTTGTACGGGAAATATATTGAGGTAAAAAATAAGTCTTACACCCAACTGACTCAGATATTACTTAGAATTGACCCCGAACATTGTATTTTTTGTTTCTCCAACGGATAATACAATATGAGTCACAGTAATGGAGGTAATATTTTTATTAAATCTTTACAAGGGACGCCATTTATTTATGAATATTCATTACAATGGTCGTGTGAGTGTTTGATTGTGACCTTCACACGCACACACACACACACAAAGTGCATACACACACACTCACACACACAAGTGCACACACACACAAATGTCATGTATCAATTACTATAATTTTATTGATTGTTACTCTTAATAATTATAATCTTCTATATATATATAAGTGATTTACCACTCACTGATTCATCACGATATCTCCGAAACTATCTGTCCGATTAACTTAAAATTTTAAATAGTTACTTCTTTTGTGACGTAGATGTACACTAAGAACGGATTTTACGGAATTCCTATCACAACGGATTACAACTTTTTGCATTTCGCCAAGTTTTAAACCTGTAGGAGATATACACTTAACGCGGGGTTAAGAGTTACCATAGCAACGGTTACGATGACAACGGATATGACAAAGGTTACCATAGCAACCTAAGTTCACATCCAAATTAATAGTGTGCCCAGCGAAGTGGGAGGGAATAAGCTAGTTAATGTTATATATATGTTATATGAAACAAGTGATGTGGTAATCCCAGGTTAAGAGCGAGGTCATTAAAGGCCGTGGGCTCGTATTTCTTGTTTTTTTTTTGCCCGTATTCTGTATTCCGAAGGTGACGTATATTTATACTTCAATGAATGTGAGTGAAGGAAAAATATAGTTTAATTATTCGGGTTTGTTTATCGTTACGCTTAAATTATCGTTACGTTGCACATAAATCATAATAATTAATATTAATTTCGTTGTTACTTCGTTCCGCATTTTTGTATTGTTGTTATATGTATGTTTATACGAATTCATGTATTGATTAAAATTGATTTTAATTGAGAGTCTGTCTGTGTTGTTATCAATCGAATCTCATGAATATTTTACATATATTGCATTTTATATAAGATATAAAAGGGGTCTCTCTTTCAAAAAGCTTTCTGCATTTCATATTAGTTATAGAATTATACATTACTAGCAGGTTACCCGTGCTTCGCGACGGACGGCGAAAGTGATCAAGCATTTTGTTTGAATTTCCACATCACCTATTAGGTATCAAACAGGCGCGTTATATTTTTTGCAGTTTTTTAGCTGTAACTTTGGAACGGTTTGGACCTTTGCAAAATCCTTTCTTATTGCACATATTCAATATGTCAGGAGTCTTGTGTCCAAATTTCAGCTTTCTAGGTATTACGGTTTGGGCTGTAGAGCGATGAATGAGTCAGTGAGTGAGTGAGTGTCTTTGTGCTTTCTATATTAAGATTAGACAAAAAATTATGTAGTTTCGTGATAGTGATGGGTATTTTTAGTGGAAAATGACATCACTAAATACTGTCTGTACTGTTATTTTATTATGCAATAAAATAGTTGAAATATTAGTTCGTTTGAATTATAGTGTCCTAATAATATAAACTAATATATTAGTTATTCCATTGATAATTATGAGACGATCGTATTGTTTGATTAATAACAATTCTAACTTACGTTCAACATTGTACATGTTGTAAGTCAGTGGTTTTCAAACATTTCACGTCTATCGCCCACTTTGAGGATCAGTTACTTTGATCCCCACCCTCCCCCCATTTTTATGATATTTATCTTTTGGAATTAAATTATACTATATTCTAACTAGAGAGAGCAATAATGCAATTATACCATATTAAAACTATCTTTTATCAGCGCCCCCCTTTTTAGGTCTTTACCCCCCTCTAGGTCTCAAAAACAAGAAAAAGAGTGTGTTAAATGAAAACATTTCTAGCCATCAATAGTAAACTAAATCCTGTTTGATATTTATACATATATAACCAACCAGTTCTGCTCGATCGATGTTGGAGCAGGTGCATGTATGTATGTGTGTTTGTATGTATGTAAATTAGTATTTGTAGAGGTGTATTTATAACATTCTATAAATAATTATATTCAAATGTAACTGAATATGTTAAATAATCCAGATAAAGCCAATGTAAACAAATTAATTATTCTATATATTATTCGGTGTTATTCTAGTTCAAATGGTATTGTATCTTGAAGTATTTTAATGTATTTGTTATGGGAATTTGGAATGGGTCACTTACAATAACTTCAGTCAGATTTACAATAATTTCAGTTACACTTTCAATAACTTCATTCAGAATTACAATAACTTTATTCAGACTTACAATAACTTCATTCAGACTTACAATAACTACAGTCACACTTACAATAACTTCATTCGACAAAATAACTTCTATAAACTAAATAGGTCATGGGATTTTTTAAATACCTAAGTTCTCTTGAGATTCACTAAAGTTTTAATTGATTCATTGTTTATAATTGATTGTATACACTTATATATATACTAGCAGTTGGAGGCGACTTCGTCTGCTGTTTTATACAATTTTATTATTAACGTCGTCTTAAAACGTATATGCCCTTTATATATAAAAACCTCAGATAAAAAATATCAATATTTTTACAGGGTTGATATTATAAAATTTAACATGTTAAATTTTATTCAAAGAAAGCAACTGTTGAGTTTCTGACTCTTCTAAGCAGCATTCCAGAAGCTTACTCACTGACTGACGAAGAAAGCAATTGTTGAGTTTCTGATCGCCTCTTCTCAGAGCAGCATTCCTGTAGTAGCTTACGCACTGACTACACTGACCTTTATAATATAATTGATTCAAAAGTACGTAAATGTCTACTTGAATAAAGATATTTTGAATTTAAAAGAATTACCACAAAACAAGGTTCGATCCTGAAAAGAAAGTTGATAACACATTATCAGATAACAATAATATCAGTCTCAAGAACAGGATGTAAGGATGAAATCATGAGGGAATGAATTCTCAGATTGTGTGGAGTTATGCAGGCTTTACACTATGCAATCTACGCACTAGTTCAGTTAGCACACTAACAAGCGTGTGTCTGGATGTGGCGATTCTCCATTTTCGGTTCTCAAGGACCTTTCTTCCATGTACCACTCGAATGTGGAACGAACTCCCGGTATCTCCAGATCAGTACGACATGGGTACCTTCAAAGGCATATACTCCCACCTCCAAGGCCGGTAACGCTCTTGTGAATCCTCGGATGTTGTAAGAGTACATGGGTGACGGTGATCATGTATCATCTGTGACCCGCCAGCTCGTTTGCCCTCCTCTAACATAAAAAAATAAAAAATATAGCTTAGAGTAAATGTTAGCGTGCCTGTGATTTAAAGACTAACTATGTTTGAGGTCAATTATTGTGCTTAAAATTGAATGATGTAATGGCCGCTTAACTACTAGTTAGGTTATTAAAAATGCTACCGATAATGATTAAAGTATTCTTATCCAGTTATATGATGATCCAATCTATAACGCGCTATTTCAACTAGAACACTAACTGTTATTAAAAAAGAATAAAAAACCGAGTGGAGTCGCGTGCGCAGCTAGTTCAGTACTAAAGTATAATTTAGTACTAATACCATTCTACCAACGTTTGGATCTTAGTAACCAAACCAGTATTGAATGTTGGTTTAATGCACTCCTGACGAGCGACGCATAACAATCATATAAGACGATTACATTATCCGATTTTTAGCGCACTAAATATCGAGTTAGGGTCATCACTAAGTCTTTACACTGTGCGATATTAGTTGAGAGAAGCGAGCGGAGCGTTCCAGTGGAGTTCCACTTTTTCACAGTCTTCGTCACGAATGGGCTCGAAAACTACTTGACGGAAAATTATGAAATTTTGTAATCCAAAAGACACCATTAGGTGACGGTTTAAAAAAATAATTTTAAAAATATCATGTCGTTGAGGAACAATCGTCAAAAAACTGATATCCCATTGAAGTCAATGGGAAACGATGAGTCATTACACTGGGCTCGCTTCGCTTAATATGAAAACGGCACCCGAGATTTCGCGAAGTCGAAATTGAGGGTCTGTTGGCGTCCCTAGTATTAACATTACTATTATATTTTTACATACATATATTCTTTTAAACCATTCCTAACATTACGAAATATCAAACATTAAAGCATCTTGCAAAGTAATTTAATAATCGTACATTGACGAATCGATTTCGCAATTTTAATATCACCAAAGATTGTTGTGTGTGTGTGTGTGTGTGTGTGTGTGTGTGTGTGTGTGTGTTCGCAATACATTACAAAACACTACTTACCGCCATTTTATTTGTATTTGGCAATTAACTGTCTAAACGATGGAGAAGGTCGGATCGGTCACGTTCAATTTGAGGTTGTAAAAATATTTATTTATCATGAAATCATATTTATTATTGGGATCCGCTGCGCTGGGGGAGTTGAGCTGAGCCCCCCTCCCCCCTCTTTTAAATACTATATACTATTTAGTAGTTTTTATGTGATGTTGCTTATAAGCGTATTTCTAGGTTGACGATCGTCTTCGGAGGTTCTGATAACGTTAAGTCTATGGGAGAAACAGTTTTTTGAACACCATTTCTGAACGGAATGAGATATTTTAATTCTGTTTTTTTTAAATATGTCCATTCCCAAGCTCTACAGGTCTGCAAATTTTCATTCAAATCGGTTCAGTAATTTTTACGTGATGTTGCTTCAAAAAGAAGTTTCCCAAACGGTTAAGAGCTGCGCTTACGCTCAGCTCGAATACGCAACTTACATTCGAAATGCAAAAAATTGTTAGCATGTATGTATGTTTGTTCACGCAAACGATTGAACCGATTTTGATGATATTTTACAATCATATAGCAAAATAATACAGAGAATTTATATAGTGCAACGTTGGTTAAAGCAATGTCGATGTAACGTGCGAAGTCGCGTGCAAAAACTAGTAATTTATTAAGATGACTAAACCAAACCAAACCAAACCAAACAGTAACAGATCATTGACTTTTATAAACTATTTTACAACTTGCCGATCGACTGAGATCGCTAACAAAGGTTGGGAATACAAGCATCGCCCGCGACTTCACACGTTGTAAATGTTTTTTTAAATTAAAAGTTAAAAATCTTTTCAGCTGTTTTAGATATAAACCTGAACAAACAAACAAACGAAAAAAATATTTTTATTATCAAGTATATTAAAATTGCCATATTAACACTAAACCTACCGACAATTCTTGTGTACCTGTTCCTACCGCACGCCGTCAAATTGACCGGTAATTAAAAGTTATTTTATTATATAACGCAGGTAATAATGGAAATAACTAAAAGTAAAGAGTGAAGACAATATTATATGCATATTCTAAGAATTGTCATGTAGTTTGATAACGATATTATAACGTTTAAAAATGTGTAAGTTTTACAAAAGTTTAAGAACGTTCAATTTGACCGGTACTTGGTGGGTTTAGTGTTAACTTAATTTTAAACAGACACTTAAATTTATATATATATATATATATTTGAAATACATTCACTGATATATATAAAAAACGTCTGAACTGTTCGTCTGTGTGTGTGTGTAGTGACACCTGCCCGTGTGTGGGTGAGCCGTTATTTCACTCGGGTCCTTGACCCCGCTGTTTGACCACTGCATATACATATAAATGCACTCGACTCTGTCTGTAAAACGTGTAAAATTAGTTTTGTATATATAGAAATTATTATTATTAAAAATTAACATGATTTATTAAGAAATATTATTATATATATATAAATAAATCTGTCAGTTTGTTTAACACTAAACCTACCAAGTACCGGTCAAATTGACCGTTCTTAAACTTTTGTAAAACTTACACATTTTTAAACGTTATAATATCGTTATCAAACTACGTGACAATTCTTACAATATGCATATAATATTGTCTTCACTCTTTACTTTTAGTTATTTCCATTATTACCTGCGTTATATAATAAAATAACTTTTAATTACCGGTCAATTTGACGGCGTGGTAGGAACAAGTGTACAAGAATTGTCGATAGGTTTAGTGTTAAATTGTTATCATAAACGTGTTATATCTCTGCATTTAGCTGTCAGTTTGTATGTAAAGGTTGTGTTGGTGGCAATGTACTAACTTGTACGTATTAAACTACTCAGGGTCAGGTACCTACTACTACGTTTTAAAAGAATATATATATACATATAAATAAAATTTGAGTGTCCGTTTGTTATTCCACATTAATAGCTCTTTATTAAGTATATATCGTACTTATGTAAAAATATATATATATATATTGTTTGTCTGTTTGTTACGGGTAATATCAGAAACGGCTGGACCTATTTTAATATAACTTTCACTAGCTGATGTTATAAAGTAACTTAGGTTACGTTCATTTTAATAAACATTCCGAAGCGAAGTCGCGGTCAAAGCTAGCATAGCATAGCATAGCTAACATATAACTTTAGAATAATGAAAGAAAAAAACATTATTATGATAAGAAGATATCATCTTAATTGAAGATAACTTATCTCATTGGGATTTACTTCATCTCTACATTGAAAATGTATTTTGATATTACATTATAATAATACTAACACACACACACGCACACACACACACGCACGCACGCACGCACACACACACAAATACACATATATATATAAAATTTGTGTCTGTTTGTACTTACAAATTAATTTAAATTAATTGCATATGAAAGTATATATGGTACTTATATAAAAAACATAAAAAAACTTTTAGTTTGATGGTTCCAGCTAATCTCTAAAATGATTGACCGATTTTAATAAGACTGTCACTGGCGTATAGATGATGTTATAAAGTAATTAAAAAAAATCAACGCGCAAAGTCGCCAGACAGCTCGTGTTTTAAATATAATAATTAAATTATCGTATAATTGCCTGTCTGTCCGTATCGTGCAAACATAACCGCAAACATTTATATTTTAAAATTTAATTACAAAATGGTACAATTTTCTTTATTTATATATATACTATGATCCGCTGCCCGTGCTGTGCTGGTGTTGAGCTGAGCCCCTCTCCTTTCTTCTTTTTTTGATAACTTTTGAATGGCTAAACATTTTTTCAATCTGTTTTCGCTATAACATCCGCGTTCGACTCAAACATACATGAGAAAATTTTTATCTAATTATCTCGTCGCATTCTGGAGACAACTAAACACAAAAAAGGTCTCCCAAACGGTTAAGAGCTTCGCTTACGCTCAGCTCAATAATACAGAATGAATTGATTTCTTCTATCTTTAATTATAAAAACTGACAATATCTTTTATCTTTAAAGTTAGAAAAACTAAAATTTTTTTGTTTATCCGTCTCACGCTTGACCAAAGAATTCTCAATAAAGCCTCCTTCAGATTTAAATTCCTATGACCTTCTACATACATGATAAATACATCCGGTCTGATACAGCCTTAATTGTCAGATGTGTCTCCATACATACAAGTCCTTGGAGTATCTTCATTTATTAATATATATATATATATATATATAATAAAATTAATTATAGCGTTCACGATTTAGTATTGCCTTTACAATGATATTTATATTGCTAATTAGGTGATAAGGAAATAATTAATTTATTAATATTGATTAGGTTTTTAATTATATACACATGTTTATATATAAATATATGATAATATTGTATTTAAATACTAGTTGTGCATGCGACTATGTTCGCGTTATTTTATTAATGTATCCAAGTTTATAACATTACCTATCCGACAGTGAAGGTTCTGTTAACACTAAACCTACCGTCAATTCTTGTATACCTGTTCCTACCGCACGCTGTCAAATTGACCGGTAATTAAAAGTTATTTTATTATATAACGCAGGTAATAATGGAAATAACTAA
The DNA here is from genome assembly GCA_918358865.1 of Melinaea marsaeus rileyi. NCBI lineage: Eukaryota > Metazoa > Arthropoda > Insecta > Lepidoptera > Nymphalidae > Melinaea > Melinaea marsaeus. Next base: position 5,559,353 of record OU911086.1, on the reverse strand, counting down.
AAGTAAAGAGTGTAGACAATATTATATGCATATTATAAGAATTGTGATGTAGTTTGATAACGATATTATAACGTTTAATGTGTAAGTTTTACAAAAGTTTAAGAACGGTCAATTTGACCGGTACTTGGTAGGTTTAGTGTTAAAATCGGTTCAGCCGTTTCAGAGATTAACAGCACGAAGCAGACAGACAAAAAAAATATAAAAAAAATGTTTTTTTATGTTAGTACCGTATACACTTTGATATGCATTTAGTGAAAAGTTAATTTGTATACAAACAGACACTACAATTATTGAGCGAAACGAGCGAAGTGAGCGAAGCGTTTTACTGGAGACTTTTTACATTCTTTGTCACGAATTGTCTCGAAAACTACTTGACAGAAAATTATGAAACTTTGCAATCAAAAAGACACACATTATCCCATTGAAGTCAATGAGAAACGATGAGTCAATACACTGGGCTCGCTTCGCTCAATATGCAAACTGCAAAAACGGCAAAATTTGTTGGCGCCATGGCAACATTTCTATATATATATTTATATATATATAGAATTGATAAAATAATAACAATAGATAAAATAAGCAACACTATCTTAAGAACTATTCAACGGAAGTACTTACAGGTAAGTGTTCACTGGAATCATATATATATATATATAAATAAAATTGTATTGTCTGTTTGTAAATCCAAATTGACTTTTCACTTAATGCATATGAAAGAATACGGGTACATGCATAAAAAAAAGTTTTTTTTCTACCTGTCTATTTGTTTCGTTTAATCATGGAAACGGCTGGAACGGCTAATATTTTCATCGTCGGATAGATGATGTTATAAAGTGATTTGGTGGGCTACTTTTATTAAAATAAACATTCTGCGCGAACGAAGTCGCAGGTCCAGCTTGTCAATAATATAAAACTTTGAAACAGACTTCACTGAAGTTAAGTAATATTAGTAACTTAACTTAACTTAGCTTCACGCCATATCCCTTGCGGGGTAGCCAGAGACGACGGAGCGCCAAACGCTACGGTCCCTGCATACCTCTTTCGCCTCGGCCACAGACATCAACCTCTTCATACATGCCCTCCGGGGGGTCCCCATGCTTTTTACCTTCCACCAGTAGATACCACCTATCGTAGATACTGTGTTTTCGAAGGTCACTCGAGGCCTCCCCTGTCTCTCACCGCTCACTTTTCCTATATAAATCTTTTTTACCATTCTTTCATCACTCGTTCGTTCGACGTGCCCAAACCACCTCAGCACGTTCTTCTTCAATAATATTAGTTATAACTGTAATATAAAGTTTTTTTATAAAAAAAATAATAATTTTATATGCAATTAAATTTATATTCAAATTATTCTATCAATTTATAGTTATAAAGAATTTCGTGACGATTTGAAAAGATTCTTTGTTTTTTTGAAATTCAATGAGATTCAAAATTATTATTACTAAATTAACTGCACACGCACACACAAACGCACACGCACAAACGCACACGCACAAACGCACACGCACACGCACACGCACACATACACACATACACGCACGCACGCAAGCACGCACGCACGCACGCACGCACGCACGCACGCACGCACGCACGCACGCACGCACGCACGCACGCACGCACGCACGCACGCACGCACGCACGCACGCACGCACGCACGCACGCACGCACGCACGCACGCACGCACGCACGCACGCACGCACGCACGCACGCACGCACGCACGCACGCACGCACGCACGCACGCACGCACGCACGCACGCACGCACGCACGCACGCACGCACGCACGCACGCACACACACACACACACACACACACACACACACACTTCTCATGATATACCATGTCTTAATTTGCTATAATATAGATCTTTTTCCTATTAACTATGGATTATCGTAATATTTTTTCACATAGACATTTGAATCAATTATTATATTATAAAGGTCAGTGTAGTCAGAGTAAGCTACTCGGAATGCTGCTCTGAGAAAAATCAGAAATTCAGTTGCTTTTTTTAAATTAAATTTAACACTAAACCTACCAAGTATCGGTCAAATTGAGCGTTCTTAAACTTTTGTACAACTTACACATTTTTTAACGTTATAATATCATTATCAAACTACATGACAATTATTAGAATATGCATATAATATTTTTTACACTCTTTACTTTTAGTTATTTCCATTATTACCTGCGTTATATAATAAAATAACTTTTAATTACCGGTCAATTTGACGGCGTGCGGTACGAACAGGTATACAAGAATTGTCGGCAGGTTTAGTGTTAACTATGATGTTATATTATAATATCAACCCTGCAATGAGTCTTAAGTTACACACATTACAATCAACTAAACACTTGAATGATAACATTCTTAACTTATTATAAAATAAGATTAATTTAATAATACACTTACTTACTTATCTTCACGCCATATCCCTTGCGGGGTAGTCAGAGACACAGCTCCAAACGCTACGGTCCCTGCATACCTCTTTCGCCTCGACCACAGACATCAACCTCTTCATACATGCCCTCCTCCCATAATACACTTTTGATTTTATATTAAACTAATAAAAGTAAGGTCTAAGATGTCTTGTGGTACTTTATTATATATACACTTAGGACTATATATACGAAATTTAGGCGTTACTAGTTTGTTTCTATTTCTTGTATTTATCGTGTCTGTTTATGATATATGTATTTAAATTTTGGCGTATAAATAATATGTTATTAAATATATATGCTGTGCTGTCGTCAGCATAACTGCACACAGATACACACACACACACACACGCACGCACGCACGCACGCACGCACGCACGCACGCACGCACGCACGCACGCACGCACGCACGCACGCACGCACGCACGCACGCACGCACGCACGCACGCACGCACGCACGCACGCACGCACACGCACACGCACACGCACACGCACATGCACATGCACACAGACACACACACACACACACGCGCGCACGCACGCACGGAAATATACAACATAGCATTGATGTGCAGAAGAAACGGAGTTGGGGTACACAATAACCGTCAAAAACGAACTGGCTACTCCGTGCCCCGTCAGAAAGCTCGCGATCCATTTGCATAAACTCTCGAGAAGCCCTTAGGAAGGCTTTGACCACATCCAGACTAACTACCAGACCCTCTCCCTTGCTTTCAACAACATCTGCCTAACGATTCGTAAGATATAACAGAAGATTACCAGTCATTGATCAATTAGTAATCATTTACTTCATTAATTCACATTAGGTACTTCATAACTCTAGAGAGAAGATAGGTAATGGCGATAGGTCTGAAGTTAGCTGGGTCATATCACCTTTTTAGGGATCGTATGAACAAGGGCACGTTACCATGATACCAGGACTACTCCTTTAAGGCAGGAGTATCGAAATATACGCGTTAGCACTGGAGTCAACTTAGGGGCACATGTTCGTAGCACAATTGAGGAATACCATCTGGCCCACTCGACTTATGAACGTCCAAGGAAAAGAGAGATTTTCGGACTTTTTTTTGCCAAAATACTATTAAGCTCTGACTGACTAAATTAAGTAAAATTGACGACATGCTTGAGCTTTGCTCCAGCAATTTGTCGTTTGAGGAATTTGGAGGCATATTTCCTCTTCAGAACTCTAGAGTTCGGATCCCTAACGACTATCGCATTAGCCCAAACTTGATACGCCTGTATTTTTGAAAACGACGAAATAAATACTGAAATTTAAAAAATATTAATGGTTTTTTTCAGAGGCGGGAGTGTCTCCGGCCCGACGGCGGGTGAGGCGGTGATGGGCGCTCTCGGGGCCGGCGGCGCGCTGCGGCGGTCGCACGCGGCCGCGTTGGCCGCACTCGGGGCGCTGTTACTATTGCTGCTGGCCAGCCACGCCCCCGCGCCCCCTCCTCGCGCCCTCCCACGACCCTTGCGACTCGCCCCCGTCCCCGCCCCGACCTCCACCGATGCGCTTGCTGCCCCCCCCTCGAACCCCGAGACGCCGTCGCAGCCCGCCCCCCCTGCGCCACCTGTCGACCCTGGGCCCCCTGTCCCCCCAGTGCCTCCCGCCCCTCCCGCGCCCCCCGCCTCTTCGAAAGTTCCAGCGTCGCAACCGCAACGCCCCTCTTCGCACTCCACTGGCTCAGCGTCGCGGGCGAATAACGCGACGGCGGCGCCGGGTCCTCGCGTGGTTCTGGTGCGGGACGTGTACGAGGCTGGCCACGAGCGACCTCACCCCGAGCTGTGCCCGGCGCTGGGCGCACGCCTTCGCCTGCTGGTGCTGGTAACGTCGGCACCCTCGCACGCGGCCGCCCGGGATGCGGTACGCCTTACGTGGGGGCACTACGCTGCGCGACGGGACGTGGCGCTTGCCTTCGTGCTCGGCGCTCCGCCTCCCAGCCTGCGCCCCGCGCTGGACGCTGAGGACGCCCTATACGGGGACTTGGTCGTCGGCCGCTCGATTGACTCGTACTCCAACCTGACGCTGAAGACATTGTCGATGTTAGAGTGGGCAGACACGTACTGTCCGCGCGCTCCGCGCCTGCTCAAGACGGACGACGACATGTTCATCAATGTGCCGCGTTTATTGCGCTTCGCGGCGGCGCGGGAGAACGCCACGCGCACCATCTGGGGCAAAGTGGTGAGGAAATCGCCCCCGAAGCGCACAACCAAGTCCAAGTACTACGTGTCCCCACTCCAATTCCCGGGGCGCGTGTTCCCGGATTTCGCGACTGGCCCCGCCTATCTACTGACAGCGGACGCGGTGCGCTCGCTGCTGAAGGCAGCACCGGGGGAGCGCTACCTGCGATTGGAGGACGTGTTCGTGACGGGTGTGCTGGCCGCCAAGTTGGGCGTGGCCAGGAGCCACGCTCCCGAGTTCTACAACAAGAAGGTGGCCCCCCACCCCTGCGCCGTGCAGCGCGGTATCGCCATACACATGGTGCAATACCACGAGCAGTTCGACCTGTGGCGTAAACTCCTTGACGGCAAGACCAAGTGCTCCAGCTAACGACCTATTACTTTTGTACTCAACTATTACAGATTATATTTTTTATATTGATTACTTTGTTTTTTAAATTTACAATTTATTTTTTTAATTAAAATACAATACCGTAATCGACTGCGATACAAAGGGATGCCATAGAGATGTATTATTGTATTATGGGTTATAACAAGTCGCTTAGGATAAGTCTCAGTGCACACGTGACCTTCGTATAATTGTATTTGCAAAACTAGCCTCAGGTGTGTGTGTGTGCGTGTGAGTGTGTGTGTGAGTGGAAGGCTTCGTACCGTGATCAGTACTCATACTCGGTTCCGAATGTTAATCGCTCGCTGTCCTCCCTGCCCGAGATGCAACCATTAAACTATAGCACAATTCGCTAAATCCATCTTGTGAGGACGATGAGCGACTCCCGGACCTTGCTCCGAACGCGACGCATAAACACAGTACATTACGTAATAGTGATTGCGCTTGTAGCGACCATGTAACTTGTGTAAAAAAGCGCTTCTTGTGTAGCGAGTGTGCTACTTATGTAGCGAACAGGTTACTTGTGTAAATATGACGCTACTTATGTAGCGAGTATGTTACTTGTGTAAACAACACGCTACTTGTGTAGCGAGTACGTTACCTGTGTAGCGAACATCTTACTTGTGTAAACAACGCGCTACTTGTGTAGCGACCCTGTTACTTGTGTAAACAACGCGCTACTTGTGTAGCGAGTATGTTACTTGTGTAAACAACACGCTACTTGTGTAGCGAGTGCGTTACCTGTGTAGCGAGTACGTTACCTGTGTAGCGAACATCTTACTTGTGTAAATATCCCGCTACTTATGTAGTGAGTACGTTACCTGTGTAGCGAGTATGTTACTTATGTAGCGAGCATGTTACTTGTGTTAAAAATGCGCAACTTGTTTAGCGACCCTGTTACTTGTGTAAACAACGCGCTACTTGAATAGCGAGTGCGTTACTTGTGTAGCGAAGATGCTACTTGTGTAAAGATCGCGCTCTGAGTGACGTCCTAGTTCCCCACAGCGCTGATCACGTGACACTTTCGGAACCGGCGCCCAGTGTTTGCGACAATCGTATATATTAGATCAATATTGATATTTAAGGTAGAATTAATTAATGACGTACTAAATGTAACGAATTGTACACATTTATAAATTTTGGCTCAGACGTTGGAGTTGTAAATATTCTGCATAAAATATACTCTTATGTACAAAGTATTTGTTGTTTTTATTTTACACACCTATATGATGACGTAATATTATTAACACTAAATCTACCGATAATTCTTGTGTACCTGTTCCTACCGCACGCCGTCAAATTGACCGGTAACTAAAATGTAGTTTGATAACGATATTATAACGTTTAAGAATGTGTAAGTTTTACAAAAGTTTAAGAACGGTCAATTTGACCGGTACTAGGTAGGTTTAGTATTAAAATTGTTAGTTTTTAACAATTTTACGTTTCTCTTTTTCAATTGATTACGGTAATTACCTACCTATGAACAATTTAAAGTTTTTATCGAGAACCGTTTACTCGTTTTAGAATGTTTAGAGTCAAAACGAGTCCAGTTAATCAGATAAATAATAGTTATATACACAAAGCTATGATCGGCACTAGTGCATCATATTTGAAATGTGAATTCTGCTATCAAAGTCATAAATGCATTTTTGCAAGAAGTTTGTTAAGCAACCTACCGAAATAGAAGTGAATTTGTAGCAAGAAATAAAATGTTTTAATTCTTTAGGTAGTAATTACACCGTATAACTTGCAGAACTAATACCAACTGTAGAGTTTGTCAAAAGAGCCATCACTCTGTTGCATTTGAATTTCAATGGAGCAAACAAGTCATGATACTGCAGCGAAAACTGCTGATTATACTAGTATTTTAGCTAGTATTGATCAGCTAGTTTGTTCGTCTACAGGCAAGGTATGTAAACGGAGACCGGTTTTGATAGCCACAGCACTAATAAAAGCCGAGCCAAAGACAGGTGAATACCAAACGGTGTGCTTTATTGGATCAGGGTTCGCAGGCATGTTTCATGACAGAGGCCACAATTCAATACCTCAGCTTGAAAAAGATACTTATCCAAGGTCTTTTTTCAGGTTTTGGAGGTAATAAATCTACCATTACAAATTACATGGTAGAAATTAATATCAATGTATCTGCCATCATTATCTCTTTTTGTTGTTTGAGTATAACGAATACTTTGGCGTGACAATCCCGAAATGGAAATTCAAGATTACGAACTTATGACTGTTACCTCCGGAACATCTGCACCGTATAAAGCCGTCAAAACGTTACATCAGATCGCCATTGGTGAAGGTCATGCCTATCCAATAGCTAGACAATAGATTTGAATAATAAAACGGAGATTTTAAGGAAGTTAGATAATGGAGAAAATATGTGCAAATTGGCAAAAGAATATGGTGTTGGGCGTGCTACTATATATGATCTTAAAAAAAAAGGCAAAAGATAAAGTAGACCACGTCAAGACAATGGAATCTGGGCCAGAAAAGCTTAAAACACTAAAAGTTGGCGACTGTCCAAAGATGGAAAACGCTCTCTACATGTGGTTCACACAACAGCGTTATAAACATCCTATATCTGGAGAAATTCTGAAAGCCAAAGCAATCGAATTTTATAAAAAAATTACCCACAATGATGATTTTCGTGCCAGCGATGGATGGCTGGATAAATTAAAAAAGCGATTTGGTATGCGTTTATTAGCCATATCGGGTGAGAAATTATCAAGCGACGAATCTGCAGCACAGCCATTTATCCAGCATTTTAAAAACAAAGTAGAAGAACTGAGTCTTCTTCCTGACCAAATCTATAACGCAGACGAGAGTGGCCTGTTCTGGAGACTGTTGCCCAATAAAACATTCGTATCTTCTAAAGAAGCTAGTGCACCAGGTCGTAAAGTGAGTAAAGATAGAATCACATTTTTGCCGTGTTCAAATGCTACTGGAACGCACACATTGGATTTGTTAGTGATTGGTAACGCAAAAATCCCAGAGCTTTCAAGAACACTTGTCTTCCAGTCTGCTACAAGAACCAAGTTAGAAGTTGGGTCACGAGAGAGGTATTTAGCGAATGGTTTCATAAAGACTTTGTCCCAGTAGTCAAGAAGTATATGAAAAGTTCCAACTTGCCCATAGAAGCTTTACTCGTACTTGACAATGCTCCAGGCCATCCAAATGAACAAGAACTTAAATCAAGTGATGGGAATATCCAAACCATCTTCCTACCACCAAACTGCACACCTATACTTCAGGCGATGGATTAAAATGTTATCCAAAAAGTAAAGTCTTTGTATAAAAATAAATTGCTGATCCATATTATATCTCAGGATGGTGATATAACACAGAGCCGTGAAGGATTGAATTGGAAGAATGTTGTATTCTCTCTCGCTCATGCTTGGAATTCTGTTTCATCTAACTTAATCCAATCTTTATGGAAAAAGTTACGGCCGACAATTAATGACGTATTAGAAAAAGGAGATACAGATGAATGGGATCCTGAAGATAATCTGCCTATTACTGATTGGTTACAAAATCTATCAGAAAAAGGATTGGAAATAAGTGAAGAAAATTCAAATTTTTGGTTTGACGGAATCGAAGAAACAGAGCATATTATGACAAAAGAAGAAATTGTATATGAATCAGTACAAAAAGAAAGCTTTGTAGAAACATTGGAGCCAACAACTACTTCAACTGTAACAGTTAAACCAGATGATGCATTGATTTGTTTCAATACCTGCATAACATGGGCAGAAGAAAACGGCATATCTGCTGAAGATATTATAATTCTTCACAACATGCGAGAAAAGGATAAGGTTAAGCAAGAACTAAGAACTACAAGTTGCACAAAAGCAGACTTCAATTAAGGATTACAATTTTAAAACTAAGTAATTACACATGTACGTGTTAATTTAATACATTACATACATACATTTATTCCCTCTATGAAATGCTTTCTTTTATTCATTTTCTATGATTTTTTCACTATAACCCAGTAATCTGAACATTCCAATAATCCGGCACCCTCCGGTTTTTAATTAGTGAGATTATACTGTATATATATATATTTTTAAATAATTACACATAGTGATGTTTATTAATTATTTGCCGGGTTGATATTGTAATTTATACTTGTAAACTTTTGTTCTAAAAGAGCAATTGTTCAGTGAGTTTCTGGGAAAAAATACGTTTCGGATTTTTAACATATAATTTATCAATAATAAAAAATTTGTTTAAAAAATGGTTTGTTATCTCGTCATAAAATTTACCGAATTAATGAATTTCAATTTTTTTTTATTAGTTATATATATAAGAATATATATATATATATATATATATATATATATATATATATATATATATTTATATTTATATTTATATATATATATATATATATATATATATATATATATATATATATATATATATATATATATATATTTATATTCAATTATAAATTTACACTGACTGCACTTGTAATAGAGATAAGATTATTTAATTGTGGTGTACTATAATATGATATATTACTGATAAAAACTCTTGAGTTCTGACATTTAAATGATAATGATCTAATAAATAATTAGACTAATAATAACATTCTATTCCAAATATATCGTCATTTTGTATTTGTATAGTAATTTCTTGGTGACCGTCCGATACTTATTTTTATTATTGTTTCTGAAGCAGTGCATAATCTGCAACTGACAGAAAGCAATCTGACTGTTACTCAGTTGTGATCACTGACATAAAGGAGTCTGAATGTTACCCAGTTGTGGTCACTGCCAAAAAGCGGTTTGATTGTTACCCAGTTGTGGTCACTGACATAAAGCAGTCTAACTGTTATCCAGTTGTGGTCACTGACATATAGCAGTCTGACTGTTACCCAGTTGTGGTCACTGACATAAAGCAGTCGGACGATTGCCCAGTTGGGGTCACTGAGTGAAAAAACGATTTTTAGGAGTACGGTCAAGCCTCTATGCGATTTGATAATTAACCTTGTCCTGGCTGCTATCAGTGATGATAAGGATAGTAATAACTAAGATAAAGCTAGTGAATATTTATAAGGTATATATGATTATAATAAGTGGGAAGTGTGGGTTTTCCAAAGACGATGGAACGCTATAATTATACTAATTATATAGTTTAGTTAGTTAGTTAGTTTAGTAGTTACAATTATATTTATATTAATGAATAAAAATGCTCCAAGGATTTATCATTTTATTTACGTGTCACGTTTGTATGAACTTCATAAAGTCTGATGAGACACGATTGAGGCTGTATCAGACCGGATATAACCAACGTCATGTATGTATAAGATCCAGAAGACATCGATTTTCTAACGCCATCACACTTTTTATCAAGTGGACCTACCTTGACAGTAACAGAAACGGAAAGGGATGGCCGGACTCGATGGCAACTTATACAAAAAATGGTTAATGACATTTGGAAGAGATGGCAGAATGAATATTTATGTAAATTATCATCACGGTGCAAATGGCAACAATATGAAAACAATCAGCGAGTTGACGATATTGTGATTATTCAAGAAGCAAACTTACCACCAGGAAAGTGGGCTCTCGGCAGGGTAGTTGAGCTGCACCCTGGTAAAGATGGTCATTTACGAGTAGCAAGTGTGAAAACCAAGAGCGGCATCATCAAACGACCGATAGTAAAGCTATCACCGCTCCCGGTACACGACGAGATAAGCCACCACGTGCCATCAAACAAACAAAACAATGTATCAAATGTCATAACTTTGAAACCAAAACATACAACAACATCGTTCAAGAATATGTTTATCACATTACTTACCTTACTATTAATCTTGCCGGTACAGGGTGCATATAATATAGCACAACTGAAGCATAATCAATCAATCTATTTTGACAAAATCTCAGACATGAATATTAGCAGAGATGAATGGAAGTTAATAGTCTATTATGATATGGATCCATTCTGGCGTGGGTCTAAAATACTCACGGAGTACGTCGACAGTCTTGAAATCATTTGCGAAAAATCAACAAAACCCTCGCTATGTGACATAGTACTGTTACAGCTGCATCATGCCTACAGTGAACTTGAGCACTATAACCATATTTTACTCGGTCACCAGTTAACTGGACGCAATAGTCATCATGTGCGTCGTGGTTATATAAATATAGTCGGTAATCTTGCAAGTACACTATTTGGAGTACTTGATGATAATTTCGCAGAAAAATATGAAAAGGACATTGATCAGATTAGAGCAAACCAGAAACACTTATCACTGTTTTGGAAAAATCAGACCTCGATCATCGAAGCACAGTACAATGTATTACAACGAGTGGAAGATAATATGAACAAACAACATAAGCTTATCAATCAGCACATCAACGACATCGAAAATACTCTGAATTTAGCCAAAGGGGAGGTTCAGAAATTATCAACTAGCAATGACTTCGCGTTATCTACTATCGTAACACATAGACTACTTATCAATCTTCGAAACATACAGGAATACCTACTCGACACACTGGTTGATCTTAATCACGAAACGTTCAACTTCCATCTCATAAACCCTGAACAACTTAGACATGAATTGAATACGATATCTGGCCAATTACCAAAGGATTTGGATTTACTAATAATAATTTATTAATAAGGCTACGTCGCCTATCTGTCATATTCGTTTTAGTTATATTAGTTAAAATATTTAAGTCAATGACATGTAAATATTTAAGTATCATTCACCATCATAATTTTATTGTATTATCATTACCATCTTCACTACCCTACTAGCATCTCTTCCTCTCCTCTCCCGGAAGATGTACGGTGCAACACCGCACATTTCGCCAAATCAGCTTTTTAATTGTTTCGCTATAAATCATAATTGACATACTTTTCAGTTCGCATTAAGCAAGCATCGCGCGCGTTCTCTCTATCATTTCTATCATTATTTTATAACCAAAATATATCAAATATTATCAAGCATAGCAATTATCATTTTCTATCATCAAAGACGTATGAAAACCCCATACAATCATACATATTTTAATGTAGTTGTGTACACCTGAAGGAGACTTTATTGAAAATGCTTTTTGGTCAAGCGCGAGACGGACGAGTAAACTAAAATTTAACTGTTGTAGCTTAACCTTTTTTTTTTTTTTTTTTTGCGTTGGAAAAATCCGTTACGGATACCCTTCGGCCAGGACGGTGATGGCCGGAGGGTTATGTGGGACTACCCGGCAGCATAGAGGACGCTGCCATTTTTAAATTTACCCACTAAAAAACCAACGGTTGCCCTCAACGCCTTAATGGGACGCCACGGGATCGCTTGCGCACTCACCGTGACGCTCCGGCGGTAACCCCCCGTGTAAGGGTGCTCCGAGCAACTTAGAGTACCCTCACGACGTAGGCCTGTAATAGGTGAGAGAGGTCACCCTCGCCTCCCACCAAGGCACTACAGCTGGGGAAGGAAGCGGCGGGCGTACTCCCGCCTCCTTCTTCCCAGCCTTCCCCTACGGAGTGGGTCAGCGGTGGAGGCCTGCTCCCTGACCCGCTCCAAACTGTACATACTCCAAACTGTAAATCTGATTTGTACATCAGCAGGTTAAGCTACTGTTGTAGCTTAACCTGCTGATGTACAAATCAGAGACAACTACTGTTGATTTTTCTTTCCTTAAAGATAAAAGATAACTCACATTGTCAGTTTTTATATATAAAGATAATATCCGTATCACTAATTCGGTGATTTATTTATTTATTATTTAACTTCACGCCATATCCCTTGCGGGGTAGCCAGAGACGACGGAGCGCCAAACGCTACGGTCTCTGCATACCTCTTTCTCCTCGGCCACAGACATCAACCTCTTCATACATGGCCTCCGCGGAGTCCTCGTGCTTTTGCGTGACCTTCCTCCAGTATCATAGCTACTGTTTTTTCGAAGGTCACTCGAGGCCTCCCCCTGTCTCTCTTACCGCTCACTTTTTCTTTATAAATCTTTTTTTACCATTCTTTCATCACTCATTCGTTCGACGTGCCCAAACCACCAGAACACGCTCTTCTTCATTCTCACCGTGATATCTTCGCTAGTACCTGCCATTCTGTGGACCTCTTCATTGCGGATTCGGTCATCTAGACTGACTCCGCATATTTTGCGAAGAGATCGCACCTCCACAGCATTCATCTTTCTTACATTCTTCTTCTGTGTAACCCACGTTTGGCTGCCGTATAACAGCGTCGGTAGCAAAACCGCATTGTGTATGGCCAAACGTGTAGCTATGCTGAGGTTTCGCCGTCTCAACAATGCAGCCAAAGCACCGTTGATTCTGTTACCGGCAGCAATACGCCTTTCCACATCCTTTTCGTATCTTCCATCTCTGCTAAACATACTTCCCAAATATACCACTTCATTCACTTGTTCTATTATCTTACTATTCACGTTGATCTTACATTCTGTTCTTTCTTAATTTCTTTCAAATATCAGAACCTTAGTCTTATCTACATTCAGGTTAAGACCATTAATTTCACACCCATCTTTCAGAGTGGTGACCAATGCCTGCAAATTGCATTCTGATGATGCAATGAGCACTGCATCATCTGCATATAGCAAGCAATTGACCTTAAGGTCACCTATTTTCACTCCCATGTCACTGTCTTTCCTTGCCTTGGAGACAACTATCCAAATACAAATTGAACAACCAAGCTGACATAGCGCAACCTTGCTTAACACCCGATTGGATGTCAAACCTGGGCGACATGTCAGCTCCTACTCGCACACAGGCTGAGTGATCTCTGTAAAGAGACTTTACAGCCTGTAGCAAGGGTCCGTTCACATTGTATCGGGGCAGTATCTCCCATAATTTGATCTGAAAAAAAAATAAAATTAAAAGATTAGGAATTAAAAGATCTGATCTATACACCCTCTTCCAGGTCTAAAACCTTCTTAGGCCTCCCACAACAGCCTTTCAGATCTCTCTTGCATTCTTCTCGCTAATATTTTAGCATAAACTTTACCGCCCAAGCTGATCAAACTGATAGCCCTATAGCTTGTACAGTCTATCTGTGAACCTTTGCCTTTATACAAAGGTACGATGACAATCGTCTGGGACCTCCCCTGATTTCCAACATAAATTGCACAAAAACCAGAACATGTCCAAGACGCGTGGCCCACCATATTTGATCATTTCGGCAGTAACTTCATCTGCTCCCGCAGCCTTACACCATTTCAGGCTTCGAATGGCGCTCTCCACTTCTTCCAGACTGATTTCACCATCAGCTACATCGGGACTCAGCATTTTGCTGGTACTCGAGGCCGAGGCGTCCTTACATTCATATGTCTCCTTGTAGAATTCCGCCCACCGCTGCAAAACGTGTGATAATGAATTAATAATGTACTTATCAGTACTTGACTCGGCTTTTAGAGATATACACGTTTTCATATAACAATGTAAGGTAGTATTATATTTGAATGCTAGTTGTGCACTTTGTTCGCGTATGTTTTTTAAAGTATTAGGCTACTTTAACATCAGCTATCCACCATTGAGTCCTGTTAAAATCGATTTAGCTGGAAAACACAAACAGATAAACACAGAAAGTCTATCTTTATGTAAGTACCTTATATACTTTCATATGCTGTTTCATATGAAAAGCTGTTATTTTGAAACAATATGTTAGTTATAACTGTAATCTAAAGCTTTTTGAATAACATTTTTTATTATTGTATGCAATTAAATTTATATTTAAATTAAGCTATCAATTTCAAATCAAAAAGTTTTGATTTGGGTATCACATAAATGAACATGGAACATAAAAGATACATTTTAATAGAGTTTACAAAAAAAATATAAGAAAAATAACAAAATATCAACTATAGACTGTAACATCCAAAACGGTTGACCACTCGGCATTTATTGGAGTATATTTCTCCAGCGGTGGTTTTCAGCGACCGCCGCGCCGTGACGTAGCCAACACTAGTGACAGTTAAACAAAAAATAACCAACAATAAACAAAATAATATGCAATTTAATATATTAGATATCTATAATTTTACAGTGTAGTGAATTTAATTCATGATTGTAATAATAATAAGTGAGTAAGTAGTGCTTTATAAATGGGTTCGCAAGTATAAAGTGAGTTATTTATACTTATATTTTTAGACTTTGAATTATACCTTACATATATAAATATAATTGATTTTAATTAACAAGTAATTACTTAGGCTACTTTAACAAAACTAACTTAATATTAATAAACTGCCTTATATACTAGTGAGTCGGCCACCCAGAAGGATATTGTTCCTATCAAATGAGCGTGCGAACATTGCGAGATGCCGACTCAGCTGTATGTGCTGGTGTGACTGTCGGTTCAACTGTTTGGACTGTTGCAACTCCTCCCTCCTTAAGATCTAAGTTTTCCGGTAAAACAAAAGAACTTCGAAGACACATTTAAAATACAAATACAATTATTATATATTGTTGTAAATTTTTGTTTGACTAGGGTCCAGCATTAAATTATTGGATTTCAACCATTTATATTTTTATATAAGTTATTAATTGCTAAGACAATATCATTTGGTTTAAAGGAAATATATAATTGTATATAGTCAGCGTAAATACAAAAATTGCAAAATTTTATGGAATTAAGGAAGTCTGCACAATAACTACATGGAAAAAAAATAGGACGTAAGATGGAGCCTTGTGGTACTCCTATCGTAATACGTTTACTTTTAGATATGGACTTTCATCCGTGCCGCTGCTCGCTTTTTAGGGATCGGATGCACAAAGTGACGCTTCCATGAGACCGGAGTACCGAAATATACGCGTTAAATCAACTCAGGGGCCCATGTACGTATTATATACCATTGGAGAAACACCATCTTGCCCATTCGACTTATGAACGTCCAAGAAAAAGAGAGATTTTCGGAAGATTTTTGTCAAAAAACTATTAATTAATCGGGCATTAAGCTTTGATTGGCTGAATTAAGATAGACGACATACTTGAACTTTGCTCTAGCAATATGTCTAACGAATATATGTTTGACGAATCTGGAGACACGGTTATATTTCCTCTTCAGAAATCTAGAGTTCCGGATCCTTAACGATTAACACATTAGCCCAAGCTTGATACGCCTGTATTTTTAAAAAACGACCAAATATAAACTGAAATTTAAAAACTAGTAATGGTCTTTTTCAGAGGTGGATGTGTCTCCGTCCCGACGGCGGGTGGGGGGGCGATGGGTGCTTTTGGGGCCAGCGGTTCGCTGCGGCGGTGGCACGTGGCCGCATTGGCCGCTCTAGGGGCGCTGATATTGCTGCTGCTGGCCAACCACGAAACGTGGGGGACGTTTCTAGACCTCTCGGATATTCCAGTGTCGCAATTGCAACAAGCCTCCGCGCATTCCATGGGCTCAGCGTCGCAGGCGAGTAATACGACGGTGGTGCCTGGTCCACGCATGGCGCTGGTGCGGGACCTGTACTTGGCGGGCTACGAGCGGCCGCACCCCGAGCTGTGCCCGGATCTGGGCGCGCGCCTCCGCTTGTTGGTGCTGGTGACATCGGCCCCCTCGCACGCGTCCGCTCGGGATGCGGTGCGCCTCACTTGGGGGCACTACGCCGCGCGACGGGACGTGGCTCTCGCCTTCGTGTTGGGCGAATTCCCGGGGCTCGTGTTCCCGGACTTCGCGACAGGCCCCGCCTATCTAATGACGACGGACGCGGTGCGCTCTCTGTTGAAGGCGGCGCCGGAGGAAACCTACCTGCGATTGGAGGATGTGTTCGTGACGGGCGTGCTGGCTGCCAAGCTGGGCGTGACCAGAAGCCACGCTCCCGAGTTCTACAACGAGAGGGTGGTCGCCAAACCCTGCGCCGTGCAGCGTGGCATCGCCATACACATGGTGCAATACCACGAGCAGTTCGAGCTGTGGAGCAAACTCCTTGACGGCAAGACCAAGTGCTCCAGTTAACGACCTATTACTTTTGTACTCAACTATTACAGGTTATATTTTTATATTGTACTTTTGTTTTTAAAATTTACAATTGATTTTTTTAAATTAAAATACTATACCGTAATCGACTGCGATACAAATGGATGCCATAGAGATATATATTGTATTATGGGTTATAACAAATCGCTTAGGATAAGTCTCAGTGCACGCGTGACCTTCGTATAATTGTATTTGCAAAACTAGCCTCAGGTGTGTGTGTGTGTGTGTGTGTGTGTGTGTGTGTGTGTGTGTGTGTGGGTTGCGTGTGAATCTGTGTGTGAGTGGAAAAAGAAAGAAGAAGAAGAAGAAGAAGGTTCCGAGTGTTAATCGCTCGCTGCCCTCCCTGCCCGAGATAAACTATAGCACAATTCGCTAAGTCTATCTTGTGAGGACGATGAGCGACTCCCGGGCCTTGCTCAAAGTGCGACGCATAGATACAGTATACTACGTAGTAGCGATTACACTTGTAACAAGCATGTTATTTTTACAAACAACACGCTACTCGTGTAGTGAGTACGTTACCTGTGTAGCGAGTATGTTACTTGTGTAGCGAGCATGTTACTTGTGTAAAAAATGCGCAACTTGTTTAGCGAACACGTAACCTGTGTATCGAGCATGTTACTTGTGTAAAAAAAACGCTATTTGTGTAGCGAGTACGTTACCTGTGTAGCGACAATATTACTAGGTAGTAATTACACCGTTATTACTTGCAAAAATAATACCAACTGTAGAGTTATTTTTACGCGCCATCACTCTTTGTTGCATTTGAATCTCAATTTGGAGCAAACAAGTCATGATACTGTGCAAAAACAACTGCTGATTACACTAGTACTTTAGCTAGCACTGATCAGCTAGTTTGCTCGTCTACAGGCAAGGTACGTAAACGGAGACCGGTTTTGTTAGCCACAGCACTAATAAAAGCCGAGTCTAAAACAGGTGAATACCAAACAGTGCTGCTTTATTAGATCAGGGTTCGCAGGCATGTTTCATCACAGAGAAAAGATACCTATCCATGGTCTTATCTCAGGTTTGGGAGGTAATAAGTCTACCATTACAAATTACATGGTAGAAATTAATATCCAATCTTGTATAGATCCTAATTTTGAGATCACTTAAAATTCTTACTTTTTAAGCAAGATCACTTCGTATTTACCTAAGCGATGTTTAAGTTTAAGCAATTTTGACGGGTTAATTAATAATAATCTATGTCTTACAGATCCGACGTTCAACATACCCAACAAATTAGATATTCTCTGGGATGCTGATGTTTACATTTGTATCATTGAATTATCATTATAGACCAAAATATAGTACCGAATGTCCACACGATTTTTGGTACCTAACAAATACCTAAGTTCTCTTGAGATTCGCGAAAAGTTTAATTAATTAAACACTTGACTCATTGTTTAGAAGTTATTGTATACACTTATATGTATATATACAAGCAATTGGTGACGACTTCGTCTGCTATTTAACATATATGTTCGTAGCACAATTGGAGAAAAATCCATCTGGCCCAATCGACTAATGAACGTCCAAGGAAAAGAGAGATTTTCGGACGGTTTTTTTTGGCAAAAAAACTATTTAGCTCTGATTGACGACATGCTTGAACTTGGCTCCAGCATTTGTCGTTTGACGAATTTGGAGGCATGGTATATTTCCTCTTTAGAACTTTAAAGTTGGGATCCTTAACGCCTAGTGCATTAGCCCAAACTTGATACGCCTATATGTTGGAAAACGACGAAATAAATACTAAAATTTAAAAAATATTAATGGTCTTTTTCAGAAGTGTCTTGGGCTCGACGGCGGGTGAGGCGGTGATGGGCGCTCTCGGGGCCGGCGGCGCGCTGCGGCGTTCGCACGCGGCCGCATTGTTCGCGATGTTCCTGCTGCTGCTGGCCAGCCACACTACCGCGTCTCCTCCCCGCGCCTTCCCGCGATCCTTGCGCCTACTGCGCCTATTGACTCATACTCCAATCTGACGCTAAAGACGCTGCCGATGCTGGGGTGGGCGGACACGTACTGACGGAAGACGGACGACGAAATGTTTATCAACGTGCTGCGTTTATTGCGCTTCGCGACAGCGCACGGGCATCTGGGGCAAAGTGAAGAGGAAATCGCCCCCGAAACGCACGACCAAGTCCAAGTACCATGTGTTCCATTTCCATTTTCCGGGGCCAGTGTTCCCAGATACGGCGCGCTCGCTGCTGAAGGCGGCGCCGGGGGAGCGCTACCTGCAACTGGAGGACGTGGTCGTGACGGGCGTGCTGACTGCCAAGCTGGGCGTGACCAGAAGCCACGGCCCCGAGTTCTATAACAAGATGGTGGCCCTTACCCCTGAGCCATGGCGCGGTATCGTCATTCACTTGGTGCAATACCACGAGCAATTCGACCTTTAGCGCAAAATCCTTGACGGCAAGACCAAGTGATCCAGCTAACGACCTATTACTTTTGTACGCAACTATTACAGATTATATTTTTTATATTGATTACTTTTGTTTTTTAAATTTACAATTTATTTTTTCCTGTCTTTCCTTGTCTGTTTGTAATTCCAAATCAACATCTTTTCACTAAATGTATTAGTGTACATCAGGGCTTCTTAAACTTTTGTCATTCACGACAACATTTATGATTGCGAATTTCTTGACGACTCCATAGAAATATAAAAGAAAAATAAATTAATATTTTTTGATGATTTATTTATTAGGTAACAATATACACACACACACACGCACGTACGCACGCACGCACGCACGCACGCACGCACGTTCAATTCAAGTAGTTCATTCAAGTAGTTGCGTAGTAAGTAGTTTTTTATTGCATAACCAATAATCAAATCTTGTTGGAATGTTTGAAACTGCTGGACGTAAGACCACTTCAAAATTTTTTGCACTGAACCATATTGGGATTTAATGTGTTAAAGTTGAGAAAGTAACTTCAAGTACATTTAACGCCATATCAACGATGGTGGGAAATTCAATTCTAGTTACGATCTAGAATTCAGTCAAGGGCTTTTTTTTAAATTGTAGTTTTAAGTTTGAGTCACTTGAAAGTTCAGCAAATTCCTCTTGAGCTTTAAGTATCAGGTGATCAATCTCGCTTAATCCAATCCAAAACGGCTTTTGAATCCAAACTACTTTTTGGAAATCAACATTTAATATAAAATATGTACGGAACTGTATTTCTAGCGCTTTTAAGTGATCTACAATAATTTTTGCAATAAAAGTTTTACAATGAATTTTCTCGATTATAAAATTGTCGACACTGGAAAATATTTCGAACGAATTTTTTTCGACCCTACTTTTCCAAATGTTGATCTTTTTAATAAAACTTTAAATTTTATCATTTGAAGTAAAAATATCGCAATGTTTTCCTTGAAGCGACAAGTTGAGATCGTTTAATTTCGCAAAAATATCTGACAAATAACACAGCTTGGATAGCCATAAGTCATTTTGAAAAAAAGCAGCAAGTTCACATTTTCGTCCGGTTAAAAATATTTCGATCTCGTCCTTTAATAACAATAATCTTTTTAAACGTTGACCTCTTGACAACCATCTTACTTCTGCATGTAATAACAAAGTTGTGTAGTTGGATTCCGTATCCTTACAGAGATATGAAAATAAGCGGCTGTTAAGGACATGGCTCTTAATAAAATTTATAATCTTAACAGCATCCTGAAGCACATCGTTAAATTCTGGTGCAATTTTTTTTGCTGCAAGAGCCTTTAGGTGAATAAGGCAGTGAGTAAAAGTTATAGGATCATAATGAGCAGTTTGAAAAAATGATTTAAAACCAATATTTTTGCCCGTCATCGCTCTTGCACCATCTGTGCATATTCCACAGCAATTTTTCCATTCTAAACCTTCTCCTTTTAAAAATTCGTCAACTTTACAATATATGTCTTTCCCTGTAGTATGGTCTTCCATAGCACGACAAAATAACAATTCTTCTTCCACGTTTTCTTTATAAACGTACCTGACATATACTAACAACTGAGCCAATTTAGTAATATCAGTTGTTTCGTCAAACTGAATTGAAAATTTTGGGCTTTCTTTAATTCTTGTAATAAATTGTACTAATTGATCCTTGTTAAAATCAAAAATTCTATTCGAGACAGTGTCGTTCGACAAAGGATTTTGTTCGAATATCATCGCCATATTTTCTTCCAAGTAGTATTTCTACCATTTTAATAGCAGCAGGTAACACAAGATCTTCTCCAATAGTTTTTATTTTTAGCAATACAGTATGAAACTTCATATGACGCTAGTAAATATTTTTCATTAACGATTATAAATTTTTCAAAGATTTTGATTTCTTTATTTAAAGATTTAAACTTCTTTCAAAATATTCTTTTGGTTTATTGACATACGAAACATGCTTTGATTCAAGATGTTTTTTTAATTTTGATGGATTCATACTCTCCGAAGTCAATAATTCATTGCAGATCAAATAAAGAGGTTGTTCATTACCCTTACAATTTTGATATGTAAAGCCAAATTGAAGAAAAGATTCATCATATTTTCTTTTTGCACATTAGATGTCTGTTTTCCAATACTTTGTCCTGCCGGAAAAGAGTTTGTAGCATTATCATCTGCGTCATTACCATTCTTATTTAAGTTCAGCCATTTATCCATGGCCAAAAATTATTTTGATCCTAAAATACAATAAATATATAAAAATAACATATTGCACATAATAATTGATTTATTAATTGCCGATAAAATCTTGTTACGGCGGAACATTCATATTACAGTCAGTGTTATTGAATCATTGTTTATCTGCAGGTTGCACGTGTGTACGCGCATTCCTCCTTTTGATTGTGTGTAATGTTTAGAGGCGGCGGTCAGAGTGGGAAGTCAGCGGCGCGCGGTTTATTCAACATGTATGAGTATGATACCGATAGACACACCAACAATGTATATACACAGTATAATAATAGCTCAAATTGCACTATTTATATAAACCTTTCAAAAAATCTCTTATTCCCACAAATAAATAAAAAACAGGAGACGCATTTTTTATAAATTTTAATAGATTAATAATGGTAGTCAATAAATGAAGGTGCGGAGAGGTGGTAAAAATAATATTTATATAGGTATTACTTGGTGCTATTCTAGTTTAATTATCATTATATTTTGAAGTATTTTATTGTATTTGTTATGGGAATTGTGGGTCAGACTTACAATAACTTCAGTCACAATAACTTTATTCAGACTTACAATACTTCTATAAACAAAATAATCGTATATATTCTCTCGAGGTTCGCCAAAGGTTTAATTGATTCATTGTTTATAATTGATTGTATACACTTATATTGTATATACAAGCAGTTGCGGGCGACTTCGTCTGCTGTTTCATAATCAATAGAATGTTCTCAATCTAGATAAAAACTGTCGTATCTTTTAGTTAACGCAAACAGTAGATATCAATAAAATCGATTCAGCGGTTTCAAAGATTAGCGTATGTGACATATATATATATATATATATATATATATATATATAGTTAGTTGTTTAAATAATTAAACATTTATTATTATTTTTATTTTTTTTCAGGGTTGATATGGTAATGTATACGTCTAACTTGTTAAATTTTGTTCAAAAAGAGCAACTGTTGAGTGAGTTTGTGAGAAAAAATACGTTTCGGATTTTTAAATGTCAAATATATATAATAAACTAGTGGCCCGTCCCGTCTTCGTCCGTGCATACATAGCCCAGTAGTTTTTAAGTTTACAAACAAACAAACAAATCCTTCTTTATAACGTAAATATTTGCATTGATAAGGATAATGCTGTAATGTTGTTTTTTCCTACTTTTAATCAGTACTTTCGGGGCAATATTCGGAAATACAATTTATCAATTATAAAAAACCTTGTTTGTTATCTCGTCATAAAATTTATATAGTATAGTATATATATATATATATATATATATATATATATATATATATATATATATAACTAATATATATATATATATAAATATATATATATATTCAATTATAAATTTACACTGACTGCAACTTGTATAAGAGATAAGATTATTTAATTGTGGTGTACTATAATATAATTTATTACTGATAAAAATTCCTGAGTTCTGATATTTAAATAATTTCTGACATTTAAATAATATTTATTAGACTAATAACATTATATTTCAAATATATCGTCATTTTGTATTTGGTAATTATGTTGTTATAGTACTTTCTTGCTGACCTTCCGATACTTATTTTTATTATTTTTTCTGAAGCAAAGGACAGTCTGCAAGTATTCAGTACTGACAGAAAACAGTCTGACTGTTACCCAATTGTGGTCACTGACATAAAACAATCTAATTGTTACCCAGTTGTAGTCACTGACATAAAGCAGTCGGACGATTGCCCAGTTAGGGTCACTGACAGAAAAAATGATTTTTTAGGAGGACGGCCAAGCCTCTATGCGATTTGATAATTGACACCTCGTCCGCTATCAGTGATGATAAGGATGATAATAACTATGATAAAGCTAGGGAATATTTATTATAATAAGTGGGAATTGTGGGTTTTCCAAAATCGCGATCGAACGCTATAGTTAAACTAATTATATAGAGTTTTTTAATTAATGAATAAAAATGCTCCAAGGATTTATTATTTTATTTACGTGTCACGTCTGCATGGACTTTATAACAACGACTGAGGAGACACGATTGAGGCTGTATCAGACCGGATGTAACCAACGTCATGTATGTATAAGATCATACATATTTTAATGTAGTTGTGCAAAATCTGAAGGAGGCTTTATTGGAAATGCTTTTTGGTTAAGCGTGAGACGGACGAGTAAACAAAAATTTGTCTTGTAGCTAAACTTGCTTATGCACAAATCAGAGACAACTACCGTCGATTTTCCTTTCCTTAAAGATAAAAGATAACTCACATTGTCAGTTTTTATATTTAAAGATAATATCAGTATCACTAATTCGGTGATAATGAATTATAATGTACTTATCAGTACTAGATTCGGCTTTTAAAGATATTGACGTGTTCATATAATATTGACGTGTTCATGTTCAAGGTAATATATTTGAATGTTAGCTGTGCACTTTGTTCGCGTATGTTTTTTAAAACTAAAGTAGCCTAAGTTACATTAACATCAGCCAGTGAGTCCTGTTAAAACCGATCCAGCTGGACCAAACAGACAGTTAAACACAGAAAGTCTTTCTTTATGTAAGTACATTATATACTTTCATATGTATTTAGTGAAAAACTGTTAATTTGAAATAATATGTTAGTTATAACTGTAATTTAAAGCTTTTTGAATAACATTTTTTTATTATTATATGCAATTAAATTTATATTTAAATTATGCTATCAATTTCAAATCAAATCAAATCAAAAAGTTTTGAAGTTTTCAAAAAGAAAAATAACAAAATATCAACTATAGACTGTGACATCCAAAACGGTTGATTACTCAGCATTTACTGGAGTATATTTCTCCAGCGCTGGTTTTCAGCAACCGCCGCGCCGTGACGTAGCCAACACTAGTTTAATTAATGTGAGTAAGTGAGTAGTGCTTTATAAATGGGTTCGCAAGTATAAAGTGAGTAATTTATGTTGTTATCGGATCGGATCACCGAAATGTTTTTCAAGGGCGGATTTAAGGCTGCTCCATGTGTTTAAATCTTGTCTTTCACTAATTAAACTAGCTGCTCGTCCTATTAACTTCAAAGTTATAACATAATAAACGTAAGGGTCTTGGTTAGGATTTCCTTCCACTACGCACGTTTGTATTATGTATTCGCATTTTCTAATAAATAAGGATAGTAATTTTTGATCACCATCAAACTTGGGGATGATATTACTAACTTCTACTGGAATCTTAACAATATTTTAATTTTTTTACAATTAAATTGAGACATATAACCAGGGTTGAATAGGAAATGAAATGAATAGGGTCTACTCACCAAATCATTTCCCTCGTGAGCCTGAAAGTAGCGATCTTTTCCGAAGCCGAGATGACTTATTTTTATACTTGGTTGGGATTCCGTAGAAATGCTTGAAAATGTTCGTCGCAGTATAATCTTCGATTTTCAATTTTCTGGACGCGGAATCCTACCGGCTGCGCCAGCCAAGTTTAGCACATGCATTTTGAAGAGGTTGGATGAGAGTCTTAATACTTGCAAGCAACCTTGGTACTATAACAGAGTCAGCGTAATTAAGTTTAGAGAGTACAATCGCCTCACAAAATCTAATTCGTACTTCGGTGGTTAGGTATTGTCGTATGTCGTATGTCGTATAATAGTTTAAGTCGATAAAAACTAATGCGAACACAATTAATGACGTGTTTTTCAAATCGTAAATTCTTATCTATTATTAAAACTAAATTTCGTGCTTCTGAAACGCTTCCGATTTGCGAATCATTTATAAATATATTAGGAAGCCTTGTTGATATATCTTTTATATTCATATTATTGCCCGTAATTAAAAATTTTGTTTTACTAGGGTCCAGCATTATATTATTGGACTTCAACCATACTCGTATGCTACTTAAGTCCTCATTAAAGTTATTAACTGCTATAACAATATCATTTGGTTTAAAGGAAATATATAGTTGTATTCAGTCAGCGTAAATATAATAATTGCAAAATTTTATGGAATTAAGGAAATCTGCACAATACATGGAAAAAAATTGGACGTAAGATGGAACCTTGTGGAACTCTTATCGTAATACTTTTACTTTTAGATGTGGACTTTGATCCGTGCCGCGGTTCGCTTTTTAGGGATCGGATGCACAAAGTGACGCTTCCATGAGACCGGAGTACCGAAATATACGCGTTAAATCAACTCAGGGGCCCATGTTCGTATTATATACCATTGGAGAAACACCATCTTGCCCATTCGACTTATGAACGTCCAAGAAAAAGAGAGATTTTCGGAAGATTTTTGTCAAAAACTATTAATTAATCGGGCATTAAGCTTTGATTGGCTGAATTAAGATAGACGACATACTTGAAGTTTGCTCTAGCAATATGTCTAACGAATATATGTTTGACGAATCTGGAGACACGGTTATATTTCCTCTTCAGAAATCTAGAGTTCCGGATCCTTAACGATTAACACATTAGCCCAAGCTTACCAACCAAATAACCAAATATATACTGAAATTTAAAAACTATTAATAGTCTTTCTCAGAGGTGGATGTGTCTCCGTCCCGACGGCGGGTGGGGGGCGATGGGGGCTTTTGGGGCCAGCGGTTCGCTGCGGCGGTGGCACGTGGCCGCATTGGCCGCTCTAGGGGTGCTGCTATTGCTGCTGCTGGCCAACCACGAAACGTGGGGGACGTTTCTAAACCTCTCGGATATTCCAGTGTCGCAACTGCAACAAGTCTCCACGCATTCTATGGGCTCAGCGTCGCAGGCGAGTAATACGACGGTGGTGCCTGGTCCACGCATGGCGCTGGTGCGGGACCTGTACGTGGCGGGCTACGAGCGGCCGCACCCCGAGCTGTGCCCGGATCTGGGCGCGCGCCTCCGCTTGTTGGTGCTGGTGACGTCGGCCCTCTCGCACGCGTCCGCTCGGGATGCAGTGCGCCTCACTTGGGGGCACTACGCCGCGCGACGGGACGTGGCGCTCGCCTTCATGTTGGGCGCTTCGCCCCCCGACCTGCACCCAGCGCTAGACGCTGAGGACGCCCTATACGGGGACCTGGTCGTCGGCCGTTCGGTTGACTCTTACTCCAACCTGACGTTGAAGACGCTATCGATGCTGGAGTGGGTGGATACGTACTGCCCACGTGTGCCGCACCTGCTCAATACGGACGACGACATGTTTATCAACGTGCCGCATTTACTGCGCTTCGCGGCGGACCGGGAGAATGCAACGCGCACCATCTGGGGGAAAGTACTGAAGAATTCGCCACCGAATCGCTCAAGCACGTCCAAGTATTACGTGCCCCCACTCCAATTCCCGGGGCTCGTGTTCCCGGACTTCGCGACAGGCCCCGCCTATCTAATGACGACGGACGTGGTGAGCTCTCTGTTGAAGGCGGGGCCGGAGGAAACCTACCTGCGATTGGAGGATGTGTTCGTGACGGGCGTGCTGGCTGCCAAGCTGGGCGTGACCAGAAGCCACGCTCCCGAGTTCTACAACGAGAGGGTGGTCGCCAAACCCTGCGCCGTGCAGCGCGGCATCGCCATACACATGGTGCAATACCACGAGCAGTTCGAGCTGTGGAGCAAACTCCTTGACGGCAAGACCAAGTGCTTCAGTTAACGACCTATTACTTTTGTACTCAACTATTACAGGTTATATTTTTTATATTGATTACTTTTGTTTTTAAAATTTACAATTGAATTTTAAAAATTAAAATACGATACCGTAATCGACTGCGATACAAGGGGTGCCATAGAGATATATTATTGTATTATATATAAGTATTATAGATAAGTCTCAGTGCACACGTGACCTTCGTATAATTGTATTTGCAAAACTAGCCTCAGGTGTGTGTGTGTGTGGGTGTGCGTGTGAGTCTGTATGAGTGGAAGAAGAAAGAAGGAGAAGGTTCCGAGTGTTAATCGCTCGCTGCCCTCCCTGCCCGAGATGCATTAAACTATAGCACAATTCGCTAAGTCTATCTTGTAAGGACGATGAGCGACTCTCGGGCCTTGCTCCGAGCGCGATGCATAGACACAGTACACAACGTAGTAGCGATTGCGCTTGTAAGAAGCATGTTATTTTTACAAACAACACGCTACTCGTGTAGTGAGTACGTTACCTGTGTAGCGAGTATGTTACTTGTGTAGCGAGCATATTACTTGTGTTAAAAATGCGCCACTTGTTTAGCGACGTAATCTGTGTATCGAGCATATTTCTTGTATAAGAAAAGCGCTACTTGTGTAGCGAGTACGTTACCTGTGTAGCGACAATATTACTTATGTAAACAATAAGCTACTTTTATAGCGAGTACGTTACCTGTGTAGCGACAATATTACTTATGTAAACAATAAGCTACTTTTGTAGCGAAGATGTTACTTGTGTAAAGAGCGCGTTCTGAGTGACGTCCGAATTTCCTACAGAGCTGATCACGTGACACTTTCGGAACCGGCGCCCAATCGTGCTGATAATACTAGTACCTTAGCCAGTAGTGATCAGCTAATTTGCTCGTCTACAGGCAAGGTACGTAAACGGAGACCGGTTTTGATAGCCACAGCACTAATAAAAGCCGAGTCTAAAACAGGTGAATACCAAACAGTGCTGCTTTATTAAATCAGGGTTCGCAGGCATGTTTCATCACAGAGAAAAGATACCTATCCATGGTCTTATTTCAGGTTTGGGAGGTAATAAGTCTACCATTACAAATTACATGGTAGAAATTAATATCCAAGTGAGGAAAATATTTCGAACGAATTTTTTTCGACCCTACTTTTTCAAATGTTGATCTTTAATAAAACTTTGAATTTTATCATTTGAAGTAAATATATCGCAATTTTTTCCTTGAAGTGACAAGTTGAGATCGTTTAACTTCGCAAAAATATCTGACAAATAACACAGCTCGGATAGCCAGCCATAAATCATTTTGAAAAAAAGCAGCAAGTTCACATTTTCGTTCGGTTACAAATATTTCGATCTCGTCCTTTAATAACAATAATCTTTTTAAACTTTGACCTCTTGACAACCATCTTACTTCTGCATGTAATAACAAAGTTGTGTAGTTAGATTCCGTATCCTTACAGAGATATGAAAATAAGCGGCTGTTAAGGGCATGGCTCCTAATAAAATTTATGATCTTAACAGCATCCTGAAGCACATCGTTAAATTCTGGTGCTATTTTTTTTGCTGCAAGACCCTCTCGGCGAATAAGGCAGTGAGTAAAAGTTATAGGATCATAATGAGCAGCTTGAAAAAATGATTTAAAAACAATATTTTTGCCCGTCATCGCTCTTGCACCATCTGTGCATAATCCACATCATTTTTTCCATTCTAAACCTTCTGCTTTTAAAAATTCGTCAACTGTACAATATATATCTTTCCCTGTAGTATGGTCTTCCATAGGACGACAAAATAACAATTCTTCCTCCACGCTTTCTTTATAAACGTACCTGACATATACTAACAACTGAGCCAATTTAGTAATATCAATTGTTTCGTCAAACTGAATTGAAAATTTTGGGCTTTCTTTAATTCTTGTAATAAATTGTACTAATTGATCCTTGTTAATATCAGAAATTCTATTTTCGACAAAGGATTTTTTCGAATATCATCGCCATATTTTCTTCCATGTAGTATTTCTACCATTTTAATAGCAGCAGGTACGAGTAACACAAGATCTTCTCCAATGGTTTTTATTTTTAGCAATACAGTATGAAACTTCATATGACGCTAGTAAATATTTTTCATTAACGATTATAACTTTTTCAAAGATTTTCTTTTCTTTATTTAAAGATTTAAACTTCTTTCAAAATATTCTTTTGGTTTATTGACATACGAAACATGCTTTGATTCAAGATGTCTTTTTAATTATGATGGATTCATACTCCCCGAAGGCAATAATTCACTGCAGATCAAACAAAGAGGTTGTTCATTACCCTTACAATTTTGATAGGTAAAGTCAAATTGAAGAAAAGACTCATCATATTTTCTTTTTTGCACATTAGATGCCTGTTTTCCACTACATTGTCCTGCTTGAAAAAAGTTTGTAGCATTATCACCATTCTTATTTAAGTTCAGCCATTTATCCATGGCCTTATTTTGATCCTAAAATACAATAGATATATAAAAATAACATATTGCACATAATAATTGATTTATAAATACAAAAAAAAAATCTTGTTGCGGCGGAACATTCACATTACAGTCAGTGTTATTGAATAATTGTTTAGCTGCAGGTTGCACGTGTGTACGCGCATGCCTCCCTTTGATTGTGTGTAATATTTAGAGGCGGCGGTCAGAGTGGGAAGTCAGCGGCGCGCAGTTTATTCAACATGTATGATACAGACAAATGCACCAACAATGTATGGACACAGTATAATAATAGTGATCGTCGATCGTTTACTGCTGTCGGTGGAGATAGCTCAAAATGCACTATTTATATAAACCTTCCAAAAACAAATAAAAAACAGGAGACGCATTTTTTATAAATTTTAATAGATTAATAATGGTAGTTAATAAATGAAGGTGCGGTGAGGTGGTAAAAATAATATTTATATAGGTATTACTTGGTGCTATTCTAGTTTAAATTGCATTATATTTTGAAGTTTTATTGTATTTGTTATGGTAATTGTGGGTCAGACTTACAATAACTTCAGTCACACTTACAATAACTTCATTCAGACTTACAATACTTCTATAACCAAAATAGGTCATGGGATTTTTTAATGCCTAAGTTCTCTCGAGATTCGCCAAAGGTTTAATTGATTCATTGTTTATAATTGATTGTATACACTTATATGTATATACTAGCAGTTGCGGGCGACTTCGTCTGCTGTTTCATAATCAATAGAATGTTATCAATCTAGATAAAAACTGTCCTATCTTTTAGTTAACGCAAACAGTAAATATCAATAAAATCGATTCAGCGGTTTCAAAGATTAGCGTATATGACAAATATAGTTAGAGTTATAGTTAGTTATTTAAGTAATTAAACATAGAAATGACTATTAATTTTCAGGGTTGATATGGTAATGTATACATCTAACTTGTTAAATTTTGTTTAAAAAGAGCAACTGTTGAGTGAGTTTGTGAGAAAAAATACGTTTCGGATTTTTAACTTTCAAATATATATAATAAACCAGTGGCCCGCCCCGTCTTCGTCCATGGTACATACATAGCCTAGGAGTTTTTATGTTTACAAACAAACAAATCCTTCTTTATAACGTAAGTATTACCATCGATAAGGATAATGCTGTAATGTTGTTTTTTCCTACTTTTAATCAGTACTTTCGGGGCAATATTCGTAAATATAATTTATCAATTATAAAAACCTTGTTTGTTATCTCGTCATGAAATTTACCAAATTAATAAATTTCAATTTTTTATTTTCTTATTAGTTATATATATTTATTCAATTATAAATTTACCCTGACTGAAACTTGTATAAGAGATAAGATTATTTAATTGTGGTGTACTATAATATAATTTATTACTGATAAAAATTCCTGAGTTCTGATATTTAAATAATTTCTGACATTTAAATAATATTTATTAGACTAATAATAACATTATATTTTAAATATATCGTCATTTTGTATTTGGTAATTATGTTGTTATAGTATTTTGCTGACTTTCCGATACTTATTTTTATTATTGTTTCTGAAGCAAAGCATAGTCTGCAAGTAATCAGTACTGACAGAAAACAGTCTGACTGTTACCCAGTTGTAGTCACTGACATAAAGCAGTCTGACTGTTACCCAGTTGTGGTCACTGACATAAAGCAGTCTGACTGTTACCCAGTTGTGGTCACTGACATAAAGCAGTCTGACTGTTAGCCAGTTATGGTCATTGAAATAAAGCAGTCGGATGGTTGCCCAGTTGTGGTCACTGACATAAAGCAGTCTGACTGTTACCCAGTTGTGGTCACTGACATAAAGCAGTCTGACTGTTACCCAGTTGTGGTCACTGACATAAAGCAGTCTGACTGTTAGCCAGTTATGGTCATTGAAATAAAGCAGTCGGATGGTTGCCCAGTTGTGGTCACTGACATAAAACAGTCTGACTGTTACCCAGTTGTGGTCACTGACATAAAGCAGTCTGACTGCTACTCAGTTGTGGTCACTGAAATAAAGCAGTCGGATGGTTGCCCAGTTGTGGTCATTGACATAAAACAGTCTGACTGTTGCCCAGTTGTGGTCACTGACATAAAGCAGTCTGACTGTTACCCAGTTGTGGTCACTGACATAAAGCAGTCTGACTGTTAGCCAGTTATGGTCATTGAAATAAAGCAGTCGGATGGTTGCCCAGTTGTGGTCACTGACATAAAACAGTCTGACTGTTACCCAGTTGTGGTCACTGACATAAAGCAGTCTGACTGCTACTCAGTTGTGGTCACTGAAATAAAGCAGTCGGATGGTTGCCCAGTTGTGGTCACTGACAGAAAGCAGTGTGACAGTTACCCAGTTGTGGTAACTGACAGAAAGCAGTCTGACGGTTGCCAAGGTTGGGGTCACTGACTGAAAAAGCGATTTTTAGGACGGCCAAGCCTCTATGCCATTTGATAATTGACACCTAGTCTTGCCTGCTATCAGTGATGATAAGAATGATAATAACTATGATAAAGCTATTAAATATTTATTAGGTATATACAATTACAATAGGTGGGAACTGTAGGTTTTCAAAAATCGCAATCGAACGCTATAATTAAACTAATTATATATAATTTTTTATATTAATGAATAAAAATGCTCCAAGGATTTATCATTTTATTTACGTGTCACGTTTGTATGGAGTTAATAAAAAAGTCTGATGAGACACTATTAAGGCTGTATCAGACTGAATGTAACCAATGTAATGTATGTATAGGGTCATACTTATTTTAATGTAAAAATTGAAAATGCTTTTTGGTCAAGCGTGAAACGGACGAGTAAACAAAAATTTGTCTTGTAGCTAAACTTACTTATGCACAGATCAGATATAAACTGCGTTTTCCTTACTTTAAAGATAAAAGATAACTAACATTGTCAGTTTTTATATTTAAAGATAATATCCGTATCAATAATTCGGTGATAATGAATTAATAACGTACTTATCAGTACTTGATCAGGGTTTTAAAGATATTGACGTATAACAACGTAAGGTAGTATTATATTTAAATGTCAGCTGTGCACACCACTTTTCTCGTATGTTTCTTAAAATAAAAGTTAAGTGAAGCCTAAGTTACTTTAACATCAGCTATCCAGTGAGCACTGTTAAAATCGATCCAGCTGTATCAAACAGATAAACACAGAAAGTCTTTCTGTATGTAAGTACCTTATATAATTTCATATGTATTTAGTGAAAATCTGTAAATTTGGATACAAACAGTTAAAAAATATGTTTATAACTGTAATAAAGCTTTTTGAACAACATTTTTTATTATTATATGCATTTAAATTTATATTTAAATTAAGCTATCAATTTCAAATCATATCAAATATAGACTATGATATCCAAATCGCTTGACCACTCAGCATTTACTGGAGTATATTTCTCTAGCGCTGGTTTTCAGCGACCGCTGCGCCGTGACGTAGCCAACACTAGTGACAGTTAAACATTACATCAACAATAACTAAAATAAAATAAAGTATATATTGGACATCTTTGATTTCACAATGTAGTGAATCTAATTAATGATAATAATGATAATAATAATAATAATATTAATAATAATAATAATGATAAGTGAGTAGCGCTTTATAAATGGGTTCGCAAGTAAAAGTTGAGTTATTTACATTGTTATACTTATATTTTTTTGACTTTACATTATACTTATAAAATAAAATATACACAAAACATATGTATATCTAAAATTTGATTAATAATAAGATACAATAACTACTTAGTCAAGTTTTACGCACGGCGGATGACTTTTAAAAAAAGATTTTATTTAAAATATAATTGATTTTAATTAAGTAATGACCTAGGCTACCTTAACAAAACTTAATAATAATAATCTGCTTTAAATACTAGTGAGTAAGCCATCATTCTAATATGAGCGTGCGAACATTGCGAAATGTCGACTTAGTGATATGTTTCCTCCCTCCTTAAGATCGAAATTTTCTGTTACAACAGGTTGATTGAAATGGATAATTATTGGATTTTAAGGTGTTAAAGGTTTCATAACATTTCTTTCAATATAGGGGTTAGAAGATGTAGCATGTTCAGCGTTAGTATTAGATTGCTTCATCATTTTATTTCGGGAATTTTACTGATAAAATCTAACTTACATAAAATTTACCTCTTCTAAAAAAAAGTTAAGGTTAAAGTCAAGTGTTGTATTCTATTACAGAAATCTAGATAAGATTCGATACTAAAAAAAGTCATACTACTACATCCAAGGCCAGCAACGCTCTTGTGAATCCTCGGATGTTGCAAGAGTTCATGGGCTCACGTATCGTCTGTGACCCGCCAGCTAGTTTGCCCTCCTCTAACAAAAAAAACTATTATTTTTTAAAGTTTCTAATGTAATCACGATACATTCTTCGGAACGCGAATCATCGAAATGTTCTCCAAGGGCGAATTTAAGTCTGCTCCATGTATTTAAATCTTGTCTTTCACTAATTAAACTAGCTGCTCGTCCTATTAACTTCAAAGTTATAACATAATAAACGTAAAGTTCTTGGTTAGGATTTCCTTCCATTACGCACGTTTGTATTACATATTCGCAGTTTCTAATAGATAAGGATAGTAATTTTTTGTCAGCAGCTTAGGGATTATATTACTAACTTCTACTAGAATCTCAACAATATTTTCAATTTTTTTTAATAATTTTATTTACTTTAAATAAACAATATTAATGTTGTTTATAAAATAATTCAAAATGTTTCTTATATATTTTGGTTCTTAATTAATTATTAATATTTTAATTCACTTTAATTTTAATTCAATTCAATCTTATATTTTTTTATTTAAATTTAGTTAAAACGAAAGTCAATAAAATCTCTAAGAATTTTTTAAATATTAAAAAAGAGTTAACAATTAAATTGATACATACTCGTATAACTAGGGTTGAATAGGAGATGAATAGGTAGGAATATCCTTAGGGTCTACTCACCAAATCATATCCCTCGTGAGCCTGAAGGTAGTGATCTTTTTAAAAGCCAGAAGCACGCGCTCGATGTGACTTATTTTTATACTTAGTTCGGATTCCGTAAAAACGTTCGTCGCAGGATAATCTTCAATATTCAATTATCTGGACGCGAAAACCCATCGGCTGCGCCAGTCAAGTTTAGCATATGCGTTTTGACAACGTTGGAAGACAGTCTCACTACTAGCAAGCAATCTCGGTTCTATACCATACCAGAGTCAGCGTAATTAAGTTTAGAGAGTACAATCGCCTCACAAAATCTAATTCGTACTTTGGTGGTTAGGTATTGTCGTATACGATATAATAGTTTAAGTCGATAAAAACTAATGCGAACACAATTAATGACGTGTTTTTCAAATCGTAAATTCTCATCTATTATTATAACTAAATTTCGTGCTTCTGAAACGCTTTCGATTTGCGAATCATTTATAAATAAATTAGGAAGCCTTGTTAATATATCTTTTATTATTGCCAATAATTAAAAAAATTGTTTTACTAGGGTCCAGCATTAATTTATTGGACTTCAACCATACTCGTATGCTACTTAAGTCCTCATCAATTTTATTAACTGCTAAGACAATATCATTGGGTTTACAGGAAATATATAATTGTATATAGTCAGCGTAAATACAATAATTGCAAAATTTTATGGAATTAAGGAAGTCTGCACAATACAGGGAAAAAAAAATAGGACGTATGATGGAGCCTTGTGGCACTCCCATCGTATTATTTTTACGTTTAGATATGGACTACGATCCATAACACGGCTCGCTTTTTAGGGATCGGATGCACAAAGTGACGCTTCCATGAGACCGGAGTATCGAAATATACGCGTTAGCACTGGAATCAACTCAGGGGCACATGTTCGTAGCACCATTGGAGAAACACCATCTTGCCCATTCGATTTATGAACGTCCTAGGAAAAGAGTGATTTTCGGAAGATTTTTGCCGAAAAACTATTAATTAATCGGGCATTAAGCTTTGATTGGCTGAATTAAGATAGATGACATACTTCAACTTTGCTCTAGCAATTTGTCGTTTGACGAATCTGGAGACACGGTTATATTTCCACTTCAGAAATCTAGAGTTCCGGATCCTTAACGATTAGCACATTAGGCCAAGCTTGATAAGCCTGTATTTTAAAAAAACGACGAAATATATACTGAAATTTAAAACCTATTAATGGTCTTTTTCAGAGGTGGGTGTGTCTCCGCCCCGACGGAGAGCGGGGCGGCGATGGGTGCTTTTGGGGCCAGCGGTTCGCTGCGGCGGTGGCACGTGGCCGCATTGGCCGCATTAGGGGCGCTGCTACTGCTGCTGCTGGCCAACCATGCCTCCACGTTTCTAGCCTCCTCGGATATTCCAGTGTCGCAACTGCAACACGCCTCCGCGCATTCCACGAGCTCAGCGTCACAGGCGAGTAATACGACTTCGGTGCCTGGTACACGCATGGCGCTGGTACGGGACCTGTACGAGGCGGGCCACGAGCGTTCGCACCCCGAGCTGTGCCCGGATCTGGGCGCGCGCCTCCGCTTGTTGGTGCTGGTGACATCGGCCCCCTCGCACGCGTCTGCTCGGGATGCGGTGCGCCTTACGTGGGGGCACTACGCCGCGCGGCGGGACGTGGCGCTCGCCTTCGTGCTGGGCGCTCCGCCCCCCGACCTACGCCCAGCGCTAGACGCTGAGGACGCCCTATACGGGGATCTGGTCTTCGGTCGCTCGGTTGACTCTTACTCCAACCTGACATTGAAGACGCTATCGATGCTGGAGTGGACGGATACGTACTGCCCGCGTGCGCCGTACCTGCTCAAGACGGACGACGACATGTTTATCAACGTACCGTTTTTACTGCGCTTCGCGGCGGAGCGGGAGAGTGCCACGCGCACCATCTGGGGAAAAGTGCTGAAGAATTCACCACCAAATCGCTCAAGCACGTCCAAGTACTACGTGCCCCCACTCCAGTTCCCGGGGCTGGTGTTCCCAGACTTCGCGACAGGCCCCGCCTACCTAATGACGACGGACACGGTGCGTTCTCTGCTGAAGGCGGCGCCGGAGGAAACCTACCTGCGATTGGAGGACGTGTTCGTGACCGGCGTGCTGGCTGCCAAGTTGGGTGTGAACAGAATACATGCTCCCGAGTTCTACAACGAGAGGGTGGTCGCCAAACCCTGCGCCGTGCAGCGCGGTATCGCCATACACATGGTGCAATACCACGAGCAGTTCGAGCTATGGGGCAAACTCCTTGACGGCAAGACCAAGTGCTCCAGCTAACGACCTATTACTTTTGTACTCAACTATTACAGATTATATTTTTTATATTGATTACTTTTGTTTTTTAAATTTACAATTTATTTTTTTAATTAAAATACAATACCGTAATCGACTGCGATACAAAGGGATGCCATAGAGATGTATTATTGTATTATGGGTTATAACAAGTCGCTTAGGATAAGTCTCAGTGCACACGTGACCTTCGTATAATTGTATTTGCAAAACTAGCCTCAGGTGTGTGTGTGTGCGTGTGAGTGTGTGTGTGAGTGGAAGGCTTCGTACCGTGATCAGTACTCATACTCGGTTCCGAATGTTAATCGCTCGCTGTCCTCCCTGCCCGAGATGCAACCATTAAACTATAGCACAATTCGCTAAATCCGTCTTGTGAGGATGATGAGCGACTCCCGGGCCTTGCTCTGAGCGCGACGCATAAACACAGTACACTACGTAATAGCGATTGCGCTTGTAGCGACCATGTTACTTGTGTAAACAAAGCGCTTCTTGTGTGGCGACTGTGCTACTTATGTAGCGAGTACGTTACCTGTGTTGCGAGTATGTTACTTGTGTAAACAACAGGCTACTAATGAAGCGAGTACGTTACCTGTGTAGCGAGCTTGTTACTTGTGTAAACAACGCGCTACTTGTGTAGCAACCCTGTTACTTGTGTAAACAATACGCTACTTGTGTAGCGAGTATATTACTTGTGTAGCGAGCATGTTACTTGTGTAAAAAACGCACTACTTGTGTAGCGAGTACGTTACCTGTGTAGCGAGTACTTTACCTGTGTAGCGAGTGTGTTACTTGTGCAAACAACACGCTACTTGTGTAGCGAACAGGTTACTTGTGTAAATATGACGCTACATATGTAGCGAGTACGTTACCTGTGTAGCGAGTATGTTACTTGTGTAAACAACGCGCTACTTGTGTAGCGAGTATGTTACTTGTGTAGCGAGCATGTTATTTGTGTAAACAACGCGCTACTTGTATAGCAACCCTGTTACTTGTGTAAACAACACTCTACTTGTGTAGCGAGTACGTTACCTGTGTAGCGACCATGTTACTTATGTAAAGAGCATGTTACTAGTGTTGAGAGCGCGCTCTGAGCGACGTCCTAGTTTCCCATAGAGCTGATCACGTGACACTTTCGGAACCGGCGCCCAGTGTTGCGACAATCGTATATATTAGATCAATATTGATATTTAAGGTAGAATTAATTAATGACGTACTAAATGTAACGAATTGTACACATTTATAAATTTTGGCTCAGACGTTGGAGTTGTAAATATTCTGCATAAAATATACTCTTATGTACAAAGTATTTGTTGTTTTTATTTTGCACACCTATATGATGACGTAAGATTATTAACACTAAATCTACCGATAATTCTTGTGTACCTGTTCCTACCGCACGCCGTCAAATTGACCGGTAATTAAAATGTAGTTTGATAACGATATTATAACGTTTAAGAATGTGTAAGTTTTACAAAAGTTTAAGAACGGTCAATTTGACCGGTACTTGGTAGGTTTAGTGTTAAAATTGTGAGTTAACAATTTTACGTTCTCTTTTTCAATTGATTACGGTAATTACCTACCTATGAACAATTTAAAATTTTTATCGAGAACTGTTTACGCGCTTTAGAATGTTTAGAGTCAAAACGAGTCCAGTTAATCAGATAAATAATAGTTATATACACAAAGCTATGATCGACACTAGTGCATCATACATGAAATGTGAATTCTGCTATCAAAGTCATTATAATATTTTTGCAAGTTTGATAAGCAACCTACCGTAATTAGACGTGAGTTTGTAGCAAAAAATAAAATGTTTTAATTCTTTAGGTAGTAATTACACCGTATAAATTGCAGAAATAATACCAACTGTAGATTTTGTCAAACGCGCCATCACTCTTTGTTGCATTTGAATTTCAATGGAGCAAACAAGTCATGATACTGCATCAAAAACTGCTGATTATAGTACCTTAGCTAGAACTTATCAGCTAGTTTGCTCGTCTACAGGCAAGGTATGTAAACGGAGACCGGTTTTGATAACCACAGCACTAATAAAAACCGAGCCAAAGACAGGTGAATACCAAACGGTGTGTGCATTATTAGATCAGGGTTTGCAGGCATGTTTTATGACAGAGGCCACAATTCTTTACATCAGCTTGAAAAAGATACTTATCCAAGGTCTTTTTTCAGGTTTTGGAGGTAATAAATCTACCATTACAAATTACATGGTAGAAATTAATATCAATCTATCTGCCATCATTATCTCCTGTTATTTGAGTATAACGAATACTTTGGCGTGACAATGGACAATGGAAATTGAAGATTACGATCTTATGACTGTTACCTCCGGAACATCTGCACCGTATAAAGCCGTCAAAACGTTACATCAGATCGCCATTGGTGAAGGTCATGCCTATCCAATAGCTAGACAATAGATTTGAATAATAAAACGGAGATTTTAAGGAAGTTAGATAATGGAGAAAACATGTGCAAATTGGCAAAAGAATATGGTGTTGGGCGTGCTACTATATATGATCTTTAAAAAAAAGGCAAAAGATAAAGTAGACCACGTCAAGACAATGGAATCTGGGCCAGAAAAGCGTAAAACACTAAAAGTTGGCGACTGATGGAAAGATGGAAAACGCTCTCTACATGTGGTTCACACAACAGCGTTATAAACATCCTATATCTGGAGAAATTCTGAAAGCCAAAGTAATCGAATTTTATAAAAAAATTACCCACAATGATGATTTTCGTGCCAGCGATGGATGGCTGGATAAATTAAAAAAGCGATTTGGTATCCGTTTATTAGCCATATCGGGTGAGAAATTATCAAGCGACGAATCTGCAGTACAGCCATTTATCCAGCGTTTTAAAAACAAAGTAGAAGAACTGGGTCTTCTTCCTGACCAAATCTATAACGCAGACGAGAGTGGCCTGTTCTGGAGACTGTTGCCCAATAAAACATTCGTATCTTCTAAAGAAGCTAGTGCACCAGGTCGTAAAGTGAGTAAAGATAGAATCACATTTATGCCGTGTTCAAATGCTACTGGAACGCACACATTGGATTTTTTAGTGATTGGTAAAGCAAAAAATCCCAGAGCTTTCAAGAACACTTGTCTTCCAGTCTGCTACAAGAACCAAGTTAGAAATTGGGTCACGAGAGAGGTATTTAGCGAATGGTTTCATAAAGATTTTGTCCCAGTAGTCAAGAATGTTATGAAAAGATCCAACTTGCCCATAAAAACTTTACTCTTACTTGACAATGCTCCAGGCCATCCAAATGAACAAGAATTTAAATCAAGTGATGGGAATATCCAAATCATCTTCCTACCACCAAACTGCACACCTTTGCTTCAGCCGATGGATCAAAATGTTATCCAAAAAGTAAAGTCTTTGTATAAAAATAAATTGTTGATCCATATTATATGTCAGGATGGTGATATAACACAGAGCCTTAAAGGATTGAATTTGAAGAATACTGTATTCTCTCTCGCTCATGCTTGGAATTCTGTTTCATCTAACTTAATCCAATCTTCATGGAAAAAGTTACGGCCTACAATGAATGATGTATTAGAAACAGAAGATACAGATGGATGGGATCCTGAAGATAATCTGCCTATTACTGATTGGTTACAAAATCTATCAGAAAAAGGATTGGAGATAAGTGAAGAAAATTCAAATTTTTGGTTTGACGGAATCGAAGAAACAGAGCATATTACAAAAGAAGAAATTGTATATGAATCAGTACAAGAAGAAAGCTTTGTAGAAACATTGGAGTCAACAACTACTTCAACTGTAAGAGTTAAACCAGATGATGCATTGATTTGTTTCAATACCTGCATAACATGGGCAGAAGAAAACGGCATATCTGCTAAAGATATTATAATTCTTCATAACATGCGAGAAAAGGATAATGTTAAGCAAGAACTAAGAACTACAAGTTGCACAAAAGCAGACTTCAATTAAGGATTACAATTTTAAAACTAACTAATTACACATGTACGTGTTAATTTAATACATTACATACATACATTTATTCCCTCTATGAAATGCTTTCTTTTATTCATTTTCTATGATTTTTTCACTATAACCCAGTAATCTGAACATTCCAATAAGCCGGCACCCTCCGGTTTTTAATTAGTGAGATTATACTGTATATATATATTTTTTAAATAATTACACATAGTGATGTTTATTAATTATTTGCCGGGTTGATATGTTAATTTATACTTGTAAACTTTTGTTCTAAAAGAGCAATTGTTCAGTGAGTTTCTGGGAAAAAATACGTTTCGGATTTTTAACATATAATTTATCAATAATAAAAAATTTGTTTAAAAAATGGTTTGTTATCTCGTCATAAAATTTACCGAATTAATGAATTTCATTTTTTTTTTATTAGTTATATATATAAGAATATAAATATATATATATATATATATTTATATTCAATTATAAATTTACACTGACTGCAACTTGTATAAGAGATAAGATTATTTAATTGTGGTGTACTATAATATGATATATTACTGATAAAAACTCTTTGAGTTCTGACATTTAAATGATAATGATCTAATAAATAATTAGACTAATAATAACATTCTATTCCAAATATATCGTCATTTTGTATTTGTATAGTAATTTCTTGGTGACCGTCCGATACTTATTTTTATTATTGTTTCTGAAGCAGTGCATAATCTGCAACTGACAGAAAGCAATCTGACTGTTACTCAGTTGTGATCACTGACATAAAGGAGTTTGAATGTTACCCAGTTGTGGTCACTGCCAAAAAGCGGTTTGATTGTTACCCAGTTGTGGTCACTGACATATAGCAGTCTGACTGTTACCCAGTTGTGGTCACTGACATAAAGCAGTCGGACGATTGCCCAGTTGGGGTCACTGAGTGAAAAAACGATTTTTAGGAGTACGGCCAAGCCTCTATGCGATTTGATAATTAACCTTGTCCTGGCTGCTATCAGTGATGATAAGGATAGTAATAACTATGATAAAGCTAGTGAATATTTATAAGGTATATATAATTATAATAAGTGGGAAGTGTGGGTTTTCCAAAATCGATGGAACGCTATAATTATACTAATTATAAAGTATTATTTATTTTAATGAATAAAAATGCTCCAAGGATTTATTTTTTTATTTACGTCTCACGTTTGTATGGACTTCATAAAGTCTGATGGGACACGTTTGAGGTTGTATCAGACTGGATATAACCAACGTCATGTATGTATAAGATCATACATATTTTAATGTAGTTGTGTACATCTGAAGGAGGCTTTATTGAAAATCTTTTTGGTCAAGCGTGAGAGGGACGAGTAAACAAAAATTTAACTATTGTAGCTAAACTTACTTATGCACAAATCAGAGACAACTACCGTTGATTTCCTTTCCTTAAAGATAAAAGATAAGTCACATTGTCAGTTTTTATATATAAAGATAATATCCGTATCACTAATTCGGTGATTTATTTATTTATTTATTTAACTTCACGCCATATTTCTTGCGGGTTAGTCAGAGACGACGGAGCGCCAAACGCTACGGTCTCTGCGTACCTCTTTCGCCTCGGCCACAGACATCAACCTCTTCATACATGCCCTCCGCGGGGTCCTCATGCTTTTTACGGGAACTTCCTCCAGTATCATAGCTACTGTTTTTCGAAGGTCACTCGAGGCCTCCCCCTGTCTCTCTTACCGCTCACTTTTCCTATATAAATCTTTTTTACCATTCTTTCATCACTCATTCGGTAGACGTGCCCAAACCGCCTGAACACGTTCTTCTTCATTCTCACCGTGACATCTTCGCTAGTACCTGCCATTCTGTGGACCTCTTCATTGCGGATTCGGTCGTCTAGACTGACTCCGCATATTTTGCGAAGAGATCGCATCTCCACAGCATTCATCTTTCTTACTTTCTTCTTTTGTGTTACCCACGTTTGGCTGCCGTATAACAGCGTCGGTAGCAAAACCGCATTGTGTACAGCCAAACGTGCAGCTATGCTGACGTTTCGCCGTCTCAACAATACAGCCAAAGCACCGTTGACTCTGTTACCGGCAGCAATACGCCTTTCCACATCCATTTCGTATCTTCCGTCTCTGCTAAACATACTTCCCAAATATACCACTTCAGTCACTTGTTCTATTATCTTACCATTCAAGTTGATTTTACATTCTGTTCTTTCTTCATTTTTTTCACATATCAGTACCTTCGTCTTATCTGCATTCAGGTTTAGACCATTAATTTGACCCCCATCTTTCAGAGTGGTGACCAATGCCTGCAAATTACATTCTGATGATGCAATGAGCACTGCATCATCTGCATATAGCAAGCAATTGACCTTAAGGTCACCTACTTTCACTTCCATGTCTTTCACGCCTTGGAGACAACAATCCAAATACAAATTGAACAACCAAGCTGACATAGCGCAACCTTGCTTAACACCCGATTGAATGTCAAACCAGGGCGACATGTCAGCTCCTACTCGCACACAGGCTGAGTGATCTCTGTAAAGAGACTTTACAGCCTGTAGTAAGGGTCTGTTCAGATTGTATCGGGGCAGTATCTCCCATAATTTCTTTCTCACAACCCTGTCAAACGCCTTTTCCAAATCCACAAAAGCACAGAAAACCTTTTGGTTTAGGGCCAAAAACTTTTCCGTGATCAGGCGGAAAGAAAAGATCAGATCTATACACCCTCTTCCAGGTCTAAAACCTCCTTGGGCATCCCACAACTGCCTTTCAGATCTCTCTTGCATTCTTCTCGCTAATATTTTAGCATAAATTTTACCGCCCAAGCTGATCAAACTGATAGCCCTGTAGCCCTGATTTCCAGCATAAATTGCACAAAAACCAGAACAAGTCCAAGACGCGTGGCCCACCATATTTGATCATCTCGGTAGTAACTTCGTCTGCTCCCGCAGCCTAACCACATTTCAGGCTTCGAATCGTGCTCTCCACTATTTCCAAACTGAATTCACCATCAGCTATATCGGGACTCAGGATTTTTGCTGGTACCCGAGGCCGAGGCGTCCTCACATTCATATGTCTCCTTGTAGAATTCAGCCCACCGCTGCAAAACGTGTGATAATGAATTAATAATGTACTTATCAGTACTTGACTCGGCTTTTAAAGATATACACGTTTTCATATAACAATGTAAGGTAGTATTATATTCGAAGGCTAGCTGTGCACTTTGTTCGCGTATGTTTTTTAAAGTAGCCTAAGTTACTTTAACATCAGCTATCCGCCAGTGAGTCCTGTTCAGCTGAACCAAACAGACAGATAAAAACAGAA
This sequence comes from Melinaea marsaeus rileyi, assembly GCA_918358865.1. Classification (NCBI taxonomy): domain Eukaryota; kingdom Metazoa; phylum Arthropoda; class Insecta; order Lepidoptera; family Nymphalidae; genus Melinaea; species Melinaea marsaeus. The sequence goes on along the minus strand of OU911086.1, from coordinate 5,515,029 downwards.
ACTCTATCTTTATGTAAGTACCTTATATACTTTCATGTGTTTTTAGTGAAATTAATTTGAAATAATATGTTAGTTATAACTGTAATCTAAAGCTTTTTGAATATCACTTATTTTTATTATATGCGATTCAATTTATATTTAAATTAAGCTATCAATTTCAAATATTTCAAATCAAATCACATTTGAATTTTAATCGGATGCACAAAGTGACGCTTCCAAGAGACCGGAGTACCGAAATATACGCGTTAAATCAACTCAGAGGCCCATGTTCGTATTATTTACCATTGGAGAAACACCATCTTGCCCATTCGACTTATGAAAGTCCAAGGAAAGGAGAGATTTTCGGAAGATTTTTGTCGAAAAACTATTAATTAATCGGGCATTAAGCTTTGATTGGCTGAATTAAGATAGACGACATACTTGAACTTTGCTCTAGCAATATGTCGTTTGACAAATTTGGAGACACGGTTATATTTCCTCTTCAGAAATCTAGAGTTCCGGATCCTTAACGATTAACACATTAGCCCAAGCTTGATACGCCTGTATTTTTAAAAAACGACCAAATATATACTGACATTTAAAAACTATTCATGGTCTTTTTCAGAGGTGGATGTGTCTCCGTCCCGACGGCGGGTGGGGGGGCGATGGGTGCTTTTGGGGCCAGCGGTTCGCTGCGGCGGTGGCACGTGGCCGCATTGGCCGCTCTAGGGGCGCTGCTACTGCTGCTGCTGGCCAACCACGAAACGTGGGGGACGTTTCTAGACCTCTCGGATATTCCAGTGTCGCAACTGCAACACGCCTCCGCGCATTCCATGGGCTCAGCGTCGCAGGCGAATAATACGACGGCGGTGCCTGGTCCACCCATGGCGCTGGTGCGGGACCTGTACGTGGCGGGCCACGAGCGGCCGCACCCCGAGCTGTGCCCGGATCTGGGCGCGCGCCTCCACTTGTTGGTGCTGGTAACGTCGGCCCCCTCGCACGCGTCCGCTCGGGATGCGGTGCGCCTCACTTGGGGGCACTACGCTGCGCGACGGGACGTGGCGCTCGCCTTCGTGCTGGGCGCTTCGCCCCCCGACCTGCGCCCAGCGCTAGACGCTGAGGACGCCCTATACGGGGACCTGGTCGTCGGCCGCTCGGTAGACTCTTACTCCAACCTGACGTTGAAGACGTTATCGATGCTGGAGTGGGTGGATACGTACTGCCCACGTGTGCCGCACCTGCTCAAGACGGATGACGACATGTTTATCAACGTGCCGAATTTACTACGCTTCGCGGCGGACCGGGAGAATGCAACGCGCACCATCTGGGGGAAAGTACTGAAGAATTCGCCACCGAATCGCTCAAGCACGTCCAAGTATTACGTGCCCCCACTCCAATTCCCGGGGCTCGTGTTCCCGGACTTCGCGACAGGCCCCGCATATCTAATGACGACGGACGCGGTGCGCTCTCTGTTGAAGGCGGCGCCGGAGGAAACCTACCTGCGATTGGAGGATGTGTTCGTGACGGGCGTGCTGGCTGCCAAGCTGGGCGTGACCAGAAGCCACGCTCCCGAGTTCTACAACGAGAGGGTGGTCGCCAAACCCTGCGCCGTACAGCGTGGCATCGCCATACACATGGTGCAATACCACGAGCAGTTCGAGCTGTGGAGCAAACTCCTTGACGGCAAGACCAAGTGCTTCAGTTAACGACCTATTACTTTTGTACTCAACTATTACAGGTTATATTTTTTATATTGATTACTTTTGTTTTTAAAATTTACAATTGATTTTTTTTATTAAAATACTATACTGTAATCGACTGCGATACAAAGGGATGCCATAGAGATATATTATTGTATTATGGGTTATAACAAATCGCTTAGGATAAGTCTCAGTGCACACGTGACCTTCGTATAATTGTATTTGCAAAACTAGCCTCAGGTGTGTGTGTGTGTGTGTATGTATGTGTGGGTTGCGTGTGAATCTGTGTGTGAGTGGAAAAAGAAAGAAGAAGAAGAAGAAGGTTCCGAGTGTTAATCGCTCGCTGCCCTCCCTGCCCGAGATAAACTATAGCACAATTCGCTAAGTCTATCTTGTGAGGACGATGAGCGACTCCCGGGCCTTGCTCAAAGCGCGACGCATAGACACAGTATACTACGTAGTAGCGATTACACTTGTAACAAGCATGTTATTTTTACAAACAACACGCTACTCGTGTAGTGAGTACGTTACCTGTGTAGCGAGTATGTTACTTGTGTAGCGAGCATGTTACTTGTGTAAAAAATGCGCAACTTGTTTAGCGAACACGTAATCTGTGTATCGAGCATGTTACTTGTGTAAAAAAAACGCTGTGTGTAGCGAGTACGTTACCTGTGTAGCGACAATATTACTAGGTAGTAATTACACCGTTATTACTTGCAAAAATAATACCAACTGTAGAGTTTTTTTAAAGCGCCATCACTCTTTGTTGCATTTGAATCTCAATTTGGAGCAAACAAGTCATGATAGTGGGCAAAAACAACTGCTGATTACACTAGTACCTTAGCTAGCACTGATCAGCTAGTTTGCTTGTCTACAGGCAAGGTACGTAAACGGAGACCGGTTTTGTTAGCCACAGCACTAATAAAAGCCGAGTCTAAAACAGGTGAATACCAAACAGTGCTGCTTTATTAGATCAGGGTTCGCAGGCATGTTTCATCACAGAGAAAAAATACCTATTCATGGTCTTATTTCAGGTTTGGGAGGTAATAAGTCTACCATTACAAATTACATGGTAAAAATTAATATCCAATCTTGTATAGATCCTAATTTTAAGATCATTTTAAATGCTTACGTTTTAAGCAAGATCACTTCGTATTTACCTAAGCGATATTTAATTTTGACGGGTTAGTTACTAATAATCTATGTTTAGCAGATTCGATGTTCAATATATGCAACAAATAAGATATTCTTTTGGACGCTGATGCTTACAATTGCATCATTAAATTATCATTATAGACCAAAATATAGTACCGAATATCCACACGGTGTTTGGTACTTAGCAAATACCTAAGTTCTCTTGAGATTCGCCAAAAGATTAATCACACTTGATTCATTGTTTAGAAGTTTTTGTATACACTTACATGTATATATACTAGTAGTTGTAGACGACTTCGTCTGCAGTTTAATATATATGTTCGTAGCACAATTGGAGAAAAATCCATCTATCCATCTGGCCCAATCGACTAATCAACGTCCAAGGAAAAGAGAAATTTTCGGACGGTTTTTTGGCAAAAAAAACTATTTAGCTCCGATTGACGACATGCTTGAACTTGGCTCCAGCATTTGTCGTTTGACGAATTTGGAGGCATGGTATATTTCCTCTTCAGAACTCTAAAGTTGGGATCCTTAACGCCTAGTGCATTAGCCCAAACTTAATACGACTATATTTTGGAAAACGACGAAATAAATACAGAAAATTAAAAAATATTAATGGTCTTTTTCAGAGGTGGGAGTATCTTCGGCCCGACGGCGGGTGAGGCGGTGATGGGCGCTTTCGGAGCTGGCGGCGCGCTGCGGCGGTGGCACGCGGCCACATTGGCCGCACTTGGGACTGCTGCTGGCCAGCCACACTACCGCGCCTCGTCCCCGCGCCTTCCCGCGACCCTTGCGCCTACGCCTCACGCTGGAAGCAGCGGATGCCCTATACGGGGATCTGGTCGCGGCCGCTCTACTGACTCATACTCCAATCTGACGCTAAAGACGCTGCCGATGCTGGAGTGGGCGGACACGTACTGACGGAAGACGACACCGCACGGGCATCTCTTGCAAAGTAAAGAGGAAATCGCCCCCGAAACGCACGACCAAGTCCAAGTACCACGTGTTCCATTTCGATTTTCCGGGGCCCGTGTTCCCGGAATTCGCGACAGGTCCTGCCTACCTACTGACCGTGGATGTGGTGCGCTCTCTGCTGAAGGCGGCGCCAGGAGAGCGCTACCTGCAACTGGATGACGTGGTCGTGACGGGCGTGCTGGCTGCCAAGCTGGGCGTGACTAGAAGCCACGGCCCCGAGTTCTATAACAAGATAGTGGTCCTTACCCCTGCGCCATGGTGCGGTATCGTCATTCACATGGTGCAATACCATGAGCAGTTCGAGCTGTGGAGCAAACTCCTCGACGGCAAGACCAAGTGCTACAGCTAACGACCTATTACTTTTGTACTCAACTATCACAGATTATATTTCTTATATTGATTACTTTTGTGTTTTAAATTTACTTTATTTTTTCCTGTCTTTCCTTGTCTATTTGTTATTCCAAATTAACATCTTTTCACTAAATGTATTAGTGTACACCAGGGCTTCTTAAACTTTTGTCATTCACGATTTATGATTTATGATTGCGAATTTCTTGACGACCCCATACAAATATAAAAGAAAAATAAATTAATATTTTTTGATGATTTATTTATTAGGTAACAATATACATACACACACACGCACACGCACACGCACACGCACACGCACACTCACACGCACACGCACACGCACACGCACACGCACATGCACACACACACACAGAGACACATATACATATACATATGGTAATTTATAGTTTTAGAATTCGTTTTGAAACATACAAAAATCTAAATTTAAAAATTGCACAAAAAATTACAAAATTCTTTATAAATTTTATTTATTATAGTCTCAAAAAGAATAGTGGATTCTGACCGTCTTAATTCGCTCGAATATATTCAAGTAGTTGCGTGGTAAGTGTTAAATTAAAATATAAGTAAAAAATCTAATGAGATGGATGTGTCTGTTATTTATTGCATAACAAGTCTTGGTTTATTACATAATCAAATCTGGATGGAATGTTTGAAACTGCTGGACGTAAAAATATTTAATAACAATAATCTTTTTAAACTTTGACCTCTTTACAACCATCTTACTTCTGCATGTAATAACAAAGTTGTGTAGTTGGATTTCGTATCCTTACAGAGATATGAAAATATTCCTCCCTCCATTCCTCCCTTTGATTGTGTGTAATATTTAGAGGCGGCGGTCAGAGTGGGAAGTCAGCGGCGCGCGGTTTATTCAACATGTATGATACCGACAAACGCACCAACAATGTATAGATACAGTATAATAATAGCGATCGGATCGTCGATCATTTACTGCTGTCGGTGGAGATAGCTCAAAATGCACTATTTATATAAACCTTCCAAAAATAAATAAAAAACAGGAGACGCATTTTTTTTAAATTTTAATAGATTAATAATGGTAGTTAATAAATGAAGGTGCGGTGAGATGGTAAAAATAATATTTATGTAGGTATTACTTGGGGCTATTCTAGTTTAAAATGCATTATATTTTGAAGTATTTTATTGTATTTGTTATGGGAATTGTGGGTCAGACTTACAATAACTTCAGTCACAGTTACAATAACTTTATTCAGACTTACAATACTTCTATAAACAAAATAGGTCATGGGATTTTTAAGTACCTAAGTTCTCTTGAGATTCACCAAAGTTTTAATTGATTCATTGTTTAAAATTGATTGTATAAAGTTATATGTATATACTAGCAGTTGCGGGCGACTGCGTCTGCTGTTTCATAATCAATAGAATGTTATCAATCTAGATAAAAACTGTCGTATCTTTTAGTTAACGCAAACAGTATATAGAAATAAAATCGATTCAGTGGTTTTAAAGATTATCGTATATGACATATATATATATATATAAATATATATATATATATATATAGTTAGTTATTTAAATAATTATATATAGAAATGATTATTAATTTTTTTCAGGGTTGATATGGTAATGTATACATCTAACTTGTTAAATTTTGTTTAAAAAGAGCAACTGTTGAGTGAGTTTGTAAGAAAAAATACGTTTCGGATTTTTAACTTTCAAATATATATAATAAACTAGTGGCCCGTCCCGTCTTCATCCGTGGCACATACACATAGCCATTTTTAAGTTTACAAACAAACAAATCCTTCTTCTATATAACGTAAGTATTAGCATTGATAAGGATAATGCTGTAATGTTGTTTTTTCCTACTTTTAATCAGTACTTTCGGGGCAATATTCTTAAATACAATTTATCAATTATAAAAAACCTTGTTTGTTATCTCGTCATTTTTTTATTTTTTTTATTAGTTCAATTATAAATTTACACTGACTGCAACTTGTATAAGAGATAAGATTATTTAATTGTGGTGTACTATAATATAAATTATTACTGTTAAAAATTCCTGAGTTCTGATTAAATGATAATTATTAGACTAATAATAACATTCTATTTCAAATATATCGTCATTTTGTATTTGGTAATTATGTTGTTATAGTACTTTCTTGGTGACCTTCCTATCTTATTTTTATTATTTTTTCTGAAACAAGGCATAGTCTGCAAGTGTTCAGTACTGACAGAAAACAGTCTGACTGTTACCCAGTTGTCACTGACATAAAGCAGTCTGACTGTTACCCAATTGTGGTCACTGACATAAAGCAGACTAACTGTTACCCAGTTGTAGTCACTGACATAAAGCAGTCTGACTGTTACTCAGTTGTGGTCACTAACATAAAGCAATCTAACTGTTACCCAGTTGTGGTCACTGACATAAAACAGTCTGACTGTTACCCAGTTGTGGTCACTGACATAAAGCAGTCTGACTGTTACCCAATTGTGGTCACTGACATAAAGCAGTCTAACTGTTACCCAGTTGTAGTCACTGACATAAAGCAGTCTGACTGTTACTCAGTTGTGGTCACTGACATAAAGCAATCTATCTGTTACCCAGTTGTGGTCACTGACATAAAGCAGTCTGACTGTTACTCAGTTGTAGTCACTGACATAAAACAGTCGGACGATTGCCCAGTTGGGGTCACTGACTGAAAAAAAGATTTTTAGGAGGACGGCCAAGCCTCTATGCGATTTGATAAATGGACACCTTGTCCGCTATCAGTGCTGATAAGGATGATTATAACTATGATAAACCTAGGGAATATTTATTATAATAAGTGGGAATTGTGGGTTTTCCAAAATCGCGATCGAACGCTATAGTTGAACTAATTATATAGAATTAATGAATAAAAATGCTCCAAGGATTTATTATTTTATTTACGTGTCACGTCTGCATGGACTTTATAACAACGACTGTCGAGACACGATTCAGGCTGTATCAGACCGGATGTAACCAACGTCATGTATGTATAAGATCATACATATTTTAATGTAGTTTTGCAACATCTGAAGGAGGCTTTATTGGAAACGCTTTTTGGTCAAGTGTGAGACGGACGAGTAAACAAAAATTTAACTATTGTAGCTTAACTTGCTTATGCGCAACAACTACCGTTGATTTTCCTTTCCTTAAAGATAATATCCGTATCAATAATTCGGTGATAATGAATTATAATGTACTTATCAGTACATGATTCGGCTTTTAAAGATATTGACGTGTTCATATAACAATGTCAGGTAATATATTTGAATGCTAGCTGTGCACTTTGTTCGCGTATGTTTATTAAAACTAAAGTAGCCTAAGTTTCTTTAACATCAGCCAGTGAGTCCTGTTAAAACCGATCCAGCTGGACCAAACACACAGATAAACACAGAAAGTCTTTCTGTATGTAAGTACCTTACATACTTTCATATGTATTTAGTGAAAAGCTATTAATTTGAAATAATTTTATTTTAAGTTAGTTATGACTGTAATCTAAAGCTTTCTGAATAACATTTTTTATTATTATATGCAATTAAATTTATATTTCAATTAAGCTCCAGCGCTAGTTTTCAGTGACCGCCGCGCTCCTCATCAATATTATTAACTGCTAAGACAGTATCATTGCGTTTAAAGGAAATATGTAATTGTATATAGTCAGCGTAAATATAATAAATGCCAAATTTTTAATGAATTAATGATGTCTGCACAATACAGCAGAAAAAAAATAGGACGTAAGATGAAGCCTTGTGGCACTCCTATCGTAATACTTTTACGTTTAGATATGGACTTCGATCCTTACCGCGGCTCTCTTTTTAGGGATGGGATGCAAAAAGTGATGCTTCCATGAGACCGGGACCTAGGCCTTTAAAGCAGGACTACCGATATATACCCGTTAGCACTGAAGTCAATTCAGGGGCACATGTTCGTAGCACCATTGGAGAAACACCATCTTGCCCATTCGACTTTTGAACGTCCAAGGAAAAGAGAGATTTTCAAAAGATTTTTGCCGAAAAACTATCAATTAATCGGGCATTTAGCTTTGATTGGCTCAATTAAGATAGACGACATACTTGAACTTGCTCTAGCAATTTGTCGTTTGACGAATCCGGAGACACGGTTATATTTCCTCTTCAGAAATCTAGAGTTCCGGATCCTTAACGATTATCACATTAGCCCAAGCTTGATACGCCTGTATTTTTAAAAAACGACCAAATATATACTGAAATTTAAAAACTATTAATGGCCTTTTTCAGAGGTGGGTGTGTCTCCGCCCCGACGGAGAGCGGGGCGGCGATGGGTGCTTTTGGGGCCAGCGGTTCGCTGCGGCGGTGGCACGTGACTGCATTGGCCGCATTAGGGGCGCTGCTACTGCTGCTGCTGGCCAACCATGCCTCCACGTTTCTAGCTTCCTCGTATATTCCAGTGTCGCAACTGCAACACGCCTCCGCGCATTTCACGAGCTCAGCGTCACAGACGAGTAATACGACTTCGGTGCCTGGTCCACGCATGGCGCTGGTACGGGACCTGTACGAGGCGGGCCACGAGCGGTCGCACCCCGAGCTGTGCCCGGAGCTGGGCGCGCGCCTCCGCTTGTTGGTGCTGGTGACATCGGCCCCCTCGCACGCGTCCGCTCGGGATGCGGTGCGCCTCACTTGGGGGCACTACGCCGCGCGGCGGGACGTGGCGCTCGCCTTCATGCTGGGCGCTCCACCCCCCGACCTACGCCCAGCGCTAGACGCTGAGGACGCCCTATACGGGGATCTGGTCTTCGGTCGCTCGGTTGACTCTTACTCCAACCTGACATTGAAGACGCTATCGATGCTGGAGTGGACGGATACGTACTGCCCGCGTGCGCCGTACCTGCTCAAGACGGACGACGACATGTTTATCAACGTACCGTTTTTACTGCGCTTCGCGGCAGAGCGGGAGAATGTCACGCGCACCATCTGGGGAAAAGTGCTGAAGAATTCACCACCAAATCGCTCAAGCACGTCCAAGTACTACGTGCCCCCACTCCAGTTCCCGGGGCTGGTGTTCCCGGACTTCGCGACAGGCCCCGCCTACCTAATGACGACGGACACGGTGCGTTCTCTGCTGAAGGCGGCGCCTGAGGAAACCTACCTGCGATTGGAGGACGTGTTCGTGACCGGCGTGCTGGCTGCCAAGCTGGGCGTGACCAGAATCCATGCTCCCGAGTTCTACAACGAGAGGGTGGTCGCCAAGCCCTGCGCCGTGCAGCGCGGTATCGCCATACACATGGTGCAATACCACGAGCAGTTCGAGCTATGGGGCAAACTCCTTGACGGCAAGACCAAGTGCTCCAGCTAACGACCTATTATTTTTGTACTCAACTATTACAGATTATATTTTTTATATTGATTACTTTTGTTTTTTAAATTTACAATTTATTTTTTTAATTAAAATACAATACCGTAATCGACTGCGTTACAAAGGGATGCCATAGAGATGTACTATTGTATTATGGGTTATAACAAGTCGCTTAGGATAAGTCTCAGTGCACACGTGACCTTCGTATAATTGTATTTGCAAAACTAGCCCCAGGTGTGTGTGCGCGTATGAGTGTGAGTGAGTTGAGTGTGAGTACGTTATTGGTGTAGCGAATATGTTACTTATGTTGCGAATACTTTACTTGTGCAGCGAACATTCTACTTGCGTAAACAATGCGCTCCTTGTGTACCGAGTACGGGACTTACGTAGCAAACACGGTACTCATGTAAACTACGTGCTACTACTAATACTACTACTTATGTAGTGAGTTCTTTGCCTGTGTAGCAAATATGCTACTTGTATAAACAACGGGATACTTGTGTAGCGATTACGTCTACTATGTAGCAAGCATGTTACTTGTGTAAACCATGAGCTACTTTTATAGCGAGTACGTTACTTGTGTAGCGAAGATGCTACTTGTGTAAAGAGCATGTTACTAGTCTTGAGAGTGCGCTCTGAGTGACGTCCGAGTTTCTTACAAAGCTGAACACGTAAAACTTTCGGAACCGGCGCCCAGTGTTGCTACAATCGTATATATTAGATCAATATTGATATTTAAGGTAGAATTAATTAATGACGTACGGTAGAATTAATAAATGTGACGAATTGTTTACATTTATAAATTTTGGCTCAGACGTTGGAGTTGTAAATATTCTGCATAAAATATACTCTTATGTAGAAAGTATTTGTTGTTTTAATTTTGCACACCTAAATGACGACGAAAAATTTATAAAAACGGTGAGTTTTGAACAATTTGAACGTTTCCCTTTTTTGATTGATCTGATTTGAACTTTATTCTCTGAGGGTAACGAAATGTTTGGAGTAAATTTTGTTAATGACAAGACACGTGATGATTTTTTTCAAAATGTTTTGATGTAAGAAGCTTACACATGACCAAAGAAAAAAACTAAAATCTATTGTTGTAATATTTAAAATATCTCTTTATATTACTTTGCCACCTTATTGGACATATATTTTATGTCCATGTTAACGATAACCCTAAATGCAAAGAAAAAATCGAATAAAAGAAATATTGATGATTATATTTGAAAATTGTCCGTCTAAAAATTTGGTTTACAATGAGATGGACGTGGCGATTTTTTTTAATTGGTTTTTTCTGTCCCCCTAACCAAATTAAAAAAAAAATTTTCGCCTTTCAATTTCAATTGAAGATTTGTTACTCGCTTCGCACAATTCGCCGAACTCTACCGAGATTTTGCGAGCGCAGCGAATCTTAATCAAGTTCCTGTTCGCGCCCCTAGTATTATACGCGGTTCTAGTACCGCGTGCCTGCTGTGCCGCAAACCTGTTGTACCTTATTTTAGGATGGCAAGTGACAACAACACAACAACAGAACAACACGTGCAGGACAGAAGTGCCATCCCTTCACGGTGGATTCGGTATCATCACGAACCAAAAGGTTTAGCAGATCATATTTATGTCGGTCCATCAAAATGTGGAATTCACTACCACGGCACGTGTTTCCTTCCCACTACGATCCTGGGTCTTTTAAGCGGGGCGTGAAAAAGCATCTCATAAGGCCGCCATAGTGGAGGCCACCACTCGTCATTCCGTTTTGTTTGAATGAGATTGGTGGCATCTATTTTTGGACCTCACTGACTGCTTAACATCAGGCAGGGTGGAGTCATTTTGGTAGGCACATAAATAAAAAAATAAAAAAATAAAAATATTACACTTATTTTAGGATGGCTAGTGACAACAACAGAACAACGCGTACAGGACAGAAGTGCCATCCCTTCACGGTGGATTCGGTATCATCACGAACCAAAAGGATTAGCAGATCATATTTATGTCGGTCCATCAAATTTATTATTTATGCCAGTATCCTCAGCTCAAATGAGCGAGATCGTAGAGTTTTGGGAGAATGTTAGGGATGTTCTAAGTAGTGTCAGAGATAATGAAAAGTATATAGTATGTGGGGATATGAATGGTTGAATTTTGAACCGCGCGAAGCGGTTACGAAAGCGTGCTAGGAAAATACGGTGATAGGAGGGTAAATGAGGCTGGAAAGCTTATTTTGGAATTTTGTAAGGAGAGAAATTTGTTTGTGGCAAACACGATGTTTGATCACAAACAAATTCACATGTACACATGGGAGCGAGCGGAAGAAAGAAGTATGATTGATTTATTCCTAGTGGACCAGCGTATTCGAAGTCAAGTTATGGACACGCGAGTGTTCAGAGGTGCTGATCTGGAAACGTACCACTATCTAGTCGTTGCTAGAATAAGAGGTGTGTTTGCAGGTTGGCGCAGCCGCACGACGTGTCCAAACTTGGCGTCGAATTATCGCATAAGAAGCTGGAAGCTTCAAGATCCACCGATCAGAGAGGAAAATCAAGAAAGGGTTACCAAGAAGCTTGAATGCTGTGATTCTGGAAAAGAAAGTGTTAAAATATGCTGGCAGAACCTTAAGAATGGTATGGTGAAAGTAGCGACAGAAGTATTAGGTAAGAGGAAAAGAGGTTTTAGTAAAAAGTAATGAATAGTGGGATGATCAAGTAAAAAATGCTGTAGAGTTAAAGAAGAAAGCATGGCTGGATTATAAAGTCTCTGGTAAGGATAAAAGTATGAGAGAGATAAGAAAAAGAGCGTACAAGCTGCAAAAGCACAAAACGAAAGCACTTATAAAGATAAAGCGTGAAAATTCTGAGAGAGAAAGGGATGAAAGGTTGACAAACAATTTCCGGGAAAACACGAAGCTTTTCTGGCGAGAAGTTAGTGGTTCCCGGGGTTGTTCAGTAACCTGTAGAATGAAAGGGGTGCTTTCGAAGAACGGTGAAATTTTAACTGAGCTGTATGTACGTGAGGACGCCTCGGTCTTGACTACCAGCGTAATGCTGAGTCCAGATGTAGCCGATGGTGAAATCAATTTGGAAGAAGTAGAGAGCGTGATACGAAGTCTGAAATGTGGCAAGGCTGCGGGAGCAGATGAAGTTACTGCCGAGATGATCAAATATGGTCGGCCACGCGTCTTGGACTTTTTCTGGTTTTTGTGCAATTTATGCTGGAAATCGGGGGAGGTCCCAGACGATTGGCGAAGTGCAGTCATCGTACCTTTGTATAAAGGCAAAGGTTCACAGATAGACTGTGACAAGCTATAGGGCTGTCAGTTTGATTAGCTTTGGTGGTAAAGTTTATGCTAAAATATTAGCGAGAAGAATGCAAGAGAGATCTGAAAGGCTGTTGTGGGAGGCCCAAGGAGGTTTTAGACCTGGAAGAGGGTGGGTGATAGATCAGATCTTTTCCCTCCGCATGATCACGGAAAAGTTTTTGGTCCTAAACCAAAAGGTTTTCTGTGCTTTTGTGGATTTGGAAAAGGCGTTTGACAGGGTTGTGAGAAAGAAGTTATGGGAGATACTGCCCGGATACAATGTAAACGGACCCTTGCTGCAGGCTGTAAAATCTCTTTACAGAGATCACTCAGCCTGTGTGCGAGTAGGAGCTCCCATGTCGCCCTGGTTTGACATCCAATCGGGTGTTAAGCAAGGTTGCGCTATGTCAGTTTGGTTGTTCAATTTGTATTTGGATAGTTGTCTCCAAGGCGTGGAAGACAGTGACATGGGAGTGAAAGTAGGTGACCTTAAGGTCAATTGCTTGCTATATGCAGATGATGCAGTGCTCATTGCATCATCAGAATGCAATTTGCAGGCATTGGTCACCACTCTGAAAGATGGCCGTGAAATTATTGGTCTAAACCTGAATATAGATAAGACGAAGGTTCCGATATTTGAAAGAAATGAAGAAAGAACAGAATGTAAGACCAAAGTGATTGATAAGATAATAAAATAAGTGAATGAAGTGGTATATTTGGGAAGTATGTTTAGCAGAGACGGAAGATACGAAATGGATGTGGAAAGGCGTATTACTGCCGGTAACAGAGTCAACGGTGCTTTGACTGCATTGTTGAAACGTCAAAACGTCAGCTGCATCTTTAAAAAATAGCTGCACGTTTGGCTGTACACAATGCAGTTTTGTTACCGACCGACGCTGTTATACGGCAGCCAAACGTGGGTAACACAGAAGAAGAATGTAAGAAAGATGAATGCTGTGGAGATGCGATCTCTTCGCAGAATATGCGGAGTCAGTCTAGCTGATCGAATCCACAATGAAGAGATCCACAGAATGGAAGGTACTAGCGAAGATGTTACGGTGAGAATGAAGAAGAACGTGCTCAGGTGGTTTGGGCACGTCGAACGATTGAGTGATGAAAGAATGGTAAAAAAGATTTATATAGGAAAAGTGAGCGGTAAGAGAGACAGGGGAAGGCCTCGAGTGACCTTCGAAAACACAGTATCAATGTTACTGGAGGAAGGTCAAGTAAAAAGCATGAGGACTCCCGGAGGGCATGTATGAAGAGGTTGATGTCTGTGGCCGAGGCGAAAGAGGTATGCAGAGACCGTAGCGTTAGGCGCTCCGTCTAATATAATAATAATAAATAATAATAAAAATTTTATCGGGTTAACGGACTAACAGGAGGTAGTTGCATTAATTCAGAATGTTTAATGTTTACTAACATGGAGACTGGAAAAATGAGTAATGAAAATTAATTGTGAAGAGAAAGCTTCAGCAGGAGTAAGACAATGAAGAATGAATTTCTGTAAGAAAAATTGGCAAAAGAGTTGCAAAAAATGTTACAAAAAAAAAAGTTAGAAAAGAATGAAGGTGCAGGACAAACACACATAAATGTTTCATCTTGTGAATCTCTAATAATAAAATACTTGAAAACTCCCCGAACGAAATATAAATTTTAGAAGCCAGACCCGTTGGGAAATCTGATGGTTCTCGATGGGAGGAAAGTGAAACAGCATGACTTTGTTCTAAAGATTCAACTTTACCCCCTTTTGTTTACATAGAAAGGATGAGCATTTAATTAATGCCATATATATTCCAGATAACCTAATTCCCAAAGTGTTGGTGGTATTGTCATACCCAGAAAAGGTGTCCAAATAATGAAATGATATGCCCTAAATGTGGTCTAAATCACCCTTTCTGAATCTGAATCTAATAATTAAATGTGGTAATTGTCTTGGCAGACACATTTTGTTTTATATCATTACCTTATTTCAATTTGTTTTTGAGCTCGGTTTTGTACCACACCAATGGCGAGAAATAAAGATTGTACCTATTTCTAAACCTAGTAGAGATCCTGCTACAACATTGACTTCCGTCCCATTTCGCTCATGTCATGCTTTTGTAAACTTTCTTGCCATGTAAAAGACTAGAATGGTCGTTTGAAAACCATCACCTTCATTCCCAATTTACTGTTTGTTTCTGTAAATCCCAGTCATTAAAAAAAAAAAAAAATGAACCGCAAATCCAGTAAGCACGTAAATGAAATTATCATCAAAACCTCTACATTTCTCAATATATTCAAAGTACTGGTAGGACCTGGTTGGTGTATCCATCCAAAATATTTAAGAACTATATATCGTATATTTTAATTATTCGTAGTAGAATAGATTATGTTTGTCTCCTTTATGATGACTGTCTACAAACTCAAACCAAAAAACCAAAAAATTTCGCAATGAGATTAAAACTATATGTGATAGAAAACGAGTTATGTTTTCACCATTGTTTATTTTTGTTTTTTTATTTATTTATTTATTTATTTATTTATATATTTTCCACTTTGAATCCATACCAGTGATCACTTGTGTACGTCAAGTGACAGGAGGGCATATTTTGATGTCGTATGTATCAAAATAAGCCCTTCTGTAAAGACACTCTCCAACTTAAAATAAGGTTACGAGGGTTCCAAACGTGCCTTGGTCTGAAAAGAACCACACAACAAACTCAGCCGGGATTTTTTTTATTGTGATCACTGTTTCACAAACCAATATATTTAGTGAGCAATGTACGAACGACTAGAACCATCGCCATTGAATTCGATAAGTCGTATATGCCATATCGCTTACGAATAGCATAGCCGTATAGTAGCCGTAAGTTTGTAAGATAATACTACAATATCTTGCTAAAAAGTTTCGGCTTAACTCAAAATCAATCCATAATAATTATACATAATAAATCTTTTAGAAGAATTAGCAGATTCAAGTAATACTAGGCATTGGAAAAAAATCCATGCCCGCAGGTGAACACGCGTGGGTAGACCTCGTGTGTAACTCGTTTACAATATGAAAAGTTTTTAAGTCTTGTATGGATTAGATATACAATTTATAAAACAAACGTATACCTAAATAATAAATAAAATAGAGTATCAATGAAACATTTAGTGTTTAGTAAAATTGCTGACCAGGTCTTTGAAAGTAAAATAAAATTTGATTTAGAATGACGTTGGTATTTGGGATTTTTTCGTCTGATTAAAACATATTTTATCTAAATGAAAAGCAAACTTAAAAAACTCTTTATTTTATAATATATCTGACTACTAAACAGTCTGTTCAGGTAAGAACCATCCATGAAAGCACTTCGGTACTTCTGAGGGTGTGTCGAAGTTGGCACGCGCTAGCTCAGTCATATCCCTTGCATCCAACACTAGTAGCGTCACCCTACGCTCCTCGCCACCCCATACTAAAGCACTCAGCAGTACTCCATCATCCTCATCCTGAAACAATCATATAGGGATAAGGTATTACATCAAAATTGTAACACGTTAACGATTTAGTTATTTATCAGGAACTACTTCTTATCGGGACAAAGAAAACGATTATTAAATTTTGAATTGTGATCCAATTAAGCCATTATATTTTTTTTCACTTTGTTAACCCCCCGAAATAGGGATTTATAATACCCCTTCCCCTGACTCAAACGTATATTTTTTTATCCACTTTTTTTCAGTAATTTTTCTTTAGGCAGATAAAATCTAATTTGACTTTCATTAATTAAAGCCGTATTTTCAGAACTGATATAAAAATAATAATTGAAATAAGTACATCTAAAACAAAGTCATATTTTAGATTTTGTTTGAAAACCCCTTTTTCCCCTAGGACCTCATGAACAATGGAGTCATTTCAATAAAGCAGCAGATTAATTATTGAATTCTCTCATTGCTAAATCAACTAGCACACTTATAATTAGATAGTGAAATGTATAGACATTAAAATATTTAGACTTACTACTGCATCGGGACGAGCAACGTATACGGGTTCACTTGGATAGGAATCAAATTCCTGCCACGTCTCGAAGTCTCCAGTCTTTGTGTCTACTTTAACTAACTGAAAAAACCTTAATATCAAAATCAAATCATTACAAAAATCAAAACATAAAAAAAAAACTGAAATTGAATTTAATTAATTGGTAATTATTTTAATTCAATTAAATACTCACGCATCCCGCACCCATTTTGTCGATATCTGAACCAATACCATAGAAATATCTATATGGTTTACCTGTAACGAAAAATATTGAATAATAAACATGTATTTTGACAGTAATACTTTATGATTATAAGTTAATTAAAGTCTAATTAAATTTTACCATTATAAAGTTCGTAATTTATTCTCGGGGTCTCGCAACCGATGTCAGCAATTAGTTTTGCTTTAACTTTCGTGTCTGGTTTGTCCAAGGGAACCTCAATTCGCTTTGCCCGACACTCGCACCACTCGCCGAAGTTTGGGTTACTTTGCATCGACTAGAAGATCAAATAACATTATTATATATAAATATATCAATTAGTTCAGTGTCTGTCTGATAGACTATTCAGCAATAAATAATACAAAGGTAATTGCGTGATATTGTAAATAATTAAAAAAAAAAGATTTTTGATTATTTTGATTCTATTACGAATGAAACATTAATAAACGCGCATCAATAAATTAATAAAATATTCGTATTTATTGGAAGAAAACTGTAAAATTTGGATAACTGGATAATATTATATTTATTTAAAAAAATAAGAACCAAAATTGTGAACGTAAAAAATATTGGAGTAGTCTAAAATTAAGAATCACATATATTAATAGCATCAAAATCGATCAATTCGTTTAGGATGACAAGATTTACGAACTGAGAATACTAGTTGTATTCTATTTATTAAATTATTTTCAATATATAACATAAAAAATATAAAAAAATGTCCTTCACCTTGATCGCGCTAACGTACATGGAGTCAATGATTTTGGCACTCTTATAACTGCACAAGTCAATCGTCACTTTGTTATCAAACTCAAAACAATTGATAATATGCATGAAGAAAATTGTATCCGTGGTATATCTCATTTGTTCGCCAGTTTGTTTGTGTATCAGGACTATTTGAGTCTGAAAATAAATGAATATGATTATTTACCACTTCATTGCTATTTAATAGTATTATACCCTATTCAGAAATCTAAATATATAAATGGACTAAGTTTTTCACGCGTTTTCGCTTGGATATACAGTACAAAGAATACGGTAGTATTTGTATCATAAATTCTAGTAAACGGACAAACAAACAAACCAATTCCCATATTTATTATATTCCATATAGTTTAAATGAATAAATGGATAGATATTTAATTTTAAAAGAATTTACAATGATTGCAGACTTGAAATTGACAAATTTAGTAAAAAAATAAGACAAAAATGGTCGTTATTTCGTCTCTGTTTCATTGTTTTTTCTTTACCAGTAACTTTTATATAAATTTTATATCATATTGCTAGAATAACCTCTTCATCCGGATAGCTGGTGAGGATTGACGCGAATGGCAAGTTCACGAATAGACGCTTCACTATCGCCAGCATTGATATCGCTAGCGGCTGTTCTATTATCACGAAGTAGTTATCCGTTATACCTGCAAATATATATTTAAGACAAACATTTTAAGCAATATATATATCTATATATATAGTATGGTAGTGCTTCATCAATGTTTTTTTTTCACAAACGTGTTTATTTTTTAGCAATCGATTGTCTACTACGACTCAAGTCGTACAATTTCTTACTATGTTAGTATTTAAAATAATAAAACAGACAATAAGATTAGCTTATATAAAAAAAAGCAAAAACCAAAACAAAATTGAGACAAAAAAAGGTGACAATAGAAAAAAAATCGGGAATTTTTATAAAATAATTTTATCATAGGCGGATAAATTGCGAACGGTTAGGTTTGGGATATGGGGTTCCGTAGTCAAATCAGTCAGGAATGATGTAAACTACCATGTCTTAAAGAACTTAGGTCGACTTAACCTGTAACCCTGTGTATATATATATATATATATATATATATATATATATATATACATCTTACCAAAAGAATGCATGTATGCTGGATTGAACTTCCACCTCGGTGTCATTGTACCAACAATTTCTGCTGAATCAAACATATCTGAAATATTTGTCTAAATATATTTTCTACATAAATTACCACTCGCAAAGAGCAAGGAGGCATGCCTTCTCTTCAAAGAGCAAGGAAGCATGCCTCCTTGCTTTGCGATTTAAAAGAGCAATAATTTAATTTATTAATAATGTTTTGTTTATAATAAAATAGATTTAGATCCAATCACAATCACCTTTATCGCTGTATGGAAACTTGACTACAACATGTTTCAGACCATTTGATTTGCTAATACCAACATTGTAAACATCTCCTGTAAATAAATAATTTAATATTTTAATAAATTTACCTTATAATGAAAGGATAAAAGATTGGAATTACAGATAATTGTGTTTTTTTGCTCAATTACAACATTTATAATATACAAAATGTTTTTCCTGGTATAGGTTATACTTTATTCACTCGTAAAATCTTTTATTACTATTGTATGATTTACTAAATTATTTAGTATAAACAGGATAATATATGTACAATTAAATTAATTTGTTTTATTTATTATATTGATGTTACAAACCGTTTGGCATAACGTGTGGATGGGCCGTGTGGTTGACTATCAAGGAATCCTCTATCTGTTCTTTGCCGATAGTTTCCAGAGACTTTGGATCTATTCTATAATTATAAAATGTAGGTAAAATATTTTGCCTTAACCGTTTTGGAGACCTTTTTTTGTGTTTCGTTGTCTCCAGAATGCGACGAGATAATTAGCTAAAAATTTTGTCATGTATGTTTGAGCCGAACGCGGATGTTATAGCGAGAACAGATTGAAAAAATGTTTAGCCATTCAAAAGTTATCAAAAAAAGATCACTCCTGTCATAGATAATACATTAGAGCTGCCCTGCGCGTGCGAGCAATGTGCTGAGCTAGAAGGTGACAATTAGTCCTAATAAATTGATATTTCCTGTAGCTATTCAGATGAAAGGAGAGAGGTTCAGCTCAACACCCGCCGCGCACGGTTGGCGGATCCTGGTTCAATTTCTTATTATTCATATCAAATTATACTCACTTGTACATAACTGGAACCTCTGTCATGGCGTATATCTGGTCTCCGAATGGGTAAACGGAGACAGCTGTATTATCTGTCTTCTCTGTATTAAAACTAAATGTTGATGATATACTGAAATATTTTAAGAATATAATCAAATATTTCATACAGTTATTATGAAGTTGGAACTCGGTCTTTCTAGAACGATCATCAGTTCATTTCTGGAACGTATTTCAAAGGCGGCTTTAGTAGGTTCTTACGATATTTGGTAGGTAGGGAGAGGAGCGTAAACAATGAAGGTGAGCGTGTATGCGCATGGTAAAGGGGCCCCTTAAACCTACACCTGGGGGTCGCAAGTCCCAGGCATTGGTTGCGCTCCTCTTCTTGCAACGCGATGGGCCCGGCACCCGCACGGTGAATCCATGGAATGTTAAGAAGCTTCGTCTCATATACATTTTAGTATCATTGTAGTTTAGCTCAAACCGATTCATGTGCTAAATGTAGGAGCATATTAAAAGTAAAAAGTTTCCACATATTAATTGTAGTAATAAGCTAATACCATACTTTATTTTATTGACATCCATGCAGCAGTGTTTTTATAAACAATCGGTTGTATAAAACCAATTAAAGATTGTGTCATTACAATGTCAAAATATAAAAAAACGAGTGTCTTAATGTCGAAATTACATAAAAAATGTTATTGTGCTTTTTAGGTAAGACATGAAAAATTGTTTTTTAAAGAATACTAAAATGAAACAAATATTTCAAAATGTAATGGTTGAAATATTTATTTACAAATATTGATAAGCTCCAGTGGTTGTGTGTTTATATGTGTATTATTAATAAGTCTTTTATTACCGATCAAATATACTTCGGCAGGGGTCTGGCATGGCTGAAGTCCCGAATTCCGTGACCACAATACGTTTAGCTGTTGTATTCCTTTTGTATGTCTCTGAACGAATAAACTTACACTGATAGGTCACTTTGCCTTTATTTATGGAAAACCTGAATATAAAAAAATTATAATTGTAAACAAAATTTAATACCACAATATTCGAACAACCACATGTTAGAAACGCCAGAATAAAAATACGTTGAAACCAACATAAATAACGTTTGTGACGTTACAATCAGGCACCAAATCAAAAACTATAGACTATAATATACAAAAATATTGGATAAGTTTTAATATCGTTTGTCGTTCAGGCAAAACACAAAATTAACGTTGGTTTCAAAGGCGATGGCATCTAGCATGTGTGCTCGGAGTGACGCTGTAGGACTAACAGAACTAACTAACTGACTAACAGAATAATAATATAATAATAATCATAATGTAATGTTGTACCTATGTAACAACGCCAATCCATCAAAAACGTGATCGTATTGAGTGTCGCCAAGTTTGTTACAGCCAGGACCATTCCTTATAAGAGTGCCCCCAAGCCAGGACGGTATACTACCTAGAAAATATGCCTAATATACTTTTATATAAATAACTTTTATATTAATATTTAGATAATAATAATCTATTTATATAATATAATATAATTTTGTTATAATTGTTTTTTATACCAGCAATCTTTTTTCAAAACTTTTACGATTGTAAGATGTTCTTTTCAACTGACAATCCTGTAGATTCCTTTGTACAATCACTACAGGAGAGCTTTGGTTACATTGTGGTATGTGAGTTTAAACAAATAAAATTTTATCGGTCTGATCAGATATTCTCAAATTGATAACAATACAAAGTTAACATTCAATACAATACTAATTGAATCATACGACTTTACTCGTTATGGAATATTTTCAACCCACCTGTGAGCTTTCCTTCCAAGGGTTTTTTAATCTCCTGCTCACAAGTTCGAAGCCAAATATTCATGTTGTAAGGATATAACTTTTCTGTGTCAGACATTTTTGATTTATTTAAAACCCAAATTCTGAAAGAAAACAAATAATAATAATTATAGCTATTTACATGTGTGTGTGTGTGTGTTAAAAACCATGATGTACAATATTTAATTCGCTACATCTCTTTCTGAATCTTATATAAGAGTGAGAGAGTGAATTTATCTGTAAAGCTGTTCTATTTTAACAAATACATACACAAATACAGTCCTAAGAATGTAAAATGTTCCACTATTTGCAATGTTAAAGTACTTTTAACAATATTCAAGCAAAGTTCAATCTTATTTTAGCGAAATCTTAACAGCATCTTGCCAATAATATATTTTCCCTCTCGTTTCAATTTATACACAGTTACGTAGATTTTAACAAGGCTAACAAACAAAACCTTAAAAATAATCTAGAAACTAATTATCAATGAGGAACTTACAATAAGAATACCGTGGGAATTCTAAGTTTATATTTATAATAAAAGATAATTATACATCTTCCGTTATTTATAGAAAATGAAACCTTAACACTAAACCTACCGGTAATTCTTATATATCTGTTCCTACCGCACGCCGTCAAATTGACCGGTAATTAAAAGTTATTTTATTATATAACGCAGGTAATAATGGAAATAACTAAAAGTAAAGAGTGAAGACAATATTATATGCATATTATAAGAATTGTCATGTAGTTTGATAACGATATTATAACGTTTAAGAATGTGTAAGTTTTACAAAAGTTTAAGAACGGTCAATTCGACCGGTACTTGGTAGGTTTAGTGTTAATTATAGTTCGTTTCAAACAAAGTAATCAGATGTGACGTATAATTTGTCAGATGACGGCAATTAAGATTTATTACTCTCATTTGAAGGGATAATAACAGTAATGTAATATTCTTCAAATAGAAACTCGACTCGTAAAATATAAATACGCCGACAAAGTAGTCGAGCGAGTAGTCGAGTTAAGCGCGAGTAAAACCGAAAAACTATATAATATTATAGTGTTTTAATGTTATATATATATAATCTTAGGTTCAAAAATTCATAACAACTTATGGCTACTTATGGTATAGACAGATAAAAGATCAAACCCAAAAATAGCTATATATATTTTGTTGTTATGTGAATCTTCATTTGTGATCAGATTCTAGAAAAACTAAGACAAAACTCGCGCCATAGTCACATTGCTCTGCCAGTTATTGTTGTGCTTTCAATAAATATAAAGTTATATTAATATTACATTTCTACAAAAAAATATGACAGCACCAAGTATAAAAAATATAACTCATTACATTAGATGATTGCGTCGAAGCCTTAAAAAACTTCCACATTTTTTGCCTTTTATAGGTTATTTTTTGCATTCTTCTCACTCTTATTATAAATTAGGGTCGCCAACAAACCCTCAATTTCGACTCGTTCTGCTCGCGAAATCTCGGGTGCAGTTTGCATATTGAGCGAAGCGAGTCCAGTGTATTGACTCATCGCTTCCCATTGACTTCAATGGGATATCAGTTTTTGACATGATATAAAAAAAAATATATATTTTTTGAGGACATTTTTCAATTTTTTTTTTGAACCATCGTCTAATGTGTGTCTTTTTGATTGCAAAGTTTCATAATTTTCCGTCAAGTAGCTTTCGAGCCAATTCGTGACAAAGAATGTAAAAAGTCTCCAGTAAAACGCTCCGCTCACTTCGTTCGCTTCGCTCAATAAAACGCTCCGCTCACTTCGTTCGCTTCGCTCAATAAATTCGCATTGCAAACAGACAAACATGTAATTTTGATATTAGTATAAATTAATCAAGAAGTTCTACACATGTGGGTTGTCCCACGATGCTATATTCATTTAACAGACCCATCTAAATGGTAATCGGAGCATTTCCTTTCTGTAATCATCTTCAAACGAATTATGTATCCTTGTGATTACTGTTGCATAAACACCGCTGATTTCATTTGATAATCAATTTACTTTTTAATGTAAACTATAGTTTAATTCAATGTCTTAACCAACTCGCGGTTAAGCAAAAATGTCGTCACCCATAAAGTTTGAGGAAATGTTCAAAATATCCACTTTTTCGCTTCGATTGAACGGCGCTCACCCGTTTTATAGAAAACGAACCAAATTGTGGCTTTTTAAGAATTATTTCTTTCGTTTTTTGGTATTAACTTGCTGCGTTCTCCTCATCAACTCCGCGATATCCCACGATATCAGATCTGGGAAATATGCGGAGGCAATTAAAAATGGGATAATGGCAATCGTCGCGATCACTGTAACATTCAAACATACCATACTCTTGTACCACCACGAATCTATAAAACAACTTATTAATGAATTAAACGATGATTACAACGCGGCAACAGATATTGAAGATGAAGAAAAGGAAATCATTTTAAAATATTCGAAGAGAGGAGTTAAGATATGTTTATTCTGGCTTGCATCTGCATCTCTGACCAGTTTCATGTTTCCTATCAAAGCCACAATTGAAATGATAGGATTATATATTAAGGGTGAATTCGAATTGATTCCTATGTTTGATTTCACTTATCCGGCTATTGTCGAGGAGTACAAGGAGTACAGAACAATGTATATGATGTTATTTACTGTATGCTTTTTGTTTGATATGTACTCTTTGTCCGTGTACATTGGTTTTGATCCCCTCGTGCCTATATTCATGCTGCACACATGCGGACAGCTTGACTTGTTGAGTAGGAGGATAATGAAGATATTTGCGAAAAATCTTTCGATACAAGAAATGAACGATGAACTTAAGAGTATCAATATCAAACTCATGAATATATACAGGTTATAATTTATATTAAATTCAAACTAATTAGCTGCTAACCTAAAATTTTTATGTATATTTTATTAGAAATTGCTTTATAATCACTTAAATTTCAAAAAGTAAAATAACCTTTGAGTGAAAGTGATAAGATGTTACATCTTTTTATATATTTCAGTTATTTATAGTCTAACTAATATTTTTATATATAACAGATTTGTTGAAACAGTACAGAAAATATTTATAATACTCTACGAGTTTAATATGAAAACTACAACATTTCTTCTACCATTCTCCGTTTTTGAAGTGACGCAGGTAAAGAACATTTTTTGTTTAAAAAAAAAAATTCTTTTGGTACTCAATTTAAATTAATTTCATGACAGAAGTCAATTGAAATTTTAGTTAATTTCGTATAATTTATTTAAGTGGGACATTTTTTTTTCAGTCCTTGCGTGAGAAAGAAATCAATTTTGAGTTTATATTCTTCTTCTCTGGAGCCATTTTACACTTTTATATACCATGTTATTACAGCACTCTCTTGATGGAGAAGGTATTTAATAAACTTTAGGAAAATACGAAAAAGAAATTGCTTTCGAAACTTTATTTAATTTTAGTCATAATGCCTTCAAATTAACTTACTTTTTGCATTTATAATTATTGAAATATCAAGTTATTAATTAATTTTAGAGCGATTCCTTCCGACAAGCAATATATTCTTCTGGTTGGGAGAAACAATCAAATATAAGAATACGAAAAACAATACTTCTGATGCTGACCAGGACTCGCCTGACACTCGGCATCAAGACTGTCTTCTATCCAATTTCTTTGGATACATTCGCTGAGGTGATTTAACTTTATATATATATATATATATATATATATATATATATATAAGCCATTCACCACTCACTGACTCATCACGAAATCTCCGAAACTATCTGAGCGATTAACTTGAAATTTTACATAGTTACTTCTTTTGTGACGTTGTGTCCACTAAGAACAGATTTTACGGAACTCCTATCCCAACGGATTTTAACTTTTTGCATTTCAAGTTTTAAACCTGTAGGAGCTATACACTTAACACGGGTTAAGAGTTACCATAGCAACGGTTACGATGACAACGGATATGACAAAGGTTACCATAGCAACCTAAGTTCACATCCAAATTAATAGTATTCCTAGCGAGGCGGGAGGGAATAAGTCAGTATTACAATAAAATTTGTTTACTTATTTAATCATTCCACCTTTATTTAGTTACACTATTAAAATAACATTTTTTAATCATGAATGTCATTGAAATGATTAAATTACATCTGTGAGAGGTTATTCGTGTAATTTTATATAATTACTTGATACGATGCACGAATTTGTTTACATCCAGTCAATGTCAAGGTGTTGAAATTATTTTATTGTTTTATTTACAGCCGAAGTATCAAATATAAATAACATTAATGATAAATGTCTGTTAATTGACGATAAAAAATTTGTAAATAATCTGTTATTTGTTGTTTATGTTTGTTAATCGTAGTTTATTTTTGGTATTTGTAATTTATATTTGTTATTTATGAATAATTATAAATAGTTTGTATTTGTTATTTCTAGTTTATATTTTTAATCTAGTGTATTTTTGGTTTGTTCTGGTTTATATTTGTTATTTCTAGTTTATATTTGTTATTTCTGGCTTATGTTTGTTAAACCTTTTTTATTTTTGTTATTTATATTATATTTTTTATTGGTTATATTTTTTATTGGTAGTGTCGAGTTTTTATGTTCATTGTCGAGATCCATTAATCAAAGAGTTTTTTCTTATATATTTTTTATTACCTTATAAGTATTTTTTATTAAACCTATTAATTTTTTATTATTTTAATGTTACAGATGGCTCGCCAGGCTTATGGCATATACAATATAATGAACGCTGCCTGGGGATGATGTTGTATGTAATGAGATACACTTATTATAGAATTATAATCATTCTCTAATCACTTATTACGAGGGTGGATTGAAAAGTATTCAAGAAACCAAGAAAATAAACACATACTAAATCAGTTATTATTATTTTTGTCATCTCCCATTCAAAGCATTTAGACCGTTGAAAAAATTATTCTTCCATAGTCAAAATAGAAGTCTACTGCTGTTTTGACCTCATCATTTGTCGGAAATCTTTGACCTCCTAAGTGCTTTTTTAGGTTAGAGAACAGAAATAAGTTTGACGGTGGCTGATCAGGTGAATAAGGCAGATGTCGTAATAGTTTAAAGCCACAATTGTGGATTTCAATCATTGATTGCACAAACGTATGAACACGGGCGTTATTTTGATGAAACAGGATTTTTCTTCCTTCCAGAGCGGGGTTCATCTTTCACACCCTCTCTACCACGCTTGAATTTTGCTATACATTTTTTTAATTGGGAACAAGATAGAGCAGAATCCCCTAATGTACTGACCATGTCATCATGGATGGCTTTCAGTGATAGCTCCTTCTTATGGAGGTAATGGCGGCACGCTGCTCGATTTACTCCATTTGCAGAAACTATGTCCGATTTCGTTGATAAAAAATTTATAAAATCACAACTAATTACCGCACACGTTTTGATCTTCACACAATTAACTAGTTTTAACTGAACTAAATACTGTGTGTAGATTTGATGTTTAGAATTGAATGAAGCTTAGTTGGGTCGAGTATTTTTCAAACCACCCTCGTATATACTAGCAGCAGACTATTTTAAGCCGCCTATTTTTTAAATTTATCAAATGAACATCAAATAATATAGTATATAAAATATATCTTTCGTAATTTTAATTAAAATTTGTAATTGGTTTGAATAAAATCATAAAAATATGTATTTATATATTTTTAAATAAATTACTTTGTTTTGATAGATTTTTTTGTGATATTTTTTAATAATAATAATAAAAATAAAACACTTTAAATGAAATCCTTAATTATTTTTGGCTTCGTTAAATTGAGTGATTCACTGTCGGTCTGTCTATCAAATTTAATAACCAGTTTTCTGCAAACATTGCATATATATATATGTTTTTTATTATGTAATAATTATGAACAAATTATCATTCGTATAATAAAAATAATTTTAATATAATTGATAAAAACTAGACATTACATGTATTATAGAAAATCAACTAATTGTGTGCGATTTTAACTTTATTTATTTTGTAAAATTAATAAAAAATAATTAAAATTTTATAAACCATTCATAAAAATATTAATAAAATGTAAAAAATCAACAATTAACAAAAAATCAAATAAAATGTATTGAAAAAATGATGAAAAGGAAACGAATCTTTCAGAAAGTAAAATTATATACTTACCAAATAAAATACAGTACAACACAAAATAGATACTAATTAAAATAATATAATAAATATAAACGAGAAACGAATAATTAATAAACGAACTCAACCGCTTCGATTCTCGCTCGCTACTAACGTCTTTCGCTTCACTATTAACGATAGTTTTTGTTAACGAGTTGTATGCAAATAATAACTCTTAGTGATTTCTTTTTTCCTGGTACTTTTTATCTCATGGCGTTAATGGAAGTTTAACTTAATTACTAAATAAATATATATAAATAAAATTGTTGTTGTTTGTGTATAAATTAACTTAACTAAGAGCATATTAAAGTATTTATATACTTACATAAAATTAAAATTTTGTTTTCTGTCTGTTTGTGTGATCCGAGTAATCTCTGAACGACTGAACCGATTTTATTAGCTGATTTTATTTTAAACTAGGATCCGCCAACCATGCGCGGCGGGTGTTGAGCTGAGCCCCTCTCCTTTCTTCTTTTCTTGATAACTTTTGAATGGCTAAACATTTTTTCAATCTGTTTTCGCTATAACATCCGCGTTCGGCTCAAACATACATGTGAAAAATTTTAGCTAATTATCTCATCGCATTCTGGAGACAACTAAACACAAAAAATGCTCTCCCAAACGATTAAGAGCTTCGCTTACGCTCAGCTCAAAAACATGTTCCGCGCAAAAGTCGCGGGCAGAGCTTGTTAAATTTTATTTAATTACTAAATATAATTAATTAATATTACGATAATCATTAATAACAATTATCATATATTAATAACATTAAATTCTTTGTCATTTCATAGATCATTAAAGTAAAACAAAAAACTATATCTTTTTTGAACTAAAAACGAAAAATATAAAAATAATAGAACAAAATAATTTCCGGAAAAGGTAGACCTACCGCCGACAGACATTGGTTTCTGGAAATTCTGTTGTAGTATGTCCGGAAATGTGGTCAGTAATAACAAAATTAATTACCTAATTACTTGGATAATGTATATATATATATATATATATATATATATATATATATGTTTAATGTTTGTTATTTCTTTGTAATCTTTCCAAATTATAAGTTATCTAAATTTTTTATTGTATACAAGTCTTGTAAACAAACAAACTTTCATACCAAATTATTAAATAGTAGATGAAATATGAATTCACTTTTAAAGTTAAAAACATGGATTTTATAGTCGGAGCGAAGCCGTGGAATAACTATATATATATATGTAAGCTTTGTATATTGTATGTTGTGTACATGGACTAATGTACGAGTATCTGAACGCTGCCTAATATCTATGATATGGCAATTAACAAATGACAATGACAGCGGACTTCATATGGAGATTTTAATCCTGCTCATCAAGTAATATAATTGTTATCTCTCATTGCCTGGATAATCTTGGAAGTAAAAACCTTTAATTGTCGATTTTTCTGTTTTAGGTTAGTAGATAACATTTGTTTTTAATTAATTTTAATGTTTAATTTTATAATACTATTAAATTTCTGTTTTAGATAAATGCAATTGTGTGTTTTTTTACTCCGGTATCATCCATCATATTACAAATCGACAATTGTCAGAGTTTGTTTGGATAATCATGGCAAGATTACAATTTGAAGTTGAGCTGGCAGCAGATGAAGATCCGAAGAATAACATCATAATTATAAAATCAGTAACAAAAGAGGATGGAATATCTTATCTCATACCGCCATGTTTTCAAGCAACAAAACACCACCCTCAATTGACAAAGTTACCAGAATTTTTGAAAATAAAAAAAACATTACAGAGAAGAGGTCATAATAGAAAGGTGTGGATGTCCATGCCATGTGATGTTTTAGCACTATACAAAGATGATGCTGGAAATATGGTGTTTAATGATTATTTATTACAAGAAAATACTCAAGTCACAAGCCAGGTTATAGATGGAAAATTATTGGAAATTTTAGAGAAACTAAGTGAAAAATCTAATGTCAACAAAGAAAAACATAATAATTTAAGCAAATTAAATGAAAAGTTTGTTTTAAAAAAGTTTGACAACAAGAACACTAATGCCAAACAATGGTTGCAAAGTTTTGAAAGTGAATGTACTAGATTTGATTTAAATGGTGATACAGAAAAAATTAGTGCTTTGAGATTATTTTTGAATGACACAGAAAGTGATTGGTATGGGTCTATGTTAATTAAACATAGTTTAAACTCGATATGGAAAATATGGCAAGAAAGTTTTCTTAAAACGTTTGCAGATAAAAGTTGGTCTTCGGTAGTGTATGCACTCAGTTTCAAACATTTAAATGGCTCTCTGCTAGAATATGCATTGAAAAAGCAGAGATTGTTACTAGAGTATAACAGTGATATAGATACCAGAACTCTTACTGACTTAATTGTTGCAGGATTGCCAACTTATATTACAAGTAAACTTGATAGACAAGAGGTGACAAACCCAACTCTTCTGTTTAGTGCTCTACGGATACATGAAAATCAGAATAAAAATGTACAAAAACATTTTACGGAGAAGAAAAACTCCACTAAATCAGAAACGGAATGTAAAAAAAAAACACCTTGTCAAATATGTTACAAAATGGGAAAGAAAAACAGATTTCACTCTGAAAATTTGTGCTGGTTCAAAGAAGACAAGAACAGTAATGACAGTGTAAAACACTGCAAAAATTTAATGTTAGAAATTGATCAATTTCAGGATACAAAAAACTAGATATTCCCCCACTAATAGAAGTTACAGTTATACTAAATGACACATTGAAATGCACAGGTATTTATGACCCTGGCTCAAATATAACCTTAATAAATTCCAAATTAATAAAAGTAACAAATTCAAAGAAAAATTATTTTGAAAATAAATTCAACACAATTGGTGGTGGGGGAAAAACAACAGGTTTAATAAGATTAAATGGGAAAATACTAAATATTGAAAAGGAAATAAATGCATTTATTTGTAATGATAAAAATTTTACCCATGACTTGCTTTTAGGACTGGATACAATAAAGCGGTTTGGGTTGACCCATGATGGGAATTTAAACATCCAACTTCAGAAAAATTACAGCCTAATTGCAAATGAATATATCAGCCCTAATGAAGACAAAAAACATGGTAATCAAGAAATTGAAACCAAAGAGTTTAAGTCAGAAATATTTGATTATAAAATAAATTTTAATGAGGGCATAGATGTGAATAAATTTAATATAGATACAAATCACTTGGAACACAGCCAAAGAATAAAAATTAGTGAATTATTATATGATTATAAACATATATTTGCTAAAGATAAGTATGATGTCGGCCAAGTAAAAAACTATGAAGCATTTATAGATCTCCAAGTAGAGAAATATTGCTCAAAAAGACCATATAGATGCTCCTTAGATGATAAAGAAGAAATCGAGAAGCAAATTGGACAATTGCTAAAAAATAAATTAATTGAAGAATCTTACAGCCCCTTCGCAGCACCAGTAACATTGGCATTCAAACGGGATGAAGAAAAAAAGTCGAGATTATGTATTGACTTTAGAGATCTTAATAAGATTATTATCCCACAACCACAGCCATTTCCTTTAATAGAAGATCTAATGGTAAGGACTATAAACTGTAAGTATTTTACTACTCTTGACATTAACTCTGCTTTTTGGTCTATACCGTTGCGGATCAGTGACAGAGAAAAGACAGGCTTTGTTACACAAGAAGGTCATTATCAATGGACTTGCCTTCCTTTTGGACTGAAAACATCCCCAGCAATTTTTCAAAGAATCTTGACCAATATAATAAAAAAAAATAACCTGTCAAATTTTGTAATGAACTACATTGATGATATTATGGTGTTTTCAAAAACATTTAGTGAACATATTAACCATTTATCGAAACTGCTGGATGCAATTGCTGAAGAAGGATTCCGTCTGAAATTAACAAAATGTAAATTTGCAGCACAGTCTGTAAAATTCTTGGGACATATAGTAAAAGGTAATACAATAACACCTTTAAAAGATAACCTCAGATCTATAGCAGAATTTGCAGCACCACAAAACAAGAAGCAAATAAGACAATTTCTGGGTAAAGTAAATTTTTATAATAAATATATTCCTAATGCTACAATAACTCTTGATCCAATTCACAATTTACTTAGAAAGAATGTCAATTTCGATTGGTCGCCTGATTGTGAACAAGCTTTTCAGACAATAAAAAAATATTTATGCTCTGCTCCAATTCTAGCTATTTTCGACCGAGAGGCGCCAACTTTTATATACACTGATGCAAGTATAAAAGGAATCGGTGCAATACTAAAACAAACTCAAAAATGTGGAGAAATCAAACCAGTGGCGTACTTTTCAAAGAAGTTGAATGAATCACAAAAAAAGAAGAAAGCCATATTTCTTGAATGCTTAGCCATAAAAGAAAGTTTAAAATTTTGGCAACACTGGCTAATAGGAAACTTATTTACAATTTATACGGACCACAAGCCACTAGAAAATTTAAACATAAAAAACAGAACAGATGATGAATTAGGAGACATGACTCATTACCTATCACAATACAACTTTGTAATAAAATACAATCCAGGTAAAAACAATGCAGAAGCGGACTGCTTAAGCAGAAATCCTGTGTATGAAAGCCACGAAAACAAAGAAGATAACTTGAAAACAGTAAATATTGTAAAGATTGAGGAAATATTGGATGACCAGAACAAAAATCCAAACATAAAGAACCAACATAGTTTTATTCGAGAAAATGGTATATATTACAAATGGAACAAAAAGAAAAAAAAAATCGTTTTGTCCGAAGACTACAGTAAGACATTAATAAAAAAGGTACATGAGCATTTCTGTCATATAGGAATAAATCAGATTGAGTCAAAAATAAGACCTTTCTACACAGCACCAAGGCTACTGGATAATATAAAATTGATTTGCCGGCAATGTGAAGTATGTATAAAAAACAAATCACGATTAAATAGAAATTATGGACTCATGTCACAATTAGGACCGGCAGAAAAACCTTTCCAAATCATGTCTATAGATACGGTAGGGGGATTCGGTGGTAACAGGTCTTCAAAAAAGTATTTACATTTATTAATTGATCATTTCACACGTTATGCTTACATTTCATGCTCAAAGACACAACTGGCTAATGACTTTATAAAACTGTTAGATCAAGTGATCAAGGACAATGACGTTGAGATATTGCTCTCCGATCAATATCCAGCCCTGAATTCGAAAGAATTTAAAAAATATTTAAAGGACCACTCTGTCAATTTAATTTTTACAGCAGTGGATGCTCCTTTTTCTAATGGTCACAATGAAAGGTTGAACCAGACACTAGTAAATAGGATTAGATGTGTCTTGAATAGCAAAGAAAAAAAAACAGCTTGGACAACCGTTGCAATGGATTGTGTGAAAGCTTACAACTCAACAAACCACACTGTGACAGGTTATTCGCCTCTGTATCTGTTAAATGGAGAGCAAACTGATGTATTACCAATGGACCTAAGAAAAAAACAAATGGAACCTGAAATACTGGAAAAAGACCGACATACAGCATTTCTCCGATCAAAAAAATCACATGAATTGAACAAGGAAATTTTTGACAAAAATAGAATGGATTACAAGTTTGAAAAAGGTGATATGGTTTACATAACGGACTGTAATAAGTTAAACAGATCTAAAATGGATGAAATTAGAATTGGTCCTTTTGAGATAGAAGAAATGATATCAGATTCTCTATGCAAAATCAACACTGGAAAGAATAAAAAGTCCTTGGGATTATATCATGTGACAAAGCTCATTCCCCAGTTTGATTACTCAAATTAACCCCAGCTAATTTGCACTTTTGAGGGGGGGAGATGTAAGCTTTGTATATTGTATGTTGTGTACATGGACTAATGTACGAGTATCTGAACGCTGCCTAATATCTATGATATGGCAATTAACAAATGACAATGACAGCGGACTTCATATGGAGATTTTAATCCTGCTCATCAAGTAATATAATTGTTATCTCTCATTGCCTGGATAATCTTGGAAGTAAAAACCTTTAATTGTCGATTTTTCTGTTTTAGGTTAGTAGATAACATTTGTTTTTAATTAATTTTAATGTTTAATTTTATAATACTATTAAATTTCTGTTTTAGATAAATGCAATTGTGTGTTTTTTTACTCCGGTATCATCCATCATATTACATATATATATATAAAATAAAATGAAATAACAAATAATTTATACATTTTTATTATGAAGTTAAGTTTAAATTATTTAGTAGTATAAATATTCATAAAGTACAGAAATATCTTTATAGCTAAGTAATACGTACATCTTGAATTACGACAAAATTAAGGCATATTTTCAAAACTTAATATCGATGGATAAATAGGAGATAACATGTCAATCGCAATCACAATCTCTCTTCTGTATTCCGATCAAGTCTCCAAGACTCATGCTGGTAGGAACCAGCCGTGGAGACACTTGGGTGCTGATGAAGGTGTCCTGAACGAGCAGCGTGCCAACTCCAGCAGCGTCTTCGAGCAGAGACACACCAGATACACCTGCTTCTCATCACGACCCTGAACCAGCGCAGACAGCACCACACCATCATCCTCAGACTGCACCAATTAGTAAAAAAATGAGGCTAATACAAAATTTTCATATTCTAATTACATATATAATGTGAAATTTATATAACTAGGGGCGCCAACAAACACTCAATTTCGACTCACAGCGCTCGCGAAATCTCGGGTGCCGTTTGCATATTGAGCGAAGCGAGCCCTGTGTATTGACTCATCGTTTCCAATTGACTTCAATGGGATGTTAGTTTTTTTAAAAGATATAAAAAAAAAATTTTTTTTAGAGGATTTTTTTTAAATTTTATTTTTTTAAACCAACACCTAATTTGTATCTTTTTGATTGCAAAGTTTCATAATTTTCCGTCAAGTAGTTTTCGAGCCAATTCGTGACAAAGAGTGTAAAAAGTCTCCAGTAAAATGCTCCGCTCACTTCGTTTGCTTCGCTCAATAAATAGAAGGAAATAGAAATAGATTTTGTTAGGTTTAGGAAGGTTTAATAACAAGACTTTGAACTTAAGAACTCAAAGACCTTCCGTAAGAGTGGTAGAAATAGTTTGAGGTTGGAGAGGGTCATTCTTACTTTTGCGTCAGGATGAGGAACGAATACAGG
Organism: Melinaea marsaeus rileyi; assembly: GCA_918358865.1. Taxonomy (NCBI): domain Eukaryota; kingdom Metazoa; phylum Arthropoda; class Insecta; order Lepidoptera; family Nymphalidae; genus Melinaea; species Melinaea marsaeus. Next base: position 5,479,895 of record OU911086.1, on the reverse strand, counting down.
CTCACTGGGATAATAATCTCTCTCATACCAGGTCACTGTGTCTCCGGTCAGTGTGTCCACTTTTATTATCTATAAAAATAAATATGTCAAAACATTATCATTAATATAAATAACAGGTCAACGGACCTCAGAACACGATAAAATATTATTTTTAACGAATGTTTACTTCAAAAGAATTATTTATTTAAGTATAAAAAATATCCAGAAATATTTTAGAATTATGATTAGTTAATAGCTAGTTTTACCAATCCGGGATTTTCGCCATCCACGTCTGAACTGATAGCATAGAAATATCTGTAGGGTTTTCCTGAAATATAAAAAACATTAATATATACAAAAACTTACTAATATAGTTATATATATGTAAGGTTTTCCTGAAATATAACAATGATAAAAAACATATTAATATAGTTATATATATAGAGATCTTGATTATTAATAAATTACTCAAATTTTTTAGTGTTTTATGAAAAGAAACAAGTACAACAAATTGTTATTTAACTTAATAAAGAAAAAACTATTTATTAATCTATAGTTATTAACATAATATTTAGAAAGACAAGAATGAAAGCTGAAGCAAGTCTCCACTCAAATGACTGTAGGAAATTGCTTCAGCAATAAGACCGTCTTTTGCATCCTCTTTATGTATTTCAATCTCTGACTTTTGTATGTTTTTCTGTTTGTATATATGCTATAAAGATATCTATGATAGAAGGGATGGGGTGGACACAGGTTGTTTATAACCACTAATAAAATAAAACCTACCGTTATATAAATCATAATTGATCCTGGGTGTCTCGCATCCCAAATCAACCAGCAGTCTGGGTTCCACTCTGGTGAGGTTTGGAGCACTCAGATCCATCTCCAGTCGTTTCGGTCTTCCTCGGAACCAGTCTGCATAATCAGCATTACTGTGCATCGTCTACAAAACATATTTGTATTTATTTATTTATTTTTTCACTTTGAATCAATACCAGTGATGAAAAAGATTTATATAGGAAAAGTGAGAAGTAAGAGAGACAGTGGGAGGCCTCGAGTGACCTTCGAAAACACAGTATCTATGATACTGGAGGAAGGTCACGTAAAAAGCGAGTGAGGACCCCCCGGAGGGCATGTACGAAGAGGTTGATGTTTCTGGCCGAGGCGACAGAGGTATGCAGGGACCGTAGCGTTTGGCGCTCCGTCGTCTCCGGGTACCCCGCAAGTGATATGGCGTGAAGATAAATAAATAAATTAATTAATTAATACCAGTGATAATTTGTTTATCAAATGGTAGTGTCAGGACTATTTTGATACTATAATATCGTAATAAACCCTTCTGTATACATTCTACAACTTAAAATAAGACTACGAGGGTTCCAAACCCTCTCTGTGAAAAAATATTAAACTTAAACACCTAATTAACTAACTTTACATTTAAGTTATAAAAAATGTTTCACATGTGATTTTCTCTATCATGTTTGAACAAAGTTAACAACTAATTCTACAATATATTATTTTTTTAGAGACGAAGCTTCTTAGCATTCCATGGATTCACCGTGGGTGTTGGACCCATCGCGTTGCAAGAACAGCGCAAACAATGCCTGGGACTTGCGACCCAGGTGTAGGTTTAAGGGGCCCCTTTACTAGCGCATACGCTCACCTTCACTGTTCACGCTCCTCTCCCTACCTAACCAAATATCGTAAGAACCTACTAAAGCCGCCTTTGAAATACGTCCTAGAAAGCATTTTTATTTCCTCTAAAATGATAAACATACATCCACATTTAATATTATATATATTTTATCTATATTCACGTTTGTTAAATCGGGTTAAGCTGATTAAAAACTCCGAATGGGTTTAAAGTAAATTGGGCAAATTTCGTTTCATCTAACGTGAGTATAGATATTTAAAAATATATTATATAAGTACTTTACTAGGAAGATATTTATAACTTAAAAGCTAGAGATTCCCTTATGTTTTTAAAGGAATAGGTATTCGTACAGTCTCTTCTCAATACATATTTAATAAAATAATATTTATACGTCGAAATTTAAATTATATAAAAAACAGACACGTGATAAATACAAGAAATAAAAACAAACTAATAACGCCTAAATTTGGTCTCCAAAAAGTTAACAAATCCTTCATGGACCTTAGTGTATATATATAATAAAGTTCCACAAGATATCTTAGACCTTCCATTTATTAGTTTTAATCGAAAATTAAAAGTGTATTATTAACACTAAACCTACTGACAATTCTTGTGTACCTGTTCCTACCGCACGCCGTCAAATTGACCGGTAATTAAAAGTTATTTTATTATATAACGCAGGTAATAATGGAAATAACTAAAAGTAAAGAGTGAAGACAATATTATATGCATATTATAAGAATTGTGATGTAGTTTGATAACGATATTATAACGTTTAAAAATGTGTAAGTTATACAAAAGTTAAGAACGGTCAATTTGACCGGTACTTGGTAGGTTTAGTGTTAACAGTTATATATAACATACTCACTTCAATAGCTTGTATGTACATAGCGTCCAAGACCTTAGAGTCCTTGTACGCGCAGAGGTCCAAAATTAAGTTATTGTTGCTCTCAAAGCAGTTGATGATGTGGAGAAAGAATAAAGTCTCCGTTTCAAATCTTTTCACCTCCCTTCCACTTTCGCGACATATCAATACTATGTTCGTCTGAAATTTAAAACCTAATTTGTTTTAATCTGATTTTAGAGTTTGATAAGCGAACTTCATTTAATTAGTAATTTCTTACAATTTGATATTTAAGGAACATTTTTTGATGAAATGAAACATGTTCAGAAGTGTTACTATACTAACTCTATACTCCGGATACCACTGTAGACTGGATACTAGAGGCTGGTTGGTGATCTGGTTTCTCACCAACCCGCAGACAGACACCGCTAACGGCTGCTCCACAATCACAAAGTAATTGTTCGTTACACCTGTAAAGATATTTATAGAAAAACGATGCTTTATGACCTGGGACCTGGATAGGACTCTTTAAACGCCATATGACTTAAAATACTCAAAATAAAAACTTAAAACATTAAGCACACTTCAATAACTGGTAATCGATTACGCTTGAGATGTATTAAGTGATTAGAAAAGGGGCCACGCGATGCGTCTTCTTCCACGTCTGTATTAGTCCAAACCACGCCATATTGTTTAACACTAAACCTACCGATAATTCTCGTGTACCTGTTTCTACCGCACGCGGTCAAATTGACCGGTAATTAAAAGTTATTTTATTATATAACGCAGGTAATAATGGAAATAACTAAAAGTAAAGAGTGATGAAAATATTATATGCATATTCTGAGAATTGTCATGTAGTTTGATGACAATATGTGTAAGTTTTACAAAAGTTTAGGAACGGTCAATTTGACCGGTACTTCGTAGGTTTAGTGTTAAATATATATTTATTTCTTACAATAATAGCCTTTGCAGAAAAGAATCTCACTACAGACTATTTCAAAGTCTTGATTGTCGTCAAATTTAAAAGTAAAACAGTTGACAACACTGGTCCAACTTACCAAAGGTGTGCATGTATGATGGATATAAACACCATCGCGGCTTCATAGCTCCCACTATGTGTGCATTTTGAAACATATCTCCTGAAATAGGTTTAGATATATATGTTAGGCCCGAAGACCGAAAACGCTCAGTGGACGGAAAAAACGGCCACAACGCGTTCTGGCTGTCTTCAAATGCGCAGAACGCGTTTTGGCTGCTAATAAACGCTCGCAACGCGTTCTGGTAATTGTCGAACGGCCAGAACGCGTTTTGTTATTCGTCAAGCGCTCAGAATGCGATCTCAATGTTTGAGTCGTATTATGTGCCACTCTCTACCTGCGTACAATTGCATGCGTATTTTGGGATTTTTTCAACTAATTTTGAACAATAGAGGCTTACCGTTATTGGTAATAGTTATAAATTTTATGTACTAGAAATGTACAACTTTTCTTTTCTAATCATTTCAATAGAACATTTTATTGGCTACGTAATAAAGAGCCTTTACTTTTATGATCCTCTGTAATTAGTATGATCTTTTCAGCAAATTTAGGACAATGCACGTAGCAATGACTACATACAAACTTTTGTTTCAATTATTTCCAAAATGATACCAGTTTTCATTTTGGAAATATAACTAAATGACTAAAGGTATCCATCTAGGGATACCTTTTCGAAAATATTCCAACTTAAGTACATCCAATAATACCATGGGGTGTATTGATTTTGAGTATATAACAACGAACTTGAGTACATGAAAAATCAGTGCAATTCTCGTCAGTGCAGGGAAAAGATCAGTTTGTCGTTGACCAAGCAACTTATTAAACTCAATTGAAAAGTTTAACTTTCGTTAAAATGACTGATAAATCAGCGAAAGAATTTTTTTACGATGAAGTCAAACAATTTTTGATAATTGTGACGATAGATCTGTGTTGTTATCTGAGGCAAAGTACAAATCGCTTGTAAAAGAAGTTCAACTTGCTCAAAATGCGCGCAAAAACAAAAGCGTTACGACATAATGACAATGAACGAGAAAGAAAAATTAATCAAGAAGCAATCCACCGATAGTGCACTGATTATATACTATTGCAGTTTTGGTGAGTTGTACGATGCCTTGAAGAAAGCTGATATTGATGTTGGTCACAAGAGAACTAGAAGTGAGAAAAAATATATGCTATTACGTATATCCTATTATCAGTGAGATATATCTATATAGAGTAGGGAGGAAGAAAATCAAAATTCCGTAGCAATAATTACATATACAATTTCTTTCTTTCGTAGTTATGAAAACTGAACTAAGAAAAAAGTACTGCAACATTACCAGAGAAGTCATCGATCGAAAAAATTGATTAAAGAAAGTGAGGTATCCGCGGCAAAAACTATTTATTTGTTTATTGTAAGTGTAAACGATATTGTACTGATAAGAAATGCACTTGTCGAAATTTGAATGTAAAATGTAATTCGAAATGTCATTCAAGCAGTATTTGTAAAAATAAGTAATGTTCTGATGTAATAATAAGTTCAAAAAACATACATCCTTTGTATTAAATTGTAGTCTCTGCGACTACGACTACGATTCAATTATTTAAAATTAACTGAAAAGATCATAAATATAGGTATATTTCGTACCTCAAAGTAACTTATGGGTGTAGAACAATAATCAAAATTATTATAAGTACAAAATGAATCTTATTGTACGCAGGTAAAGAGTGGCACATAATACGACTCAAACATTGAGATCGCATTCTGAGCGCTTGACGAATAACAAAACGCGTTCTGGCCGTTCGACAATTACCAGAACGCGTTACGAGCGTTTATTAGCAGCCAAAACGCGTTCTGCGCATTTGAAGACAGCCAGAACGCGTTGTGGCCGTTTTTTCCGTCCACTGAGCGTTTTCGGTCTTTGGGTCTAACATATACATATAAAAAAAAATTTAGTGTCTGTTTGTATCCAAATTAACAGCATTTAATGCATATGAATATAATATATATGTAAGTAATATAAAATACAATTTTAATTTTTTTTCTGTCTATATGTCTGTTTGGTCAGGTTCATCACTGAAACGGCTGGACCAATTTTAAAATAACTTTCACGGATAGCTAATGTTATAAAGTAACTTAGACTACTTTTATTTCAAAAAACCTATTATGACACACCTAGTATTATAATAATTCCTGTCTACATTTAAGAAATAAAGATTTTATACTAGGGGCGCCAACAGATCGTGCCTTTTGCATATTGAACGAAGCCAGCCCGGTGTAATGACTCATCGTTGTGGACAATGTCGGATATCAGTCTTTTGACGATTATTCCTCAACGACATGACATTCTTCAAAACATTTTTTTTAAAACCATCACCTAATGTGTGTCTTTTTGATTGCAAAATTGCAGTTTTCCGTCAAGTAGTTTTCGAGCCAATTCGTAACAAAGAATTCGAAAAAGCCTCGAGTAGAGCGCTCCGCTCGCTTCGCTCAATAAAGTACATTTAGTGTGGACTTACCCTTCTCAGTGAACGGAAACTTGACTACAACATGTTGCAGTCTCCCTTTCACAAGAGACATGCCAACGTTGTATACATCACCTAAAATTAAACTACTCTTTGTTAAATGTCTTTCATTAAATGGTAATTTAAATATTTCTTTTTATATCTTAGAAAGAAACAGCTGAGCTCATAATATATTAAAGTAAATAAGGCTAAGTATTCATATATTGTTTTTTTATTAACTCATGTCATGACCAAAACTAAACTTCAAATGTTGCTTAGTGATTTTAATCTAAACATTAAAATAGTAAAAAATAGTAACCAGCTGATCTAAACATTAAATTTTTTTTAAAGTAACAATATATAAAAATTGTAATGAAAATCGGTAAAGTAAAATTATCCATGTCAAAATATAAATATTTTTGATTGCAGCAAATCTACTTCCTTTGATAAACTACAAAAATATATAAAATATAACTACAATCAAATAAAAAATAACAAATTTTGTATCCATTTTATATAGAAAGACAACTGTCTTCCGCCTTAAATCAATAAAAATATAAGTAAAGTCACTGATAACAACTAGTATAATACATAAAATCAATCAAAGGATTACCATTACTCATGACGTGTGGGTGAGATGTGTGGTTGACGATCGCGACACTCTCCATTAGATTCTTTCTCTCCATCGTGTCCAGAGTTACGGGATCTATCCTATTTAATATAATTATCAGTTATTAAAATGGATCTATATCTATATAGATATAGATGTAGATGTAGATGTAGTTATAGATGTAGATGTAGTTATAGATATAAATCAGTCACAGACTCATCACGAAATCTCCGAAATGATATGTCTATTAACTTAAAATTTTACATAGTTACTTCTTTTGTGACGTACACTAAGAACGGATTTTATAGAATTTCTATCACAACGGATTTCAACTTTTTTAATTTCGCCAAGTTTTAAACCTGTAGGAGCTATACACTTAATACCATAGAAACGGTTACCATCGCAACGGTTACGATGACAACGAATAATAAGACAAAGGTTACCATAGCAACCTAAGTTCACATCTAAATTACTAGTGTGCCAGCGAAGCGGGAGGGAATAAGCTAGTTATAATATAAAATTCATTAAAACATAAAATATCTTCTTTAATAATTACAAGTGAACACTGGTATTGATTTAAATTGAAGTGATAAAAATAACTATGCTAATCTTAAAACTGTACCCATACTGCTACTTTACCTGTGTATGACTGGACCTTCTGTGAAGGCGTATATTTCGTCTGCAAAGGGATAAACTGAGATCATTGCGTTATCAGATAACGCATCGCCTGGGTTAAAGAGAGCAGCAAATCTGAAAGAAATAATATTTAACGACAATCTTAGTAGAGGTTGGAATTTCTATCATGTACTGAAAAAATAACATGTCCTTCATGATTTATATTTTAATTTATACAGTGTAAATACGATTTGAAATGGTCTCAGTACCAAAATATAAAAGTATCCATAAATTCCATATTAAAAACAACTAGAATATAAAAATAATAAGTTATTTGGTGAATAATATATTTCAAACCTGTTGTGGTTGATTATCGAACAGCTCTCTTACCTGTCAAATATAATGTGGTTGGTTACCCAACAGCTTTGTTACCTGTCAAATAAAGTTTGGTTGGTGACCCAACAGATTTGTTACCTGTCAAATATAATGTGGTTGGTTACCCAACAGCTTTTTTACCTGTCAAATATAATGTGGTTGGTTACCCAACAGCTTTATTGCCTGTCAAATATAGTATGGTTGATTACCCTACAGCTTTGTTACCTGTCAAATATAATGTGGTTGGTTACCCAACAGCTTTTTTACCTGTCAAATATAATGTGGTTGGTTACCCAACAGCTTTATTGCCTGTCAAATATAATGTGGTTGGTTACCCAACAGCTTTGTTACCTGTCAAATATAATGTGGTTGGTTACCCAACAGCTTTATTACCTGTCAAATATAGTGTGGCAAGGGTCTGGAACAGCCTGCGTCCCAAATTCTGTGACCACAATACGACCTGCAGCGTGATTCTTCTTATAAGTATTTGATCTAAGAAAGCGGCACTGATACGTAACCTGTCCGCTCTGAATGTTGAACCTACAAGAAGGAAATCTTAATATATTATATTACCAATGGATTAAATATCTAAGGTTATAACTCAAAAAGAAGTAGTATGAAGTGTGGAAAGGGTGCGAAGTCTAACACACTACACCACTTCAATCTGGGTTGTCGGATAACATGTTTTAACTGAAAGTTTAGTTAAAATATATGATGTTATTATCAAAATTTATCAAAGATTTGTCTCTTTTTCTATATTTCTTACATACAAAAAGTTGCATCCAAAATTCAGCCATCACTTAACAATACTTCATTCAATAATTAATAATTTCATTCAAACATAAGTTAAGTTACATTTGTAAAAGCTTTTGATTTATACTTAATCCATCACATCACATATATTCCATCTTGTCTTGGTTTATGTAATAATAAAGTAATTAAATAAATAAAATAAGTAAATAAAGTAATTTATGTTAGTAAGCTACAAGTTATTTCTGTACGGTTTGCTTCAAATAACTACTTATTATAACTAACTTGGTCTTATCCTTTCTTTCCTACCTTCCTTAATTCCTATATTTGTTTTAAAAGTTAATACAGATTGCCACCAAATGGGCCATAATAGAATCGTCACAAAAAGATACAACTCTTGCTATATACAAAACAAAATAAGTGCGTTAGCTAATATTATATATTTGTTTGTTTACTTGCTCGTTCGTCTGTTGGTTCATTTTCATGATCAATCCATCATGATTCAGTTTGGCACAAACATCCTCATGAACATTTTTAACTAATAATGCGATCAAAAGCTAATATCTATTATAAATTTAAAATATATGATATTAAAACGACATTTATATTAATGATATTCATAATATAAATCGAATAAACGTGAAATAAAATATTGTTTCTGTCTTTAGAAACACTAAATCAAATGAAACATTTCTTTCTGAATTACAATAAAAAACGAAAATAGATTATTTGTGAGTCGAAACAGCAAAAGAAAATATAAATAGTATATTTATTTCAAACGTATTAGTATTTTATTATATATAACATATTGTTATGAATTTAAAGTAATTCTACGTATGTTGTAGGCTTCAATTTACTTAAGGTATTGTCGTTAATTAATTAATTGAGCGAAGCGAGTGGAGTGAGCGGAGCGCTATACTGAATACTTTTTCACATTCTTTGTCACGAATAGGCTCGAAAACTACTTGACGGAAAATTATGAAGTTTCGCAATCAAAAAGACACACATTAGGTGATGGTTTTAAAAAATGATTGAATGTCAAGTTGTGAGGAATAATCGTCAAAAAACTGATATCCCATTGAAGTCAATGGGAAACGAAATCGTTACACTGGGATCGCTTCGCTCAATATGCAAACGGCACCCAAGATTTCGCAAGTGCAGCGAGTCGAAATTGAGGGTCTGTTGGAGCCCCTAGAAGTATAAAGTCATCAATTGCGAAATTTTATAAATTTACTAAATGTTTTTTTCACAATAATGTTTATTGTTTTATATAATTTAAAATACTCTTGATTACTTACGAATATTATTTTTATATGTTTTTATATATATTTATAGGTACTTAATTTTAATAACTCAGTTTTTTCTGTACTAGATTATGGATTCAAATGATTAAATATAGTAAAAAAATCTGTAAAACATTCAGTACCAACTATGTACTATCAAATATGTCCAATATTTTTTCTGATCAAAAAATTTATCAGCATTTAAGAGTGAAATCACAACCCCAGGTAAGAAAGTGATTTGATCATTCATCTGCCTTTAGCCTAATTATTTGTTATTTGTAATACGTCAATTCCACTTTTTATCACTATAAGGGAGAGTTATCTCTGGACAAGATATTTTTCGCGCACTCCATCTATGATCACCTTTTTAAACATTTTCCACATTCATAAGAGTATTTTCCTTACATGCCTTTCATTCATTAAGTGAAATTACTGGGTATTTAATGGAAATGTTTAATTACCTATGAAGTAACGCAGAGCTATCAAACAAGTGCTTGAAACGCATTGAGCCAACCTTCAGCGAGCCCGGACCATTCCTTAGTAGACTACCTCGAAGCCATTTTGGAAATTCACCTGAAAAAATATTTTACAAACTACAAAAAGTATTTACGAGTAATAAAGCAATATTTAATAGTTAAAATGGATCCACTATATAATAATATAGACTATTAGATTTGAATGACGCATTATCTAAGTCAATTTGTGCTTTTTTTATCGGCAAATTCTAATTTTCATCCGAAAAAGCAAAAAATTGTTTAGGTTATACTTAGACAGGGTAAAACTAAAAATATTAGATTTTTTGTTTATTCTTCACAAATAATACTAAAAAATGTCTTTCTATACTGACCTGTGACTTCGCCACTGATAGGTTCTCTCACTTCAACTTCACAGGATCTGAGCCACACTTGATTATCACAATTTGGATAATATTTATCCTTACACTCCATTTTAAGTTCTACTGACAATTAAAATATATAAAAATGATATCAATAAACTTAAACAAAACACTCACTGATTAATAATACAGATAATATTGAGAAAATCATTTAAAAACCATAATTTTTGGACTCCAAATTCTTAAGATACACGAAAAAATTAGTTATTAATTTTAGTTAACAATGCAATTATTGTCTTATTTCACGTTTTAAGTAATTTATTTATTTATACCTGAATTTAACTGATAACGTTAACCCAAAAAAAATACTTTTTCAAAGTTGAATGTGTATATTAAGCGAGGTGAAGCGCGCGAACTCAACGACGTGGATCATCGTTGTAAATCTTGGGGCTGGTTCACCCCGCTCGGACCTTCAATGGAAAGGTGTGGTCACACTATTAGCGGAATAATTCCAGAATTCTTTGCTTATAAAACACGCAAATATGGTGTTGCCCAAAGAGTATGTAAGTGCAGACAATTTTATCAATAAAAATTTATACAACTAGGATCCGCCAACCGTGCGTGGCGGGTGTTGAGCTGAGCCTCTCTCCTTTCTTCTTTTTTTGATAACTTTTTAATGGCTAAACATTTTTTCAGTTTATTTTTGCTATAACATCCGCATCCGCTCAAACGTATATGAGAAAATTTTTAGCTTATTATCTTATCGCATTCTGGAGACAACTAAACACAAAAAAAGGTCTCACAAACGGTTAAGAGCTTACGCTACGCTCAGCTCAATAATTTAAGAAAACATGTTATATAAATAATGTTTTAATGAGGGATGTTACCTAAAATGTATTCATATATATATAGATGTTACACGCTATTTCTTCAATCGCACCTTTACTGAAACCGTTTAAGCTGCACATGTATGCTGAATGATCATTTATTGTTTTTTTTTTATTTTTGCTATCAATGGAAAATAATCAATAAAAATAGCAATTAATACACTTTAATATATATTTAAAATTACGAGAATTGAATAGTATGATAAACATGGGGTCCAATGTTGCAACAAAAACATCAAAATCAGTCCAGCAAAACCCTTCATGTAGCTGTCAAATAAGCATTTATTTTTCATATTTTCTATGTATCATACTAATTTCGTTACCAATCATTTAAATTTATATAATGTCATAAATACAATAAAGTTTTAAGAAACAATGAAGGTTATAGAGCAAATATATTAATTTTACTAGAATAAATATCATTGCCAATTTTTAAGATTGGTTGAATTTAGAAATTCATACACCGTTCGTCTGGTGGCGGTTAAACAAAAGAATTAGCATAAAATATGCTATTTTTTTTCGTTTATTTGTTATGAAGTAAATGATGTCCAATCGCCACAACTTGCAACAATATTAATATGTGAAATAATTATTGCAAATACACCGAAACGAGCATACAAAAATATCATCAAAATCTGCCCAGCCGTTTGAAACACGGACACAGAAGAATTATATAAATAAAGTGGGCAAAATGCCCAAATTTGTAATGATGAATTCTAATTTTGGCAGAGTTATTAACAAGAAAAGAACATATAAAGAAGATGTCCTTTGGCTTGTGTTTAAAGTTAACTCTGACATTGAATTGTCTTCATCAATTTGACAATGAACTAATCAGAAAATTACCTTCCATGCAGTTCATTACATCCTGAATTTAAGATTCACGTGTTTAAGGTAGCAAACTAAAAAGAAATTATACTTAATTTGATATATATTATACATTTCCTAATAGGTCTAAATCTTATGTTAAAAATAAGATAAAAAGTAAGTCAAACGTACTCTTCAGTGCCACATATAATGATAATACCTAAGTATATAATAAACTGAAACCAGCACTCGTACTTGCTCCTGACATTGAGGACGACAAGGGCAATGGAATAAGGGAGTGCAAAACATAAGAAAAAGCGATTTATAACTGATTTATTTCTACTCTCTGTTAGAAAATCTTAATATATAAAACACAAAGACACTCACTCACTGACTCATTCATCGCTCTACATCCCAAACCGTAATACCTAGAAAGCTGAAATTTGGACACAAGACTCCTGACAAGACATATTGAATAGGTGCAATAAGAAAGGATTTTGCAAAAGTCCAAACCGTTCCAAAGTTACAGCTAAAAAACTGTAAAGTTTACCCCCCGGTCCCTCACTTTTTCACTTTCGCCGTCCGTCGCGAAGCACGGGTAACCTGCTAGTATTAATTATATCTTATAATAAGTTGTATTTTATTAATTTATAATTGTTAACTGCAGATTATAAAATTAAATTTCTTATATTTTTTAATATTAAATGTTAGACTCGCGTATCCCTAGTAAATTGTTCCTAGTGTGGTTAAGCGTAGTGCTTGTGGGGGACGATCCCCGGTGACCTCCGACCAAGGTCACGGGTTCGACATATAGCAAATGAACTCCACTGGGACCTTACATAATATAATGACATTCTATGTATAATGTATAATACAAAGAATTTGCTACAGTTTTTTAGCAAACTAATTAATGAAATATTAATAATTTTTGTTATATTATCTTTCATTAAAATGAAATTGAACAAAATTCTTTCGCAATTACAAATGAAGCCTATTCAAAGCGAAGTTGCTTAAAGAAAAAATATCGTTACAGGAAAGTCACGTTAAGTTCAAATCAGAATACTTTGAAAAGTTAAGAAACCAGTTAATCACAATTTTTTATTTAGTTAACTGTAAATATTATTCTTTCATATTTTATATTATATTTCATATAAATTGTAACAAAAGAATCTAGAATGCTTAAAACGCTAAGAATTATCGAAGTTGTTTCTTAATCAATTGCATAACAAGTGAATTAACCTGCTGTGTCCTTAAACTGTTGTTTAAAAACAATAAATTCGATGGAAACCTTACAAAATTTAATGAAATCACATATTTTACGAGTACATTACGCCAAAAAAGTATCCACATTACGTAAGCCAACCATTATATCTTAATAAACAATGAACTTTTTATGCAAGCAGTTAAAAAAATTAATGATAAACACAAATAATATTGACAAAAACAGAGACAAAAGATGAATATATTTATTATTATTATTTCTTTTATACATATTAAGTGTTACTAGAGTTATTTATACAGCTATTATAATAATACAATAAATAATTTGGGCATTCAATACACTATCGTGTTGATGTTGAAACTAAACTTTTTAATTTAGTTTCATTTACTTTTAGTTTCGCAAGGTTCGCACACTTAACAAGGACTGCATACGCAGCATGGACATATTTTTGCTGGATGGACGAAGTACTCGTCCCCAACAGCGTGACACCGACCCAGGTTTAACATGTCTTCCAAATCACATCTAAATATTACGAAAATGTTATTTTAATCAACTATTTTACTCGGTTGGGTTTAGAAGCATGGTTTTTAATATAACTAGTTTGTGCCAAATTGTCGCTCTGAATGGTTTAATAAAATAGTCTATAACAAACAGAATCTATCCTTTTTTTATCTATCTATCTGTCGGGAACAAAAGATTTGTTTTTTTTGACAAAAGAAACCCTGTCCTTTACTGTTTATGTGTACTGTTTGATAATGAGCCTAATAAGCACAAATTCGTATATATAAATTAGGATATGTTTCCTTTCTTACTTGCTGTCCTCTAGCAGTCGTGTCTCTGCTTCATTGAGGGTCGGCACCGCGTACTCCATGACTCCAGCACGACCCACCGTCACCGGCGTGGCGCAGACGGTCATGTTGTAACACTTCTCTGGATGAGCCTGCTCCACTAACGCACTGTCTATAAACGTTGGCTTCTCGAAGAGTCCTAGATAAATTAGATTTAGTAGTAACTTGTTCGTTTGGATGAGTTTAATTTACTGTATTTTTTCTCATGTCAATTATGATTTTGATTGCTTGAATAGTCAATGCTATAATGCTATAATGCTAAAATTAAGTCCATAGTGCGATGAGAGAGCGTTGTAAAATGAAAGAAGATGTATTACATCTTTTTTCTCTAAGTATTTCTTTCTCAATTCTAGTCTAATGACTAGGATTGAGAAAAAAATGCTTAGATGGTTTAGTTATGTAGAGAGGATGAACGAAACGAGATTCACAAGTAGGATATATAAGGCATATGTGGATAGAAAGGTCGGAAAGGGACCTAGAGCATCAATTTTCAGGACTGGTCAAGAGTACCCGGAGCCAACGAGCGTATATAAAGAGACTTGTGAGAGTAGAAGAAGTAGTAGTAACACATTTGTTTATGGTGTATTATTTACAATAACCACATTTTACACAATAACCACGTTATAGAGATACTTTTAGCAATCTAAAAGTATCTCTATAACTAACTATAACCTCTACAATAAATTGAACTTTACCTTTCATAATATTGATCACAAATCTAGCCGTGGAGAAACCCAAGGAGAGATGTCCTTGCTCATTGTTGCTCTTCACCCTGCATATGATATCATCTGCCTCTCTTACAAGCCGAGTTAAGCAGTCTAATTGAGTCTAGGAAGAATTATGTTATATTTTCAATTATATTAATGTTTTCCTAACTACCAAACCAAAATTCATACTGTATAAATTTAACTACCGTATCATTATTGTCAGCAGCGGCGTTAGGGCTACTGACACCCCGGGCAAAAATATTTAGGCGCCCACTTATGGAAATCAATATCGAGTATTCATTTTTTGCTGAACCAAATCAGCTGAACATAGTTGTGAATACGGCACATAGAGCACAGTATTGAGGGTACACAGCGCGGAAGGCAGAAGGCCGAGGCCCCAGACCTCAGCGCCTCCGAATTTGGTGCCCCGGGCTGTCAACCCATCGCGCGCCCCCCTAACGCCGGCACTGATTATTGTACAATATATTATATAATGTAATAAAAGTCATGGCCGTTGCTTCACATTGAACCTGATGAATAAAATAATAGTGTTTTTTGGATTATATTGAAGTGTTCTATATTTGGTTCTACTTGCCATAGCAAACCATATTAAGAGATATCGCAGTCCAAAACTTTATATACCTTCCAGACTATGTAATGAAATTAGTTATAATTTTTAACACACTTGTGGAAAATTGCCAGCTTTAGCCGCCGAGAATACAGGAACTCTGGTACATCGACCAGTTCCACAGATGACAGGCAATGAACTCTTGGAGGGATCAGAACCTGTGATGGCACAGAACAGCTGGTTGGCTCTCATGGCGTTGATGGCATTCACGCCTAACACCTTCCGCCTGTCGTATGCTCGTGCTAGTTTGAGGGTCTGTTAATGTTAAGATATGATCGATTTTCTAAATTCAGAATTTGAAATTCTTATTGCTATTGTTTGTTTAGATTACTAATTCTAACTAACATGGATGCAAAGTGCAAAATTGCAATCCACGGGCGGAGTCTGCACAGCGATGATAGCTTCAGGACAGAAACGAGCACACGCGTTGGTCACAGTTCGAACCAGCTGAAGGTTCTGGAAGAACAGGTCTCTGTCCTCGATGTTGCAGCAGGGCGGCATAACGTAATGGCCGCCACATATTAGTACAACGTCTGCATCCTAGATGAATCAGTATTTATGAAAATACTTTGGTTAATACGAATTATACTTATGAAAATACTTTGGTTACTTTTACTAGGTTAGAATTTCAGTTTTTTTTTTAATGCAAAATAATAATACCAACTTTAACATAATAGATATTCAAGACTTTTTATTTCTAAGGTAGAAGATACGACGAAGAAGAACGTGCTCAAGTGGTTTGGGCACGTCGAACGAATGAGTGATGAAAGAATGGTAAAAAAGATTTATAAAGAAAAGTGAGCGGTAAGAGAGACAGGGGGAGGCCTCGAGTGACCTTCGAAAACACAGTAGCTACGATACTGGAGGAAGGTCACGTAAAAAGCATGAGGAACCCCCAGAGGGCATGTATGAAGAGGTTAATGCCTGTGGTCAAGGCGAAAGAGGTATCGTAGCGTTTGGCGCTCCGTCGTCTCTGGCTACCCCGCAAGGGATATGGCGTGAAGATAAGTTAAGTTAAGTTACCACTAGATTATGCTATGCATTTGATTCACAGAGCTGTAATGCCATGTGGTTTTATTCGTAAGCTAATGTTAAGGATCAAAAATATACACACATAAAGTGCATTCTTCAGATAGGCTCTACCCTGATAGGCTTCTACTTCTGTACTCGTATCTATATATGCCAAGTCGTTAGCCATTCCGATCACTTTGTTATATGGTTCGTCATCATACAGCGCTAAGATTTTAATAAGTTTTTCTTGTTTGAGGAACAGTGAGGTGATGCATCCTACGTCGCTTCCAGCTCCTACCACCGTTACCTGTTTATACAGTAATATAATAATAATTAAATCGACTACTATCCCAACTTTCTGTAAAGTACACAAACCTTTTTGGGAGGAAATCTAGGAACGGGACAGAATTTTTCGCAATCCCTTTCAATTTGAGCCAATGCATCAGACATTACATAATTTTGGTAGTTCATTTTTGGAATGATCAGTGTACGTGTTGACGTCAAACGGCTAAGGATTTGTCGGAACATGTTCACCAGAAAAACTTTAAATTTTATACACTAAACTTTTGAATTTCGGGGATAGAAATAAGTTGTTTGGTTCGGATTTGTATTTACATTTTTTTCTATTTGTTTAACATTTTTTTGTACAGAAAATATGACTATTTTTTTTGTAAATGTATTTGACGTGTTACGTCAGACAGTTGAAGTCAGAGTCGAGGTCAGAGAATACGAATATGAATACAAATGAGGTAAGATATAGAAAATATTTCAAAATATAATCATTCATAACAGAGTATTAATACATAAACCTAACTTAAACTTAAATTTAAATGTAAAAATGATCTATTTTACAATTAATTTACGGACATTTAATACTAAGGACAGTTCGCGTAACAAGAGTAAAGAATCGATTTCCAATTTATAACTTACTAGCAGTTTACCCGTACTTCGCGACGGGAATAAGCAAAAAAACTACAGAGTTTCATTCCTATCGGGTTATAGGTACACTCTTGTTTCTCACATCGCAGCGTGTTGGGAATAAACATTGTGACTGGCCAAATAATTTTAATTTCTACTGCAATGCAATGGGAGAAGAGAGAGAGCGGGGAGTAAACTTTGCAGTTTTTTAGCTGTAACTTTGGAGCGGTTTGGATTTTTGAAAAATCCTTTCTTATTGCACCTATTCAATATGTCAGGAGTCTTGTGTCCAAATTTCAGCTTTCTGGGTATTACGCTTTGGGCTGTAGAGCGATGAATGAGTCAGTGAGTGAGTGTCTTTGTGCTTTATATATTAAGATTATTTGACCCTAAAATATTTGAAAAAGTACACACTCAAACTAAATAGCTTCGTAATAGCTATAATTTTCTTAATCCCTTATTTTCGGTCATTAAAACACGCTTACAAATCTGAATTTGTAATACTAAACTATATCCTACAAACGAAAATATATTATAAACATTTGTCCTTATGTAATTTCAGTAAAGCGAGACATCAAAATAAAATAAGATGGTATCATGTACCTACAGACATGAAAAAGGGGATCTAGCTTAAACATATTGTTAACATTTGAAATTATTTTCTGTTCCTATCGAATGAGTATATATATTAAGGCAGACTTAATAAAATGGTGTTTTGGCTCATTGACTCAACCTATATTTGGGTCCAATTCAACTGACTTAGATTACTAAAATACTGAATTAAATACTATTATTCTATTATATATATTTACTGTTGACTTTCTTATAAAAATAAGAACACTCAGACTCAGACTTTTATTGACTCGTACATCTAATGTACTATACTCTCAAATCAGATGTAGATGAGATTAAACCACACATTTTTTTTTTATGTTAGAGGAGGGCAAACGAGCTTGCGGGTCACCGTTGGTATGTGATCACCGCCGCCCATGAACTCTTGCAACATCCGAGGATACACAAGAGCGTTGCCGGTCTTGGAGAAAGGAATATATGCCTTTTTTGAAGGTACCCATGTCATATCGATCTGGAAATACCGCCGAAGGAAGTTCGTTCCACATTTGAGTTTTACGTGGGAAAAAAGTCCTTGAAAACCGCACAGTGGAGGGTCGCCACGCGTCCAGGTGGTATGGATGATAAAGGAGGCGATGGCGAGCTGTGTGGTAGTGAAATTCGGCGGTAGGCATTAGATCGAATAGTTCTTCGGAACACTCCCCGTTGTAAATGCGGCAGCATACCCCTTTTTTGGGTCGGTTAAAAATAAAACACACTCAGAACAGACATCAAATTTAATAGATAAGTTTCCCTATAATATATCCATAACATTGATATTGATTATATTGTCTAGAGACACGCAAACCCGCGGCACACTCCATGTACACTAACACAGGAATTCAAAATGACTAGATATTCAGAGTGACAGCCGTCCGGACAACTCCATTTCATATATATATGACAAATATAAGACTTGTATTTATTTATTGAGTTTGAATTTGATATAATATATAAAAAAACTCATTTCACGATCAAAAGATGGCGTTCCAATCGATATTTGAACAACATAAAAATTATAATTAAATATTATATTTATATATATATATACATTTCTTCATTTTATTGACATTCAAAAACACTTCAAAACTTAAATATTCAAACGAAATAACAAACAATATAAAACATATATGAGTTAAAAAAACACACATTAAAATTAGTTTTCAAAAAACACACAAATAAAAAAAAATGCGTGTTACACTTAATAATAGTATTATAATGTAAAAATAAATTAAAATACCATATATCGTAAATAATAATGGCCAATATACAAACTAGGGGTTGCAACAGACCCTCAATTTCGACTCGCTGCGCTCACGAAATCTTGGGTGCCGTTTGCATATTGAGCGAAGCGAGCCCAGTGTAATGATTCATCGTTTCCCATTGATTTCAATGTGGTATCAGTTTTTTGACGATTATTCCTCAACGACATGATTTTATTCAAAAATTTTATTTTTTAAACCATCACCTAATGTGTGTCTTTTTGATTGCAAAATTTCATAACTTTCCGTTAAGTAGTTTTCGAGCCAATTCGTGACCAAGTATGTTAAAAAGTCTCCAGTAGAGCGCTCCGCTCGCTTCGCTCAATTAAAATAAACATATATATAAAAAATAATCTCTTATACATATATATTATATCTGAAGCGTCAGACGGCTGCGATTGATCTCTAGGAAAGCCCTCTTTACTCACAACCCATTTCGAAATACTTACAATTATATCATAAGAAGTGTCTAATCAGCCCACATGTATATATATACATACATACACATACATATATATGTATATATATACAAGGAGTAAACAAACCTTACAATTACGTAAAAACTATTAAATAAGAAACAGTTATTGGACAGAAGCTTTGTAGAATAGCAATATAAAAACATCGAAAACTTTCTAACATTATTATTATTATTACTAGGTGCGCCAACGAACCCTCAATTTCGACTCGATGAGCTCGCGAAATCTCGGGCGCCGTTTGCATATTGAGCGAAGCGAGCCCGTATATTGTGCCCAGTATATTGACTCATCGTTTCCGATTGACTTCAATTGGATATTAGTTTTTTGACATGATAATAAAAAAAATATATATTTTCTTTTTGAGGATATTTATATTTTTTTTTAATAAACCATCGCTTAATGTGTGTCTTTTTGATTTCAAAGTTTCATAATTTTTATGTCAAAGTTCTTTTCAAGCCAATTTGTGACGAAGAATGTAAAAAGTCTCCAGTAAAACGTTCCGCTCACTTCGTTCGCTTCGCTCAATTAAACATATTGCACGTTTTTTTGTTATAATTTTAGAAAAAACTTCAAATTATTTTTACCCATCAACGGACGTATGCAATCAAAATATATGTTACAACAATTTCTTTATTAATTCATGCATTTATTTTTTATTTAAAACAGTACCAAAATAGCTTTTGAACGAATTTGATATAGAAAAAAAAAACATGGCGCCATTTTGTCGTGTCATGTCAACGTCATCTTGAAGTTTCATATTACGATACGATCTTAGTTTTGAATATTATATTCATTATATTATCAAAAAGATGTTATTTTTAAAAATGTATCATTCAACAAAGAGTTTTATAGTTTTTTTAATGTGGACGATCCACGGGCGAACGAATTTTTAAGGTTAAATTTTACAAGCAAATAAAGCTGCAATCTACTTTATATTTCTTATTGACTAATTGGCAAAGTATACGAGGTTACAATAAGTACTAATAGTCTATAATCTAATTAAATAATACTATTAAAAATTATATATATATATAAACTAGCCATTCTATATGCGTAGTTTGAAACAGACAGGCTACAAACACGATATACTTATTTATTTTACTAGATATATATATGAAAAGGCAATTTAATTATCTGTTAACAGATCTAACATATCTGAGAAAAAAACTAAGCATTAAAAGATCAAAACAAAATATTTTTAAATTGAAAATACGATCGATATTTAGGATCGAAATTTAATCAGTTTTTTAATTTAAAATAAGTGAATTTTAGGCCGAAACATCATAAAGGCAAGGGGACATACATACATACTCTTAGACGAATATACAAGGCAAGAAGTGTTGAATACTACTTGTAACATGAACTACTAAGCTACTACACTACAAAAATTCGCCATCACTTCACATACTACCATTAAGGCTTCGTGTTTGTGCAGACTTTGTTTATTTTATTATTTCTTCTTCAATTACTGTGCTTTTTATATTATTATTATTAATTAACACTAAACCTACCGACAATTCTTGTATACCTGTTCCTACCGCACGCCGTCAAATTGACCGGTAATTAAAAGTTATTTTATTATATAACGCATTTAATAATGGAAATAACTAAAAGTAGAAAATATTATATGCATATTCTAAGAATTGTCATGTAGTTTGATAACGATATCATAACGTTTAAAAATGTGTAAGTTTTAAAAAAGTTTAAGAACGGTCAATTTGACCGGTACTTGGTAGGTTTAGTGTTAACAGACAGACATCTACATTAATAATTATAAACGAACATTTAACTTCTTATAATAACAAGGCTTTGACTAAAACTTACCTGTCTATACTAAAATCATTCGTTAGTGAACGAATGATTGAACGAACGAACGAACTAATGAACGATACAGTGAGATCGTTTATAAATAGATATAGATACTACCGAGGTGTATTGAAGAGATTCCCTGTTTTATTTCTTAAGTTATAGAAATGTTTTATTCATGAAGTATTATAAAAAATGTTATTCATCTAACGGGTGATGAAGTCTTACGCAAGGTATGTGATTGCATGGCACTTCATTTGGGGACTTTGTGGGACTGGAACACTTCATTTGGGGACTTTATGGGACTGCAACACTTCACTTGGGAACTTTATGGGATTGGAACACTTCATTTGAGGACTTTATGAGATTGAAACTCTTCGCTTGGAGACTTTGTAGGACTGGAACACTTTATTTGGGAACTTTATGGAACTGGAACACCTTACTAGGGATGTTTATGGGATCAGAACATTTCATTTGGGAACTTTGTGGGACTGGAACACTTCACTTGGGAACTATATGGGATTGGAACACTTCATTTGAGGACTTTATGAGACTGGAACTCTTCGCTTGGAGACTTTGTAGGACTGGAACACTTTATTTGGGAACTTTATGGAACTGGACCAATTTACTAGGGACGTTTATGGGATCAGAACATTTCATTTGGGAAATTTATGAGACTGGAACACTTCACTTGGGAACTATATGGGACTGGAACACTTCAAGTAGGACTTAGTGGGAATGAAAGTGCATCCGACATTTTAAATATAAATTATTTAACATTTTCGAATGTTCCTCTTACGTTATAACGCTGTTATATAACGTTATAGAATTATAATAAATCCCATCGATTTAATCATAAGTTATTATTGCAATGTCTTGTTTGTTCGTATTGTGAAATTTCGTTTTCATTTCTTTTGCGTTCCAATCGAATGAAATATGAATGAATGATAGAACGAATGAACGAATTAAAAAAAATATACATTTTGAAATTGACAACGAAATTTCACAACCATCTTACATCTAGGAAGATCAAAATATAATAATATTGCGTTTTTAAAAATTTCATTTAAATGCAACAGACGGAACCCATCGACAGTGAAGATGTAGATAATATATAATATATTAAAAAAAATAAGTACAGAGAGCCGAGATGAACGACACATACAACCTTTTTACGAGAATATACAGGCAGTATTTTTTTTATTTAATCCGAAAAAAAAAAATTTTATAGTTCTGTTTTAACGTAATTGAGCAAAGATTGTGCGAAAAATAATTCTAGATTATACAAAAAAAATATATATTACTGTATAATAAAAGATGTGTATATTTTGTGAGAGAACGAGATAAAAAATAAGAGATCGTGTTTCTCGTTTATAATTTACGACAAAAAAAAAGAGAGAAGGCGATATTTATTATATATCCGTCTCTTTCCATCAGGTCTGTGTATCGACTAGTAGTTCAAGTAACGGAATGGAATGTTAATTATTTTTCAAAAAATTTTTATGATTTTTATTTTATTTAGATAATTTTTGTCTCGTTTTGTGCGTCTAGAGTATAATAATAACAAATAAAATATATAAAATAAAAACACGCCGTATTTTGGCTTCTTCTCTTCTACATAAACTAAAAGCCTCAAAAATTTTCTCAACTTCCAATTTCTTAAGGTAGTGTAAGTATTTATGGTAGTTTTAATTAACTTTCTGATAGTGTAGTGTTAAATGCGACTGGTCACACTGGGGCTTCTCGAAGGGCTAGGGCTCCGTGACGTCACTCGGCACTAAAGTACAGACAAACTAAATCTACGAGATTGCGGAGGAGAAACGTGACTCCGCCAACTCCTTAGGAGGTAATATCACAGATTCCTAAAGGAAATTAACACGCACGCACACGCACGCACGGACGCACACGTGCCACCGGGGGGGAGGGGGGGAGCGCTAGTCCTCTGGGGAGGGGCGACACATGCGCTCCAACTCCTGGAACTCCTGAAATATACCAAATTAATGATTAAAATCGGCCATTTAATTCATAATGATAGCGAGTCCTAGACCCGTGTTTTTCTTCCCGTTCCCGTTGCACCAGTACCTGTTCCCGTCTCTGTTCCAGGGCTGCCAGCAGTCTCTCGTGGAGGTGCACGAGCTGCTGCTGACTCCTGTGGTGAGCCTTCTCCAGCCCTGACACCTCGCTGACTCCTTGCTTAACGGACTGATGGATCACAAATTCTCACCATTAATGGGCATAACATATATGTATATTTTATACCTTCATTTTCTTAGTTTTTAAACTAAAATAAGAAATGTATTATTAATTAAATCTTATTGTAGCATTCAATAGTTTTTAGTTCATCGAAATGTGTGGAACTTAAGTTGTTTCATATGAAGATTGATATTATAATGTGCCGGCTCTTCTCAGCAGAGCAGCATTCCGATCCGGTTTACTCCCGGACTGACTACACTGACCTTTTCTTAATGTAATAATTGTTTCGAAAGTGCTTTTTAATTAGTATTTGAATAAAGATATTTTGAATTTGAATATATTAACAGGAGCTCGAGCATCCGCCCCGACAACTGAGCGACAACTGAGCTAATTCTGAGATGAATTCACTATTTATTTAATATTACCTTGTCGTCTATCTCTCTCTTTCTCCGCAGTAGTTCGTCCTTGTCTCGCGCGGTCTTCGCCAGCGTCTTCACATCCTCCCGCCGTGTGTTTGCTAGCCGGAGCAGAATCTCCTTCCTTTGCACTTCCAACGACTCCTGAAATGAATGTAATTAGAGGGTTAAATTATTTTTGAGCTTGTGTGACTTTTGCGAGCGTGTATATAGAGTATGAGTATGTGCGTGTGTATTTGCATGTTTGCGTGTGTGCGTGACTGCGTGCGTGTGTGCGTGAGTGCGTGCGTGTGTGCGTGTGTACATACAGTGAGGTGCTTCATCTGATGGTGGTGGTCGAGTCGCAGTTGTTTGTCCAGCGCGGCGTAGACGGCGTGATGGTATCTCAGCCGCAGTTCCCGCTCCGCTTCAGCGCCACCCTCGACCGGTTCCTCTACCCTGAAGACAAGAAACGAATTTGCTTATAGCAATACTCTACAATGGCCTCTACAGTATCCAGCAAACAGACCTGAGAACCCCTATAGATTATAGATGCATATCTAGACCATGTCGTTGTGCGTATTGCGTTCGTTGTGCGTTCGTACATATATATGTGTGAGGGATTCATTGCATAGATAGAATAGTAGAATATAAACTCACATGTTCCTAGTGGACAATCTCTTTACGAAGAACTTCGCGGAGACAGGTCTGGGCTTCGTGCTTTTTCGTCTCAGCGCGTACAGCTTGCGATCCAAGTCCGCCTTCTTGTCCGTCACTATTTTGCTATTCAACAGCGTCTCCAAAACCTTGTCGACCTCCTCCTGCGTCGTCTCGCCGCCGTTAACCTTATCAGTATCTTCTGAAATACGTAAGAGAAAGCTTATACCTTTTAGTTGTTAAAAAAACATGAAGTATTTGGTAATAAAACATGAAGTATTTGTTAAAAAAACATGAAGTATTTGGTAAATGCAAGGTCAAAACACACCCTGCTCCGTCACTCGACCTCCGGCGTCGTTTTCTTTCCTGTCTGGCACCGCCCCCTTGCCGGGGCTGTGTGCGGGCGCGGGGGGCGGAGCCGTGGGGGCGAGGGCGGGCAAGGGGGAGGGACATGTCGCGGGGGGCCGATCCGATTCGTCCGCGTCGTCCGTGAGCACGGCTAGCTGGTGCGCTCTTCGATCCATCTCGTCCTGGTACTTGATTGGATTCTCCAGTGCCGTTGCCAGCTCACTGTGGCGCTCCGGCACGTAGTCCTAGACGGAAGAATCGTGTATAGTACCGTGTGCCTCTAGTTACTGCAGTGTCCAGTGCCACATGCCGCTAGTCACTGCAGTGTATAGTCGGTAGTCGTCTTCACCTTGACCTGGACGTGCAGAAGTAGGCTGGCGGCCAACGGCACCCCCATTTCGGACCGAAGCCCAACGTGTCTGTACCCGGAGCACAGCCCCCTGACCGGGAGCACCCGCTGTCCTATGAGTCGTCCTCCATCGTCCAGAGCCGCCACGCGTACCATGGCCAGCTCCGGTAACACCACCTGTGAAGGGGGAGGAAGACACTTGATTGGAGCTTCTTCAGAATGATACAGCTCATAGAAATTAATCGGTTTAAAGCGGATCGTTCCGGAAAATTGTTTTGTAATAAATATCAATTACAAAACATCGACTATTCTTTACTATTATTATATTTATGATAGGAATTTTAGTACGAGCATAATAACCTTCTCGAAGACGAAGGGTTCGTGGTCGTAAACGGGGTTGATGGCGTTGTTGTGGATCATTGGAGTTCGTTTCTTCCTGACCGTGTCTGCTGGAAGGCCTAGCAGGTCGACCTCGACGCAGACGGCCGCCCTTCGCCCCAGCAGTTGTCCGGAGAGCACCCTCACAGAGAGCGACCCAGCTATGATGCCGTCCACTGTGCTCTCCGCGAAGGGATCCAGGCGACGGTCGCGACGTCGCATGAACTCCGGCTTGAGGAGGTAGCCGCAGCGAGCGTTGTACTCGAAGGCGCCAAGGTTGAGCTGCATCGCCAAGTCTGGTGTCTGGTAGTTCAGGGCCACGAGCTGGCAACCCGCGTTCCAGAACAGCTGATCGGAACACTCTGTGATTTATTACTGTGACGTTCGGATCGCGATAGATCTATACTACGCTATTATCCTTCACTTATTATTCGAGCACATTTATCACGAAATGTGTAAAGTCATATATTGTATATCAGTAAAGTTGATGATTACATTTCATACTACAGAAAGTATTATTCCTAATTAATTCTCCACACTACTTTGTACGTATCCATACCTGCGGCATGAAGTTCGAGGAGTTCAAGCGCGTGCCGGCCGGGTAGACACGCGACAGTTGCTGCTTGTTGTAGTTCACGAACTCCACTGGCTTCTCCTTCAGCAGCGCCGTTGCCTGCTTCTCGTCGAACGACGACATCTCGTAAAAGCGACTCTTTTCTGCGGGGGATTTCTATTGTTTCAAAAGTGAAGAATGCTCAACCGTCTATTGCTTCTACTCTACTATAATCGAATCGACAGCCAAAATGGGACCAAACCAAAAACTCCACTCTACTCACTCTCAGCGTTCTCGAAGGAGGAGAAGTGAACCGGTTGCACGTAGTTGACGAGGGCGGAGATCTCAGCCGCGGCGTGTGTCTCCCTCGCGGCCTCCCCGCCTCCCTCCCCTGCCCCTCCTCCCACCGCTCCCACACCCACCGCACTCCCCGCGCCCTCCCCGCCCTCCTCCTCGCTGGAGCTCTCCGTCTCCGATGATTCGGACGAGTCCTTCGACCCCTGCTGTGTGAGCTAAAAGAAAAGGAAAGTGGAGAGTGATGTTTTTGTTCACTAAATATATTGACGTTTGTGAAACACTGATCACAATAAAGCAATACCCGACTGAGATTGTATTGTGATTCTTCTCAGAGCAGTGCGTTAGGAACACTCGTAGACTTATTATAAATTGGAGAGTCTCCAACCCAGTACCCACGGAACTCACACACTCACACTCCTTCACTCCTTCACTCTTTCTCCCTTTTTTTCCTTCTATTTATTGTGATAACTAAATTATTGTTAGTCACAATTTTAAATATAATATATAATCACCAAAGCAACATTTAATAAACAATTAAACTAAGTATCAGCTCGAGAAGAGAGTCATATGGAGTTATACTGACTCCAAATTAAGCATAAATATAAATGTTAATAGAACTATGTGTGTCTATATTATGATTATACTACGTCTCCACTCACCGGTCCTCGAGTCACTTCTCCGTTCCCGTGTGTCGCACTCTTCTCCGTCTCCCCCCTATTCTCCTCTTTCTTGTGATGGTGGTGATGTTTCTTCTTGTTTTTTATTATTATTTTATTTTTCAATAGATTCGGCGACGGCAGCTCCCCTCCTATTTGTTCAAATTCAAAATATCTTTATTCAAGTAGGCATTTACACTCACTTTTGAGTCAATTACTACAATACAAAAAAGGTCAGTTTAGTCAGTCCGTAAGTAAGCTACCACCGGCTCGGAATGCTGCTCTGTTGAGAAGAGCCGACCAAAAACTCAACAATTGCTCTTTTCAAAAGAAATATAACAATCTTAGATGATGTACATTATAATATAAAACCTGCAAATGATTCAACAATTTAAGTTCCACATATTTCGATCCACTAAAAACTCTTGAACCTTATAATAAGATTTATTTAATAATAAACTTTTGATTTTAGATTTAAAACCAAGAAATGGAAGGTCTAAGATATCTTGTGGAACTTTATTATATATACACTCAAACCCATGAAGGATTTATTAATTATATATTATTTGTTATTTTATCATAATACCTATACTTATAAAGGACATATAATTAGGATCAATCAATTAACACTAAACCTACCAAGTACCGGTCAAATTGACCGTTCTTAAACTTTTGTAAAACTTACACATTTTTAAACGTTATATATAATATCGTTATCAAACTACATCACAATTCTTATAATATGCATATAATATTGTCTTCACTCTGTACTTTTAGTTGTTTCCATTATTACATGCGTTATATAATAAAATAACTTTTAATTACCGGTCAATTTGACCGGGTGCGGTAGGAACAGGTACACAAGAATTGTCGGTAGGTTTAGTGTTAATCAATAAGTCAATTACTATACTGACAGTCGTAATGAAATAGAAAAGAAAATTTCATATCCAATTACAGTTGATACAGAGTTGGAAGTTATTCTTTCATTTATATAGTTTTTCTAACTTCTAACAATTAAACGGACGTTATGAAAGTTTTTTCTGTTATTATTATTATATACTAGCTGCTACCCACGACTCTGTCTGGGTAATAAAGTTTATAACTACTAGAGTATTAAGACCGTTAAAGTTTCTGTGAATTAGTAGTTGTAAGCTAAAGTTGAAATATACTAGAGGCGCCAACAGACCCTCAATTTCGACTCACTGCGCTCGCGAAATCTCGAATACCGTTTGTATATTGAGCGAAGCGAGCCCAGTGTAATGACTCATCGTTTCCCATTGACTTCAATGGAATATCAGTTTTTTGACAATTATTCCTCAACGACAAGACATTTTTCTATTTTTTTTTAAACTTTACCTAATGTATGTCTTTTTGAATGCAAAATTTCATAATTATCCGTCAAGTAGTGTTCGAGCTTATCCCTGACAACGAATGTGAAAAAGTCTCCAGTAGAAAGCTCCGCTCGCTACGCTGGCTTCGCTCAATGAAGTTTGTCTTTTTATTTGCAGTATTTCTCTAGAATGCTTTTCCAATACTATTTTTTAATCATTTCTTACATATAGCCTTATGAGTCTCAAGATAATGTAATATATTTTTAATTCCATTTCTATTGTTTTCAGGAATTGTTCAAATTTGTATTATAGTTCTAAAATTAAGCGAAAACAAACAAAAAAAATTCCCATTTTTACAATGCAATTATAATTTTATTACCATTTTAATTCGAAAAGGTATTAAACAAACTATCATTATTTTCAAAGAGAATATCTACAGAATACATTTTACAACCTTATCCAATTAAAAAATACTCAAAGAGATAATAAGCTCTTGTAATAGCTCAATAAAACTAAGAGCTAGTTACGAGTATAAGGTTATATAGTTTACGAGTGTAAGATATTTTACACGAGGCGTCTGAAGAAAATGCATCTTAGAGTGGATTGAATTATTAGCATTTCTATTTTATACAACGGAAAATTCAAGGAAGATTTATCCGGTTGGGTTTGGTTAGTTCGAATTTAGTTAAATTTAATATTTTTAGAAGCTTTTTTTCAGATTATTTTAAATAGCTTTGAAGATTTTTTTTAAAATTCAACTATCTAGTGGCCGTCTAGATAAATAACCTAACCAAAATCACGTTTATTTTTTTTTTTTTCGATTTTTTTTTGAGCGAAGCAAGCGTAGCGAGCGGAGCGTTCTACTGGAGACTTTTTCACGTTTTTTTGTCACGAATAGGCTCGAAAACTACTTGTCGGAAAATTATGAAATTTTGCTATCAAAAAGACACATTAGGTGATGGTTTTAAAAAAAATAATAAAAATATATTATGTTGTTGAGGAATAATCGTCATAAAACTGATATCCAATTGAAGTCAATGGGAAACGATGGGTCATTACACTGGGCTCGCTTCCCTCAATATGCAAACGGCAACCGAGAATTCACGAGCGCAGCGAGTCAAAATTGAGGATTTGTTGGCGCCCCTAGTATATATTATTATTATAAAGTAGTTATATTTTATAGTTTGTTTATGACTGACATAAAATTTACTATTAAAATTCACGAAAAATTACATTTAATATCTCACTACAACTCCCCCCCCTCCCTCCCCTATATATATATATACCTAGCTATAATAGATAAATTATAGAATGTCGTGCTGTTTAAAGTCGACACCAAGTCTCATAAGCATCAGGTGTTCACATCAAAGTGTTTTTAAAGTCTGTTAGCAAAACCGTTTCATATAGACGTTTACGTTTAAGATAATATTTACGATGGGAGTAGTAAAAGATCACTGGTTTATAGTGAGACGTAGACGGAGTCTATTAAAAAATATACTCCGCTCTTACGAGCTTTGAGATATCTCTAAGTCTTTAAGTTTTAACGCGTTTGTAATGGTATTGTGAGATAAAAATATGCCAGTATCAATATATAAGGTACAAACGGACGTATAAAACAGTATTCGCAATAGTCTTGAAGAGAAAATAGTCTTTTTGGCATATAGGAGATGTTTAGAACTCTCTTTAACACTAAACCTACCGACAATTCTTGTATACCTGTTCCTACCACACGCGGTCAAATTGACCGGTAATTAAAAGTTATTTTATTATATAACGCAGGTAATAATGGAAATAACTATAAGTAAAGAGTGTAGACAATATTGTATGCATATTGTAAGAATTGTCATGTAGTTTGATAACGATATTATAACGTTTAAAAATGTGTAAGTTTTACAAAAGTTTAAGAACGGCCAATTTGACCAGTACTTGGTAGGTTTAGTGTTAAAACTCTTATACTATAAGGATCATCATTCCAAATTCTAACACTCACCTGGCTCCAGGGGATGAGAGTCAAGCGGCTTATCCAGTAACATGTCTCCGAAGATATCGCGGCAGTAGTTCGCTATCTTGGCCTGCTGACGAGGGTTGCAATGGTTCTCGAAGCTCAATATCACCGGGTAGTCGGAGGTCTTGAAGGCGCTCTCGGCTATCGCTTCGAGGACCTCCTTCGCACTGATGTCGGGTACGAAGGTGTACCCGTGAACAATCACCGGTTCTTCGGTCCTACTGTTCCAGAAGTCGAGTTCCACGCATCTAATACACACACACACATACATATATATATATATATATATATATATATATATATAAATGAAAAATCTCCAGTGATCGCAGTTTTTATATCTGATTCTGTCGATACAATTTTTCATTCAATATCTATTCACAGTTTCAAACAAAACTCATCAATTACACACAGTCTCCAGCACACCTTCCATTGTAATCGTTGGAAGGGTGAGGTTACTTATTGATATTTTAGAAATCAATAGAAGGTCACGTAAAAAGCATGAGGACCCCCCGGAGGGCATGTATGAAGAGGTTGATGTCTGTGGCCGAGGCGAGAGAGGTATGCAGGGATCGTAGCGTTTGACGCTCCGTCGTCTCTGGCTACCCCGCAAGGGATATGGTGTGAAGTTAAATAAATAAATAAACAATAGAAGTACAGAATACAACTTCTTTAGAAATATTCATAATTTTAACACTAAAGGCGACATAAACGACAAATTATTTTTGACACTAACGAATTTCTATTAGTTACAAATTAAGAGGAATGAGGTATATCTACATCTCAAATATTAAAAAATTATCAAGAAAAAGATTTTCATCAAGATATGACGAGAATTGGAACGAACTGGCCTAGATAGAAATTGGAAACATGAAATTTTTACAATTCCACATGCAGTATCGTTTTATTGAGATACAGAGCAACATCTTTTACCTTTATATGGCGGTATCTTTTACCTTTATATTGTGATATCTTTTATCTTTATATAGTGGTATCTTTTACCTTTATATTGCGGTATTTTTACCTTTACATTGTGGCATCTTTTACCTTTATATTGTGATATATTTTACCGTTATATTGTCGCATCTTTTACCTTTACATTATGGCATCTTTAACCTTTATATTGTGGTATTTTTACCTTCACATTGTGGCATCTTTTACCTTTATATTGTGATATATTTTACCGTTATATTGTCGCATCTTTTACCTTTACATTATGGCATCTTTAACCTTTATATTGTGGTATTTTTACCTTTACATTGTGGCATCTTTTACCTTTATATTGTGATATATTTTACCTTTACATAGTGGCATCCTTTACCTTTATATTGTGATATCTTTTATCTTCACGTTGTGGCATCTTTTACTATTGTGGTATCTTTTACCTTTATGTTTATGTGTTTGTGATGTAAACAAAGGAATGACGTGTGATCATTAACAGTTAACATCTTCCTGGTATAACTAAGGCGTGTGTGGGGCGTGATGCCTTCGTTAATTAATCAACTTTTATTATAGATAATATGATATGATAAATGATCGTATTTCTTTCTTTCTTTTGATATCAAAATAAATACATACTATATATATATATATATATATATATATATATATATATATATTTAATTTCACTTAGTATTAGTTTTATTTTGAATTTTACTTTGTTACGTCTACCGCAATTTCTCACCATCCACAAAGGTTAACTGGTAGAGAATGCCAACAGGCATTAAGTTCGTTTTTTGTAATATACAATAAACGGTAAATAAATAAAATAAATAAATAAATAAATAAATACATATAGTAAAATTATTTTTACTTCTATAGTATTATTTCATTTATAACTAGGATCCGCCCATCGTGCGTGGGCGGATTGAGCTGAGCGCAGTAAAATCCATTAGAAAAGGAAATAAATATTTAATAACAATAATAAACAATTAATTGAAAAAGTTTATTTTGTGATTCAGTTTTTCGACCATAACTTTTGATCAAATCAAGATTTTATTAAACAGTTTTTTCTGTAGAAGCTCGTCAACAAGAGCTACAGCTATACCAATTTTGATGAAGATCAACTGAGTAGTTTTTATGTGATGTGGCGACATAAAATTGATTCCCAGACGGTTAAGAGCTTCGCTTACGCTCAGCTCAATAATAATTCCTTGTTAGCAATAAGCGTTAATCTATGATGGTCTCAGACGAGATACGTATTGTTATAATAATAAATTATTAGAAATTAAAAATCAAAATACTAAAATATAATGTATATTAAATATTTAGATATAATAGTAATTTGGTATTCGATAAATTATCACCGAAATGTTTATCAAAGAAGTATACTATATCTTAATATAATTATTACTAGAAATATCTTGATTTGTTATTACTGAATATACTAAAAAATACTCGAATTTTAATACTTTTGAAGTATTTTTTGGTTATCACTAAACTATTTTGTAATATTTTTTAGTTATAAATTTAAAAGTTTAAATAGCTTTCAAAAAACCCTTCAATATAGCTGTCCCTTTCATTTTCTGTTTTTATCTCTTTTACACAGTTCTCCAATCAAACCACCGACGGTAAAAAAAAAAATTTATAGCATCTGACTTAAGTCTATTAATATGAAAAGTATATTAATTTTGATAACTTATCTTTTTATGAACAGACGTATTTATTAAAATAGGTCAGTAACCTTTCATTATTTAATATATGGACAAGTTTGACAAACAAAAACATTCTAAAAAATTGCTGAATCATCAAGTAATTGAGGAACGTGCTCTAAAAACAATCACTGACTGACTCATAACGAAATCTCCGAAACTATCTGTCCGATTAACTTAATATAAAACATAGTTACTTCTTTAGTGACGTAGACGTACACTAAGAACGGATTTTACTGAATTCTTATCACAACGAATTTCAACTTTTTGCATTTCGCCTATAGCTATACACTTAATGCGGGGATAAGAGTTACCATAGCAACGGTTACGATGACAACGGATACTATGACAAAGGTTACCATAGCAACCTAAGTTCACATCCAAATTAATAGTGTGCCAGCGAAGCGGGAGGGAATAAGATAGTATATATATATAAAAGCGAGATCAATAAGACAAGTGTTTACGTTTGCATCTGCGAGTCGTTAACATGTATACCGTACTACATTTTTTATTAATAATAGTATATATTAAATTATCAATAATTTGATTTGACCACAATACTATATAAATACGTTTCCGTCCGTGCATTGAGACGGACAGATGGAGAAATTTTGAAATGCAACTAGTTAAATGTAGATATTGAAAAGAAATTTGTAGTTTATTACCATGTGTTTATAAATTTATGTTACTTAGAATGATATATATATATATATAAATATATATATATATATATATATATATATATATATATATATATATATATATATACACACGGACACAAACACACTCCCCGGACGTATGTACGCACGCACATACATACATAATAATATATACATACATAACACATACATAAGAATGTATGTGTGTGCATGCGTACGTCTGTGTGTGTGTGTGTGTGTGTGTGTGTGTGTGTGTGTGTGTGTGTGTACGTGTGTGTGTACGAACGGAAAGAATTCAGAGGAGATTCCAAATAATTTTCTACCTTACGAACTTTTATAAAGGAATTGTTAAGTGCAAAGAAATATAAACATACTGAAATCTTCCGTCTCTTTCGAAACTAATAGAAACGACAAGAAAGAAAGCATAAAAAACAGCTAACAGATGCTATAGCAACGTTTTTATATAACTTCAGATTTATTGACTTAAACCAAAAAATTAAAAAAAAAAAACTAATCTCCACCGACCTGCAGCCGGCCAAGAGACCCTGGCGGTATATTTCCACGCTCGACTTCCCGGTGATCTGATGCCCCGTGAGGTATGTATTGTGGGAGCTGTTGATGAAGTAATGCGCCAATGGTTGGTCCATATCTTCACACAAGTCCAGCTTGCTTGGGGCCACTATTGGGTTGTCTTCTGACATAAGAAACCTGGTGCGAGGGGATATACATATAAATATCTTGTGTGCTGCAAAAGTAATCTTGGGAAATCAATTTAATTAAACTCATCTTAGAAGAGCAGCATACCGAGCCGGTGGCAGCTTACAGACTGACTACACTGACCTTTGTAATGTAATAATTGACGATGCCCACTTCAGTGGTCAAACATTTTTAATTGTGACGATATGTGGTTCATAGCATTGAGCGTTTTTTGAGTTTTTATTTATATATATATATATATATATATATATATATATATATATATATATATATATATAAATATATATATATATATATATATATATATAATTTTTTTTTCAATTTACTCTTACAAAAAGTAGGCAGTGTTATACGCTAATAATGTAACTATCGAATAATAAATGAATTTTTTAAATCCATACATTAGTTTATATATTACCCAATGCACACAAAAATACTTTTCTCTTTTCTAAAAGTCAAAAATTTTCCTCTTCACAATGTTGCAACGTGTTCACAATAACTAAGACGACCTTCGACCTTCGAACTTCAGTGGAAAGCAATAGGAGAGCAATAAACGTCAGACATCACTCCGATATAGTGTTGACTCACAAGGGTGGAAACTAATACCCCCATATATTCCCCCTACCTATATACCTATAAGCTATTCGTCATACAGTAGAATTAATAAACAATACCTAACTCTAGGTAAAGTCTTCAAGAGTAAAACAAATTAATATTAGTCCGACATCTTTTATTTACTGACATTTTAATAAAACTTTGCTCCAAGGTTTCACTTTTAATTAAACTTTATATCTTTGTATATGGATTGGTTTAGTTTTTATTTATTATGAGAAGGGTCCGTTTCGTTTGTGGTGTTTTAGTTTCGTTGTTATGATCGCTGGCTGACACGAAAATTATGGTCAAGTAATTTGGTGTTCACATGAAACCATCATAAATTTTGGTAATTTAAGTATAATAGTTTCTGAGATTGTTGTTAAAGATTGGTATGTTTTATATTATAATCAAAAAATGACAAGTAGACATTTACACGCACTTTTAAATCGTCTAATATTACAATAAAACAAAGGTCAGTGTAGTCAGTCCGTGAGTAAGCTACCACCGGCTCGGAATGCTGCTCTGTTGAGAAGAGCCGACCAAAAATTCAACAGTTCTTTTTAAAAGAAATATAACAATCTTAGATGATGTACATTATAATATAAATCCTGCAAATGATTCAACAACTTAAGTTCCACATATTTCGATCCACTAAAAACTCTTGAACGTTATAATAAGATTTATTTAATAATAAACTTTTGATTTTAGATTTAAAACTAAGAAAAGGAAGGTCTAAGATATCGTTTAATTTATATATTATATTCTTCCAGCAAAAACATCATCACAATTTTTCTTACCTCAAAAATCCGTCCATCGTCAGCTGCGACCTCTGCTGATGGTACTTATTGTGCTCGTAGGTCTTTATAAGGTCCTTGGCCCTCTGGAGGTCCGCGTAGGGATGGAGTATCTCATTCAATCTCGGGTCCCTTTGTACTTCATTGAGAAAATCCACCAACTGGTTGGCCGACAAGTGGGGTTTACCTCCCGTCCTGAAAATATGATCCAATTGAAAATTCTTGATTGCAAAGTTCGTAGTTTTAAAGTGAGGTTACCGGGGTGTTCTAGTTTGTGGAGAAAGTTAAACAAATAACATAGATCAGTATATATATATATATATGTGATATTTGGATATACGTTAACTCACCTTGTTGCTACTATAATTGGTAACTTACATTCCTATATACATAAGTATTATAAAATTATATATTTTTTAATGTAAAAATATGTATTAATTCTTAAAATACATGTTAAATTTAATTTCTATGTTCAACCGTTTAAGTACTATATTGTTAGAAATTCATTTTGAACACCTTTTTGGTTGAAAACACATAATTATTATTATTTATATATAAAACAAATTAACATTACATAACATTATAAATTCTTAACATGTTTTCTCGCAACAAATTTATAAAAATAACATAAAAAAAAATAAAACTGTTTTTAAAAAAGCAACAAACATGGTAAAACAAAACTCCCCAAAAGGTACCCTTTCCAATTACGTGCTGAGTGCTAAC
Source organism: Melinaea marsaeus rileyi (assembly GCA_918358865.1). NCBI lineage: Eukaryota > Metazoa > Arthropoda > Insecta > Lepidoptera > Nymphalidae > Melinaea > Melinaea marsaeus. The sequence goes on along the minus strand of OU911086.1, from coordinate 5,442,951 downwards.
AAAGCAAGCTGCCTCGTGGAAAATATTAATTAAATACAATGGAAAAATATAACTCCGAAGTGGTATTAAAAATATATACTCATATATCGTCAAAAAACTCTTTAACACTAAACCTACCGACAATTCTTGTATACCTGTTCCTACCGCACGCCGTCAAATTGACCGGTAATTAAAAGTTATTTTATTATATAACGCAGGTAATAATGGAAATAACTAAAAGTAAAGAGTGAAGACAATATTATATGCATATTATAAGAATTGTGATGTAGTTTGATAACGATATTATAACGTTTAAGAATGTGTAAGTTTTACAAAAGTTTAAGAACGGTCAATTTGACCGGTACTTAGTAGTTTTAGTGTCAATGAAAGAAATATTTTCATATCTAACCCTATAATTAAGGAAAGCAAGAGATTTGTTTGTTCATATTTTCTCCACTGAAATACTGTTATCCCCCCTATGACAGGATAGATTCGTTTAGCGTTATAGGAGAACGCGTTGTAGGAATATCCTTGTATAACGCGCTCATATGACCGTATAACGCGTTATATACAAATTAAACTTTTCTCGTTTAAGGCGGTTTAAATGGAATATTAAGAAAGAACTTAATTAAATTTAAATTTTATTTTATTTTATAACAACACAATGTGCAAAGGTAAGAGAAATTAATTACGAACTGTAAAAAATAATTATAAATTTCATAGTATAAAAATTAAACGTGCTAAATACCAGCGTTATATGAGGGGAAACACTTATTAAACGAGGGACTGAAATCGCGTTATATGAAAACGCGTTATAAATGTACCGCGTTATAGGGGGGGATTACTGTACAAGCTTTGATTCGAAGTTTAAGTAACGAAAACGTAAAAAAAAATAGGAAAAAATATGACTTTTATTCACATAGTTACTTAATATTATTCTTGTGTTTCAATATATTAATATTATTTTTTATTAAGATACAATAATTATTAATTAACGAAGGTTTCAATAAAGTATTGATAATCAAATATATATATATATATATATATATATATATATATATATATATATATCTCAAGAGATGCAGTTATACAGACAGTTTAGCGAAAAAAAATATATATATTTATTTGCTAATGGAACTGATTCTATTTTGATATCATAAGAGTGATTTATGGAACAGTTTTCATAAGCAACGAGAAATAGCGCCCGCTGAGAATTCTTTTCATCTTTTTTTATTTATATTTATATCTGGAGTTATTCTAAATACTAAATAATCTTGCACTATAAATAATATGATCCAATTAATATTATAACAGACAAAAATATTATATATATATTTAACACTAAACCTACCGAGTACCGGTCAAATTGACCGTTCTTTAACTTTTGTAAAACTTACACATTTTCAAACGTTATAATATCGTTATCAAACTACATGACAATTCTTATAATATGCACATAATATTTTCTTCACTCTTTACTTTTAGTTATTTCCATTATTACCTGCGTTATATAATAAAATAACTTTTAATTACCGGTCAATTTGACGGCGTGCGGTAGGAACAGGTACACAAGAATTGTCGGTAGCTTTAGTGTTGACGTAACAGAGGACAAACGAAGAGGTATATCTTAACGGTACTCACAGGTCATTAAATATCTTCTGGACCTCAGTCCTCTGGGTGAGGTTCTTGTAAAGTGTGAAGAAGTCCTCGAAGTGGAATTTATTCTTGCTGATCGTCTCGTTCTTCCTCGTCGGCAGTCCGGTCTCACTCAGCGCCTTCTCCACTCGCTTCTTGTCCTCCTTGTTTTGTGCGAACATACGGACAATGCTGGGGACATAGTTTGAATTTATATATTTATATATATATGTTTCAATTAGCTTTAGGAGATGATACGAAATCACAGTATGTATAAAATACAATTCTTATTTTTATTCTAAAACACTTTCATGATTAAAATACATTTAAATAAAAATATTTTAAATAATTATTCTGCGTATATCTGTTACATATTTCGTTTAATATTAATATTAAAATGTATGTAATTAAATCATTAAAATAATTAAATATATATTAGGTTCTGTATATTTTTAATAAAAAATTATCCCTTCATAAGAATTTCACAGATGCCTCGAAATTTCATCATCTCAAAGGTAATCAAAATCTCAAAAAATAACAAAAGAATGGAGGCATTAGTAAATAATATTAATTCATATCCGGCCTGTTTAAAGACGGAGCTCATAAATAAAACTAACAGTATGCAAATGAGTTATTCCAAACTACTAAACTCACGGGACCGCTGAATATTTAAAGATTATTACTTAATACAAAAGAAACTTTACGTTAAAAGCTTCAAGCTTCAACGCTTTCAGAGTCTTAGTGCTGGTACGCTGTGTAAAATATTTTTATCGATAAATTTAATATGCTTTATTTAATAAATTTTAATATATTTAAATTTACTATGATCCGCTGCCCGTGCTGTGCGGGTGTCGAGCTGAGCTCGTCTCCTTTCTTCTTTTCTTGATAACTTTTGAATGGCTAAACATTTTTTCAATCTGTTCTCGCTATAACATCCGCGTTCGACTCAAACATACATGATATTTTTTTTAACTACTTATCTCGTCGCATTCTGGAGACAACTAAACAGAAATAAGGTCTCCCAAACGGTGAAGAGCTTCGCTTACGGCCACCTCAAAAATTCTTTAAAAACGAATAACCGACCGATATTTAAAAAAATGCTGTTTAAAAATTTTATGCAATTTTAATTTTACCACGACATTTCAAACTCTGCAGCAATCAGAAAAATATGTAAGTGTCACATAAAATAGTTTTATTTAAAAGAGGAGTATTATCTTATAAAAAACATAATTCTCTGAAAGAATAAATCCAGCGTATCCTCAAATGTAACAGCACCCACGGGTCCGACTAGTTGTGTAAACAACCCAAGTCCGCCTTCATCATTAAACTTTAATAAGGTCACTAACATTGACTTGATACAGACAGAATAACACAATTGGTGATTTATTTTATTACTAAAAGAGAATTGTAGATTATCTGAATGATTATACATATATATATATATATAATATTTTCTTTTATCTTTATATATAAAAGAAAGATAAAAGTAATGATAATTATCATACATTATCAATGAGGCAGATCAGATGCAGACCGATTAAGAAGGAATTATTGTTTCTATTGTGCTGGAAATCGATGTGGGAAAATGTTTTATTTTTTAGCACATATAATATTACTGATCTATACATATAATAAATCTATCTGTAACTGATAGCTGTCTGTACATAGAAGATATTTGGGTGGATTAATTCTCGGGGAACCTTAGTAACGAATGTAACCCAAAATTATTAGATTTTTTATCCTGTTTATATAATATAGGTATGTGTGCACTAATCTCTGGAACGGCTTAGCAGATTTGAATGCTGTTTTCTCGGATGTAGTGTTGTCACCAGCTTAAAGTTTAGATTTTTATTTAAATCTGTACATAAATAAAAAGTTGCATCTATTAAACAAAATACCCTTCACTTTGTTTTATGTTCGATAGAAAAATATTCAAAAGCTGTTTTGTTGGTATACCTCAAAGTTTGGCAAATCTGTAACCAATAAAACAAATTCCAAGCGAACGGAGTCATCGCCAAAGCTAGTATATAATACACATTTAAAATAACTAAAAGTCATAAGTCGCAGTGGTGTTAATTAAACTTGACGCGTACAAGTCACTCCTAATGCTGCAATGTGCAATGTGAAATATGCAATTAAAGCTACGCGGAGCTACGGAAGTGAGGTCGTAGACAATTAGGTTTGTAGCGGGCTACGAATTCTCAGAAACCAATTTATTCATAAATCCTACTTTATATGTACATAAAATAATATAAAATATGTGTATGTTGAGTTTTTCTTAATCTCATACATTCTGAAAGTAAAAGATTTTGAGTTTATAAATATTACTCAAACTCGTGTACAAATATTTTTAAACGTCTGCTTTTATTTCAACATAAAAAGGATTTATTTGAGTGACGCCGCTGTCGGGATACGTATCACAGCTTCAGAGTTAACCTTAATCCTTTGAGAAACAAATGTTTTTAAAGCTCTATACTCGTTATTCAGAACGTAAATTATATTTTGGTATTTGTATTTTTTGGGTCAATAATTTTACGATTATCGAAATGGTATTTTAAAAGTAAACATGCAATATAGGTCTAAGATTAAGGTCTGAGATGGGTTTGAAGAATGTCTTGTAATAACTGAGGCATGCGTTTACGAACAAATTTACCATTACCTAGTACTATTTGATCTGCGGTCTTACTATTATAATCTTACTTTTCCATTTCGTACCATAACTTCCTTATAACAATTACACTTTAAATATGTTTGTATAAGTTTTGATGATGTCATCCTAATTCACTTGTAAATGCGTGTTAATGAAGACATTTTGTAACATGGTGTGAAAGAGAAGCAGCTATACGAACTGGAACTAATCTTTTATTTCTTCTTTTGCAAGGAGTATATAATCATTCGTTCTTTTACATCAGTTAGTTGGAATAAAGCGATACTGTTTAATACATTTACTTTTCAAAGTAATATTATATTTAATTGAATTAAAACTAATGATACAAAGGAGGTAATAAATAAAAATCAAAACTATAACCTTATTAAAAATCCAAAAACGATGGAAGGTTCGATAAAGCAAGGAGTTTATAAATATCTAATAATAATTGAATGTGAAGCCTCTCAGGCCTTTGAATATTAAAGGTTAACCCGTGTATCTTTATAAATTGTTTACTTTGATACTCTTATATATATATTTAATATTAGATTTTGTGACATGATCACAACTTTATACAATATTAATAACAGAATCTAGAAATGTGTAAATCGCTTTAAATGGTCAGTTACATATTTTATGTGTAACTGCTTTATTGTCAATCTGAGATTATCCGCAATCTAAGATAAGATTGATCTAAAGATCAGTAATTGAGTCACGTTGTTGTTCAATCTCGTAATACCTCGTACGGGAGGCTTACTTGTATCTAATGAAGTTTTGATGTCTGTCTGTTTATCATTACAATATAATAGTAGCTGTTGGTGTCCAAACGTATATTATATCTATAAATACAATTAATGTTAAAGTGCCTGTAATTCTAAATTAAGAGTTTTTCATTAAGTGCTTATGAAAGTAAATACGGTACTTATATATATATATATATATATATATATATATATAATAGTACATTTGTTCGTAAACGCACTCCTCCGTTATTACGAGACATTCATCAAAACCATCACAGACCTTAATCTTAGACCTATATTGAATGTTTACTTTCAGAAAACAGTTTCGATTATCGTAAAATTATTGACCCAAAAAATACAACTATCAAAATATAATTTACGTTCTGAATAACGTGTACAGAGCTTTAAAAACATTTGTTTCTCAAAGGATTAAGGTTAACTCTGAAGCTTGGATACGTATCCCGACAGCGACGTCACTCAAGTAAATCCCTTTTATATTGGAATAAAAGAAGACGTTTAAAAATATTTGTACATGAATTTGATTATTACTTATAAACTCAAAATTATTTTACTTTAAGAAAACGTAAGATTAAGAGAAACTAAACATATTTATACATATAATATAATATATAAAGTAGGATTTGGGAATAAATTGGTTTCTGAGAATTCGTAGCCCGCTACAAACCTAATTGTCTACGACCTCACTTACGTAGCTCCGCGTAGCTTTAATTGCATATTTCACATTGCACATTGCAGCATTAGGAGTGACTTCTACGCGTCAAGTTTAATTAACACCACCGCGACTTATGACTTTTAAGTTATTTTGAATGTGTATTATATACTAGCACTGCTAAAGACTTCTTTCGCGATGAATTTGTTCTATCGGAAGGTTATAGAATAACTTAAGTTCTAGGCAAATAAGCATATAATTTTAACGGCGGTAAAACAAAGGTAGTAACTAAGATTTTTTTTTTAATTGGGGCAATTAATTTATTTACACACCGATTTGAATAAAACACAAAATCTTCAGTGAAATTTACTATTCTTGAAAATATATTCTTGAAAATCGGATAAGTCGATCCAGTGATTAGAACGTACAAACACACACAAAATCTGATAATCTTTTTTTTTGTTCTATTCGTTACAATAGCACCTAATAATAATTTCTCCCATGTATCTTCTATGTATAGACAGCTATCATTTCCAGTACAATAGAAACAATAATTGTTTCTTAGTCGATCTACATCTGATCTGCCTCACTGATAATGTATGATAATTACCACTCACAATGGTAGCTTAGTTTAAGATTGAACATTGTATTAATCGTATTATTAATTAATTGTAAAGTAGTGTACACATTATAAGATAATTTAATAGAATATTACAATTAGTTAGAGATAATGGCTATAAAGAACAAATAATAGTCACTGACTTCTTATAATAATTGTACTTGTATGGTGAAAATGTTATGTAATCTTATTTCTTTACTTCGGAAACAATCCAATCCGGTTCCGTTACCGAGTCGGGATCGTTCAACCAGAACAAAGGAGGAGCTTAGGAGCTTATTATAAAATGCAGACGATGTACCACTTATCCCATTTATATAATAAATATTACTTTATTCTGTATTTCTATATTATATAAGTGTATTGAGTTTGTGAAATGAACGTGTCTTTCATTCTGTTAATTGTTTTAATACATGTCTGATTTCGACAGTTCATTCGTTCGTATATATATATATATATATATATATATTATCTGTAAAGTCAGATGACAATTTACATTTTTGTTAATATTTGACATCAATTTTTATTTGATATTGACATGTTAAAGTTAATGCTTTGATACATGGAAGATCGTCAAAACTAGTATTTGTCCTAGTGTCCATTTTGACAGCGGATGTTGTTTGGTTCTTCTAAGAGCAGGGCGCCTTGGTAACACTCGTAGTCTTATTTTAAGTTGAAGAGTTTATTCACAGAATACACACAGAAGCTTATTTCTTTAAGTATGGTATCAAAACAGGCCCTCCTGAGACATCCATTTGACGTACAAGTAATCGCTGGTATTGATTTAAAGTGGAAAAAGATATGTTTAAAATTCATATAAAAGCTTACTATAATTAATAGTTTTCATTATTTTTTTAATTGTACTTAATTGGTGCAACTTTATATTCCTGTTACATAAATAATATACAAAGAGGCGAAAAATAATGAAACCTCGAGGTTTTTTTATTTATTTATTTTTTGCTTTAAAATCTATTAAGCTTTTGCAATACAAAGCCCTAAAAACTTGAAAATGAAAATGTGATTAAAAATGTCGGTAAGTTACGACCCGGGAGGGTGAAACAGCTGATAAAAACGAGACCTCTAATGTTTGTGAAGTAGAGTAAAGGTTGAGATTTTTATGGAGTTTTTAGTTTCTTCTTTAATTTACTAAACTGTGTTTTAAATTTTAACTCAACTTTCAAATTACTCGTGGATAATATGTAAGTTTCACAGTTAAAATCTACAATATAAAATAGCAAGAGGAATATCATCTTCTGACTCTCAGAGTATTTGAATTTCTGACTCCCTTAATGTTGATTTTGTATGCAAAATGCTGCAAAAATCATAGGTATTTTGGCAGAGATACAACGACCTCTGATGATCTTATTTTTAAATAAATATAATGAAACACAACAACATATAAATATGGAGGCAACATGTCGTCCGTTAAGATAAATTATTCATACGTGGTGCAAGCCAGGAGCAAAAGCTAGTATAAAATATTTAACAAAGAGCTAAAGCCTCATAACTTTATATTATACGGATTACGAATATTTATAGCCCGTCTATTTAAGCTGTTTATTTTTCATGTGATTACACTTCGTTCTTATGTTAATATCTTAATAGAAGCGAGGTAAAAATATATATATAAATAAATAAAAATAACCTGTATGTTTGTTACTTTAATAGTTGTTTGTGAATAGAATAGGTTAAACGGATGTCGTCTCTGCTTTGAATATTTTAAGTTTATCTCATGATACAAAAAGAAACAAGAAAGCTCTTTTGTAGATGAAGATATTCAAAACTATTTTTGTATATTCTAAATATAGAAGAGTTATCGGTAAAGCCCAAGTTATATACATATTTGTTCTAAAATGCAGTGGTCCTAACACTGAATCAAAGTTCATGTGTTTGATTCCAACACGAGATAATTTGTGAAACTGTTACAGTTGCTTTTAGTACGTCATTACTGTTTGTAAAACTGTTGATTCTGCTTATGTTCCTTATTAATATATCTTCTGACTGTTATTATTGTTTTATTATTCTTATTTCATAGTAATGGTAATTTTTGTTGTTTTTGCCCGCTACTATTATTTGTAAAACTGTTGCTTTTCATGTGTTATTAATGTGTTTGCAAAAGTTATGCTGTTCCTTTTTATCCATTATTTATGTTTGCTAAAACCACTGCTGCTACATAATTTTTTATTAAGTGATTTTTATTTTTCATATACAACCTCTGGAACAATTAAGAGACTTTCTCCTAAGAGCTGTTTTAATATTTATAATTACAACGCTAGAGTGTAGAATGATAAATGTAGATCACATTAACGTGAAAACTTAATATGTAATTAAAAAAGGGTCTCTAGCTTCCTAAACGAACAGTGTAAGAAGTAAAACACAATTTATCTGTTTTATCATTAATATTTAACATATTTTACTCCTCTATTAAGAGTATTAAAATATATTACTAAGTTGAAAAGAATCTTTACTGTAAAGGATGCACTAAGAGACGCTTTTAAAATTTTAGTGTTGGTATACTAAGTAAAAGATTATTATGGACAAGATAGATATGCTATAACGTTATTTTAAAACGAATAACGCGACCAATATTTTAGAAAAGGAGTATAATGTTTTCTAACATCTAAAATTATTTTTAGGATTTAATAACGTGTATTGCTTACATTTCAATTTAAATCTGACGTTTAAAATCCTCTGCAGCAATCACGAAACGACGATGTAAGTGTCACATAAAATAGTATTATTTTACACTAAATCTACCAAGTACCGGTCAAATTAACCGTTATAAAACTTTCGTAAAACTTACACATTTTTAAACGTTATAATATCGTTATCAAATTACATGACAATTCTTAAAATATGCATATAATATTTTCTTCTCTCTTTACTTTTAGTTATTTCCATTATTACCTGCGTTATATAATAAAATAACTCTTAATTACCGGTCAATTTGACGGCGTGCGGTAGGAACAGGTATTCAGCTTTCCGGCTTCCTAACACTACAGTTTTAGAAACCAAACACGATTTTGTCTGTTTTATCATTAATATTAACATATTTTACTCTTCTCTTTCAAATATATTAATAAATTGACCGGATTAATAAAGTGACCAAAAAACCGTTCAATATTTAAAGATTATTACTAAATACAAAAGAAACTTTACGGTAAAGTTCAGCGGTAGACGCTTTCAAAGTTTTAGTGTTGGTAAACTATAGATAATATTTTTATAGATAAGTTAAATATATTTTAGCATGCTTTAAAAACGAATAATGTGACCAAATTAAAAAAAAAAGAATAAAACCTGATTAAAAAAAAAGGGTAATTTTAATTTTATCCCGACACTTCAAATGCTTTGCAGCAATTAATTTCAGACGAGATATAAGTGTCATATAAAATAGTTTTATTTAAAAGAGAAGTATTTTGTTATAAAAAAATATGAGTCTGAAAGAATAAATCCAAAGTATCCTCAAATGTAACAGCACCCATGGGTCCGACTAGTTGTGTGAACAACCCAAGTCCGCCTTCGTCATTAAACTATAATAAGGTCACTAACATTGAGTTGATACAAACAGAATAACACAATTTGTGATTTATTTTATTACTAAAAGAGAATTGTAGATTACATTATTGATTATATATATATATATATACTAAGCTGTTGTCAGCTACTTCATCTCCTACTTCATAAGCTATTGTACAGCAATTAATGTTTAAATGACGGTAAGTTCTAACATAGAAATTAATTAAACCATTGATAGAAAAAAAAAAATAATCGATATTAAATTCTCCTATCTTCTAAGTTGTACCAAACAATAAATATCTAAAAAAAATAATGGAAAAATTTCGGTGGTTTCAAACATTTACAAGTTACACATAAAATGAGTAACTGACCATTTAAGGCGAGTTACACATTTATAGATTCTGTAATTAATATTGTATAAAATTGTGATCATGTCACAACATCTAACATTGAATATTATTATAAGAGTATCAAAGTAAACAATTTATAAAGATACACGGGTTAACTTTTAATATTCAAAGGCCTGAGAGGCTTCACATTCAATTATGATTAGATATTTATAAACTCCTTGCTTTATCCAACCTTCCATCGCTTTTGGATTTTTGATAAGGTTACAATTTTGATTTTTATTTATCACCTCCTTCATAGCATTAGTTTTAATTCGATTAAATTATAAGATCTAGTTCAGGGATCCTATCATTCTTAAAAAACTATCATGGTTTAAGGAATTATAATAATATTATATTACTTTAGTTCGTACCACGAAATCTATAAAACAATATCGTTTTATTCCTACTTAGTGATGTAAAACAACGAACGATTATATATTCCTTGCAAAACAAGAAATGAAAGATTAGTTCCAGCTCGTATAGCTACACCTCTTTCACATCATGTTACAAAATATCTTCTTTAACATGCATTTAATAATGAATTAGGATGGCGTCATCAAAACTTATACAAACATTTTTAAAGTGTAATTGTTATAAGAATGTGAAATTGAGTAGTAAGATTACAATAGCATTGCGTTGAGATGGTGGTAAGACCCAGGTCAAATACTACTGTTTAGTGGGAAATTTGTTCGTAAACGCATACCTCAGTTATTGCAAGACATTCCTCAAACTATCACAGACCTTAATCTTAGACCTATATTGAATGTTTACTTTTGAAATACTGTTTCAATTATCATAAAATTATTGACCCAAAAATTCAACTATCAAAATATAATTTACGTTCTGAATAACGTGTATAAAGCTTTAAAAACATTTGTTTCTCAAAGGATTAAGGTTAACTCTGAAGCTGTGATACGTATCCCGTCACTCGGCGTCACTCAAGTAAATCCCTGTTATATTGGAATAAAAGCACACGTTTAAAAATATTTGTACACGAATTTGATTATTATTTATAGACTCTAAATTATTTTACTTTCAGAATGTATCAGATTAAGAGAAATTAAACATATTTATACATATTATATATAAAGTAGGATTTATTAATAAATTAGTTTCAGAGAATTCGTAGCCCGCTACAAACCTAATTGTCTACGACCTCACTTCCGTAGCTCCGCGTAGCTTTAATTGCATATTTCACATTGCACATTGCAGCATTAGAAGTGACTTCTACGCGTCAAGTTTAATTAACACCATCGCGACTTATGGCTTTAAGTTAATTTAAATGTGTATTATATACCAGCTGTGCCTACGACTTCGTTCACGTGAAATTTCCTATAGTTTGAGGTAACAACAACAATAAAACAGCTTCTTAATATTTTTCTATCGAATATAAAACAAAGTGAGGGGTATTTTTTAATAGACGCAACTTTTTATTTATGGACCGATCTACATTAAAAACGAAATTTTCAATAAATGTAGCAACAATACATCCGAGAAAACAGCATTCAAATCTGCTAAGCCGTTCCAGAGATTAGTGCACACAGACCTAAATATAAACAGAGAAACAGGTAATAAATCTAATTATCTAGTTTTGGATTCTATTCGTAACTAAAGTTCCTGAATACTGAATCCTCCCAAATATCTTCTATGTACAGACAGCTACCAGTTACAGATTTATTATACGTATAGATCAGTAATATTACATGCGTTAATAACATTCTCCTACATCGATTTCCAGTACAATAGAAACAATAACTGCTTCTTAGTAGATCTGCTGATCTGCCTCACTGATAATGTATGATAATTATCATTCACAATGGTAGTTTAGTTTAAGATTAAACATTGTATTAATCGTATTATTAATTAATTGAAAAGTGTACACATTAAGATAATTTAATAGAATATTACAATTAGTTGGAGATAATGGGAATAAAGAACCAATAATAGTCACTGACTTCTTATAATAATTGTACTTGAATGTTGAAAATGTTATGTAATCTTATTTCGCTGCTTCGGATACAATCCAATCCGGTTCCGTTACCGAGTCGGGATCGCTGAACCAGGACAAAGGAAGAGCTTATTATAAAATGCAGACGATGTACCACTTATCCCATTTATATAATAAATATTACTTTATTCTGTATTTCTATATCATATAAGTATGGAGTTTGTGAAATGAACGTGTGTTTCATTCTGTTAAATGTTTTAATACATGTCTGAAATTGACAGGTAATTTGTTCATTCGTTGAAAAATATAAATTATTTTATGAAATAGGATTATATAGTTACACCTCTATTATTTATAATATATATATATATATATATATATATATATATATATATATATATATCTGTAACGTCAGAAGTCAATCTACATTTTTGCTAATATTTTGACATCAGATTTTTTTATGACTGACATTTTAAAGCTAATGCTTTGATACATGGAGGATCGTCACAACTAACGATACTAAAATTATTCCTAGTGTCCGTTTTAACAGCGTCCAATATACCCTTGTAATAAACACGTAATTTTATGAAGATTAAAAAGTTAATAGTGTTTATGTGGTAATATTATATTTATAGAAAGCGTTTTCTGTTAAACTAACAGCAAAAATATATTAAAACCAGTTGCTTTTATAATATCAGCAAAATTAACCATCAGTGATCACAATAAAGAAATATCCGACTGAGTTTGTTGTGGGGTTCTTCTCAGAGCAGGAAGCGTTAGGAACACTCGTAGCCTTATTATAAGTTGGAGAGTCTCTTACATAAGGGTTTATTTTGATAAGTATGCTGCCAAAATAGGCCCTCCTGAGACTTCCATTTATTAAAACAAGTGATCGCTCGTATTGATTCAAAGTGAAAAAGATATAAATATTTAAAATTCGTATAATAAATATTTTTAATTTATTTAAAGATGTATTTAATTGGTACACAAATATATACAAAGAGGCGAAAAAGAATGAAAACCTCGATTGTTTTTTATTCTTTCAAATCTGCTTTAAAATCTATTAAGCTTTTGCAAAATTGTCGGTAAATTGCGACCCGGGAGGATGAAACAACTGAAAACGGCGAGACCTCTAATGTTTGTAAAGTAGAGTATAGGTTGAGATTTTTATGAATTTTTTAGTTTCTTCTTTAATTTATTTCATTGTGTTTTAAATTTTAACTCAACTTTTAAAGTACTCGTGGATCACATGTAATTTTCACAGTTATAATCTACAATATAAAATAGATAGAGGAATATCATCTTCAGACTTTCAGACTACTTGACCTTATCCCTCCCTCCCTTAATGTTGATTTTGTATGCAAAATGCTGCAAAAATCATAGGGATCTTGGCAAACATACAGCGAACTTTGATGATCCCATATGTATATAAAAATAATGAAACAACAATTCATATTATATGGAGACAGCATGTCGTTAAATAAATTATATGTATATTGTATATAATAATAAATTATTCAAACGTGGTGTGAAGCTACGACCAAAAGCTAGTATATAATATTTAACAAAAAGCTAAAGCCTCATAACTTTCTATTATATGGATTACGAATATTTATAGCGCGTCTATTTAAGCTCTTTATTTTTTCACGCGATTGCACTTCGTTCTAATGTTAATATCTTAATAGAAACAATTTAAATATATATATATATATATATATATATATATATATAGATAATCTGTTTGTTTGTTACTTTGATAGTTGTTTGTGAATAGAATAGGTTAAACGAATGTCGTCTCTGTTTTGAATATTTTATGATTATCTGGTACAATAGAAAGAAACAAGAAAAGTCTTTTGTAGATATTATAGATATTGAAAACTATTTTTGTACAATCTAAATATAGAAGAGTGATCGGGAAAGCCCAACCATTCATATCCATGTTTGTTAAACAGATGTTCTTAAATGCAGGGGTCTTAACACTGAATCATAGTTCATGTGTTTGATTCCCACACTACATAATTGGTTTTATACAGAGATGCTTTTCCTATACATAAGTATCACTAAAACTGTAGTCTGTAAAACTGTTACAGTTTCTTTCAGTAGGTCATTATTGTTTGTAAAAGTGTTTCATCTGCTTTTGTTCGTTATTAGTATATTTTATTGTTTTTTTGTTGTTATTTTATAGTAAAGTTATTTTTTGTTGTTTTTGCCCGTTACTATTGTTTGTAAAACTGTTGCTTTTGATGTGTTATTAAAGTTTTGTAAAAGTATTGCTCTTAATTTGTTTTTCTTCATTGATATGTTTGTAAATCTGCTGCTGTTCCTTTTTATCCGTTATTTGTGTTGTTAAATTCACCACTACATACTGTTTTTCTTTCGTCATACAATAAATATATCAATATTAAATCATTAATTAAGAATTAAAAAAGATAAATACAGTTGAACTTATTTCTCATGAAATAGAACTGGATAGCACACGGTACATTTTCTTTACAACAATTAAGAGACTTTCTCCTAAGAGCTGTTTTAATATTTATAATTACAACGCGAGAGTGTGGAATGAAAAATGTATATTACATTAACGTAAAAACTTAATACGTAATTAAAAAAGGGTCTCCAGCTTCCTAAAAGCACAGTGTAAGAAGTAAAACACAATTTTGTCTGCTTTATCATTAATATTTAACATATTTTATTCCTCTGTTATATACTCTTGGTATTAAAATATATTACTAAGTTGAAAAGAAACTTTACTGTAAAGGATGAACTGAGAGATGCTTTTAAAATTATAGTGTTGGTATACTAAGTAAAAGATTATTATGGACATGATAAATATGCTATAACATTATTTTAAAACGAATAACGTGACGTATATTAAAAAAAAAATGTTTTAAAAAGGAGTATTATACTCCTTTTTAAAACATTTTGTAACATCTAAAATTATTTTTAGGATTTAATAGCGTGTATTGCTTACATTTCAATTTAAATCTGACATTTAAAATCCTCTGCAGCAATCACGAAACAACGATGTGTCACATAAAATAGTTTTATTTAAAAGAGGAGTATTTTCTTATAAAAAAATATATGTATCTGAAAGAATAAATCCAGCGTATCCTCAAATGTAACAACACCCGACGGGTCCGACTAGTCGTGTAAACAACCCAAGCCTTCATCATTAAACTTTAATAAGGTCACTAACATTGAGTTGATACAGACAAACTAACACAATTTCTGATTTATTTTACTACTAAAAGAGAATTTTAGATTACCTGAAAGATTATATATATACTAGCTGTACCTCCGACTTCGTTCTTGTCTACTACCTTATAACATCAATAATCTGCCAGTGAAAGTCTTCTTAAAATCGGTCCATCAGTTTCATACAGTAGCCGGGACAAACATAATTTTAAAAAAGGTTTTTTTTTATATGTATAGATATAATATATGTATGGACACCAACGGCTACTATTAAATTGGAATGATAAACAGACAGACATCTAATCTCCATTAGATACAAGTAAGCCTCCGCTACGAGGTATTACGAGATTGAACAACAACGTGACTCAATTACTGATCTTTAGATCAATCTTATCTTAGATTGTGGATAATCTCAGATTGACAATATAGAAGTTACACATAAAATATGCAACTGACCATTTAAGGCGAGTTACACTTTTATAGATTCTGTTATTAATATTGTACAAAATTGTAAATTCATGTCACAAAATCTAATATTAAATATTTATATAAGTGTATCAAAGTAAACAATTTATAAAGAGACACGGGTTAACCTTTAATATTTAAGGTCCTGAGAGGATTCACGTTCAATTATTATTAGATATTTATAAACTCCTTCCTTTATCGAACCTTCCATCGTTTTTAGATTTTTTATAAGGTTACAGTTCAGATTTTTATTTATCACTTATCATAGGATAAGTGATAAATTAAAACTAATGCTATGAAGGATATAGATCCTTCATAGCATTAGTTTTAATTTAAATTAATTATAAAACCTAGTTCAGGAACCTTACCATTACTTGTTTTAAGAAAAAACTATCATGGTCTAAGGAATAATTGGGCGAAGCAGGAGTAGCGAGTAGTGCGTTCTACTGGAGACTTTTTCACATTCTTTGTCACGAATAGGCTCGACAACTACTTAACTTAAAATTATAACATTTTGCAATCAAAAAGACACATATTAGGTGATGGTTTAAAGAAATATATTTTTGAAAAATGTCATGTCGTTGAGGAATCGTCAAAAAACTGATATCCCATTGAAGTTGAATGGGAACCGATGAGTCATTACACTGGGCTCGCTTCGCTCAATATGCAAACTGCAGTAGTATTACTTTATGTCGTACCACATCTACAACAAAATCGCTTTATTCCTACTTAGTGATGCAAAAGAGCGAATGATTATATATTTCATGCAAAAGAGAAAATGAGAGACCAGTTCCAGTTCGTATAGCTGCATCTCTTTCACACAAGAAGTAATATTATAATAGTATTGCGTTATGGGTTGGTGGTAAGATCCAGGTCAAATACTACTACTAGGTAATGACATTTTTTTTCGTAAATGCATGCCCCAGTTGCTACAAAACATTCCTCAAAGTCATCACAGACCTTACTTTAAGAAAGCATAAGATTAAGAGAAACTAAACATACATACATTTTATATTATTTTATGTATATATAAAGTAGGATTTATGAATAAATTGGTTTCGGAGAATTCGAAGCCCGTTACAAATCTAATTGTCTACGACCTCACTTCCGTAGCTCCGCGTAGCTTTAATTGCATATTGCACATTGCACATTGCAGCATTAGAAGTGACTTCTACGCGTCAAGTTTAATTAACACCACTGGGACTTATGACTTTTAGTTATTTTGAATGTCTATTATATACTAGCACTGCCAACGACTTCTTTCGCGATGAATTTATTTTATCCGAAGGTTATAGAAGAACTTAAGTTTAGGCAAATAAACAAACCGTTTTTAATAACTTTAAGTCTTAATATTTTTTTAACGACGGTAAAACGAAGGTAGTAACTAAGCATTTTTTTTAAATTGGGGCATTTTTTTATTTAAATAAAATATACCGAAAACACACCGATTTAAATAAAACACAAAATTTTCAGTGAAATTTACAATAATATATTGTTGAAAATCGGATAAGTCGATCCAGAGACTAGAACGTACAAACACACACAAAATCTAATAATCGTTGCTTTGTTCTATACGTTACAAAAGCACCTAATAATAATTTCTCCCATATATCTTCTATGTATAGACAGCTATCATTTCCAGTACAATAGAAACAATAATTGTTTCTTAGTCGAGCTGCATCTGATCTGCCTCACCGATAATGTATGATAATTATCATTCACAATGGTAGTTTAGTTTAAGATTGAACATTGTATTAATAGTATTATTAATTAATTGTAAAGTAGTGTACACATTATAAGATAATTTAATAGAATATTATAATTAGTTAGAGATAATGGCTATAAAGAACCAATAATAGTCACTGACTTCTTATAATAATTGTACTTGTATGTTGAAAATGTTATGTAATCTTATTTCTTTACTTCGGATACAATCCAATCCGGTTCCGTCACTGAGTCGGGATCGTTCAACCAGAACAAAGGAGGAGCTTATTATAAAATACAGACAATGTACCACTTATCCCATTTATATAATAAATATTACTTTATTCTGTATTTCTATATCATATAAGTGTATGGAGTTTGTAAAATGAGCGTGTATTTCATTCTGTTAATTGTTTTAATACAAGTCTGAAATTGACAGTTAATTCGTTCATTCGTTGAAAAATATAAATTATTTTATGAAATAGGATTATATAGTTCCACCTCTATTATTAATAAATATATATATATATATATATATATATATATATAACGTCAGAAGTCAATTTACATTTTTGCTAATATTTGGCATTAGATTTTTAATGACATTGACATTTTTAAGCTAATGTTTTGATACATGGAGGACCGTCACAACTAATGGTACGAATAATTGTCCTAGTGTCCATTTTGACAGCATCCAATATACCCCTATGATAACACCTAAATTTTATGAGGATTAAAAAGTTTATATGATATGATTATATTTATAGAAAGCGAAAGTCTGCTAGACTAACAGGAAAAATATATAAAAACTAGCAGCTTTGATAATATCAGCAAAATTAATCATCAGTGATCACAACAAAGAGATATCCGACTGAGTTTGTTGTGTGGTTCTTCTCAGAGCAGGAAGCGTTAGGAACACTCGTAGCCTTATTATAAGTTGGAGAGTCTCTTACATAAGGGTTTATTTTGATAAGTATGCTGCCAAAATAGGCCCTCCTAAGACTTCCATTTATTAAACAAGTGATCGCTCGTATTGATTCAAAGTGGAAAAGATATATATATTTAAAATTCGTATAATTAATATTTTTAATTACTTCATAGCTTCATATTATTGTTACACAAAAAAAAACTCCAAGAGGCGAAAAAAAATGAAACCTTGACTTTTTTATTCTTTCAAAATGGCTTCAAAATCTATTAAGTTTTTGCAATACAAAGCCCTAAAAACTTGAAAATGTAAACTGTGATTAAAACTGTCGGTAAGATACGACCCGGGAGGGTGAAACAGCTGATGAAAACGAGACCTCTCATGTTTGTGAAGTAGAGTAAAGGTTGAGATTTTTTATTTTTTTAGTTTCTTTTTTAATTTAATTAACTGTGCTTAAATTTTAACTCAACTTTCAAAGTACTCGTGGATCACATATAATTTTCACAGTTAAATTCATCAATATCTACAATACAATAAAATAGCAAGAGGAATTTCATCTTCTGACACTCAGACTCCTTAAATTTCTGACTCCCTCAATATTGATTTTATATGGAACATGCTGCATAAATCATAGGTATTTTGGCAAATATACAACGACCTTTGATGATTCCCATATGTATATAAGAATAATGAAACAACAATTCATATAATATGGAGACAGTATGTCGTCCGTTAAGATAAATAATGCGCAGCCAGGAGCAAAAGCTAGTGTATAATATTTAACACAAAACTAAAGCCTCATAACTTTCTATTAAATGTATTACGAATATTTATAGCGCGTCTATTTAAGTTCTTTATTTTTCACGCGATTACACTTCGTTCTAATGTTAATATCTTAATAGAAACGAATTAAAAATATATATATAAATAAATAAAGATAACCTGTATGTTTGTTACTTTAATAGTTGTTTGTGAATAGAATAGGTTAAACGGATGTCGTCTCCGTTTTGAATATTTTATGATTATCTGGTACAAAAGAAAGAAACAAGAAAAGTCTTTTGTAAATATTGTATGGTAGATATTCAAAACTATTTTTGTACATTCTAATTATAGATGAGTTGTCGGTAAGGCCAAGTTATATGTCATGTTTGTTAAGCCGTTGTTCTAAAATACAGTGGTCTTAACACTGAATCATAGTTCATGTGTCTGATTCCCACACGAGATAATCTGTAAAACTGCTACAGTTGCTTTTAGTACGTCATTAGTTTGTAAAACTGTTGCTTTTGATGTGTTATTAATGTTTTGTAAAAGTATTGCTCTTGATTTGTTTTGCCTTATTAATATTTGTAAAACTGTTGATTTTTCGTTTTTATCCATTATTTATGTTTGCTAAAACCACTGCTACTACATATTTTTTTATTAAGTGATTTTTATTATATAAATTTATTATAATATGAGTTAAGAATTGAGAAATTTATAAAATGCTGTTAAACTTGTTTTACATTAAATAGAACTGCATAGCACACGGCACATTTTCTCTAGAACAATTAAGAGACTTTCTCCTAAGAGCTGTTTTAATATTTATAATTACAACGCGAGAGTGTGGAATGAAAAATGTATATCACATTAACGTGAAAACTTAATACGTAATTAAAAAAGGGTCTCCAGCTTCCTAAAAGTACATTGTAAGAAGTAAAACACAATTTTGTTTGTTTTATCATTAATATTTAACATAATTTACTCCTCTGTTATCAAGAGTATTAAAATATATTACTAAGTTGAAAAGAAAGTTTACTGTAAAGGATGCACTGAGAGATGCTTTTAAAATTTTAGTGTTGGTATACTAAGTAAAAGATTATTATGGACAAGATAAATATGTTATAACATTATTTTAAAACGAATAACGCGACCAATATAAAGGGAGTATAATGTTTTCTAACATCTAAAATTATTTTTAGGATTTAATAGCGTGTATTGCTTACATTTCAATTTAAATCCGACGTTTAAAATCCTCTGCAGCAATCACGAAACGACGCTGTAAGTGTCACATAAAATAGTTTTAATTCAAAGAGGAGTATTTTTTTAAATAAAAAATTTAAGTCTCTGAAAGAATAAACCCAGTGTATTCTTAAATGTAACAGCACCCATGGGTCCGACTGTTGTATAAATAACCCAAGTCAGCCTTCATCATTAAACTTTAATAAGATCACTAACATTGAGAAATAATACAGACAAACTAACACAATTTGTGATTTATTTTACTACTAAAAGAGAATTTTAGATTACCTGAAAGATTATATATATACTAGCTGTGCCTCCGACTTCGTTCTTGTCTACTACCTTATAACATCAATAATCTGCCAGTGAAAGTCTTCTTAAAATCAGTCCATCAGTTTCATACATTAGCCGGGACAAACATAATTTTAAAAATGTTTTTTTTTATATGTATAGATATAATATATGTATGGACACCAAAGGCTACTATTAAATTGGAATGATAAACAGACAAACATCTAATCTTCATAAGATACAAGTAAGCCTCCCGTACGAGGTATTACGAGATTGAACAACAACGTGACTCAATTACTGATCTTTAGATCAATCTTATCTTAGATTGTGGATAATCTCAGATTGACAATAAAGAAGATACACCAAAAATATGTAACTGACCATTTAGAGCGAGTTACACATTTCTACATTCTGTTATTTATATTATATAAAATTGTGATTGTCTCAAAATCTAATAATAAATATTTATATAAGAGTACCAAAGTAAACAATTTATAAAGATACACGGGTTAACTTTTAATATTTAAGGCCTGAGAGGCTTCACATTCGATTATTATTAGATATTTATAAACTCCTTCCTTTATCGAACCTTCCATCGTTTTCCTTCCGTCGTTTTTGGGTTTTTGATAAGGTTACAGTTTTGATTTTTATTTATCACTTCCTTCATAGCATTACTTTTAATTCAATTCCACCCACTTTGGGACATTACCACCAGCTCTTAAAAAACTATGATGGTTTAATAAACTTTAAATTCAATATTACTTCATTTGTTATCATGAAATCTACAAGACAATATCGCTTTATTCCCACTTAGTAAAGCAAAATAACGAATGATTTTACAGGTATACTCCTTGTAAAAAAGGAAATGAGAAATCAGTTCCAGTTCGTATAGCTGCAGCTCTTTCACACTGTGTTACCAAATATCTTCTTTAACATGCATTTAATAATGAATTAGGATGGCGTCATCAAAACTTATACAAACATTTCTAAAGTGTTATTGTTATAAGAATGTCATGGTACGAAATGGAGAAGTAATATTATAATAGTAAGACCTCAGATCAAATAGCACTAGGTAATGGTAAATTGGTTCGTAAACGTATGCCCCAGTTATTACAAGAAATTCCTCAAACTTATCACAGATCTTAATCTTAGACCTATATTAAATGTTTACTTTTAGAATAACCGTTTCGATAATCGTAAAATTATTGACCCAAAAAATATAAATACCAAAATATAATTTACGTCCTGAATAACGTGTACAGAGCTTTAAAAGAATTGGTTTCTCAAAGGATTAAGGTTAACTCTGAAGCTGTGATACGTATCCCGTCACTCGGCGTCACTCAAATAAATCCTTTTTATATTGGAATAAAAGAAGACGTTAAAAATATTTGTACACGAATTTGATTATTATTTATAAACTCTAAATTATTTTACTTTAAGAAAAACGTAATGTTTATCTAAACATATTTATAAATATTATATATAACTTAGGATTTATGAATAAATTGGTTTCTGAGAATTCGTAGCCCGCTACAAACCTAATTGTCTACGACCTCACTTCCGTAGCGCCGCGTAGCTTTAATTGCATATTTCACATTGCACATTGCAGCATTAGAAGTGACTTCTACGCAACAAGTTTAATTAACACCACTGCGACTTATGACTTTTAGTTATTTTGAATGTGTATTATATACTAGCTGTGACGACGACTCCGTTCGTAAGGAATTTGTTTTATCGGAAAGCTATAGAATAACTTAAGTTCTAAGCAAATAAATAAACAGGTTCTTAATATTTTAATAGAGGATTTTTTTTATTGGAGCATTTTTTTATTATCGTAGCGTTTGGTGCTCCTTCGTCTCTGGTTACCTCGCAAGGGATATGGTGTGAAGGTAAAATATAATAAATAAATAAAATATTTTTTTTTATTTGTAGACCGATTTTAATAATATACAAAAATTTTCAGTGAAGATTATTATAATAATACATTTGTAAAAACCGCTTTCAAGTCTAATAGCCTCCTACATAACCTACATATAAAAAGAAACCAGGAAAAAAATTTAATAATCTAGTTTTCGGTTCCATTCGTTGCTAAAGTTCCCCAATACTGCATCCTCCCAAATATCTTCTATGTACAGACAGCTACCAGTTACAGATTTATTATACGAATAGATCAGTAATATTACATGTGTTTAAAAATAACATTTTATCGATTTCCAGTACAATAGAAACAATAATTGCTTCTCAGTCGATCTACATCTGATCTGCCTCATTGATAATGTATGATAATTATCATTCACAATGGTAGTTTAGTTTAATATTGAACATTGTATTAATCGTATTATTAATTAATTGTAAAATGTATACATTATGAGATAATTTAATAGAATATTACAATTAGTTGGAGATAATGTAAATAAGGAATCAATAATCGTCACTGACTTTTTATAATAATGTTACTTGTATGTTGAAAATATTATGTAATCTTATTTCTTTACTTCGGAAACAATCCAATCCGGTTCCGTTACCGAGTCGGGATCGTTCAACCAGAACAAAGGAGGAGCTTATTATAAAATGCAGACGATGTACCACTTATCCCATTTATATAATAAATATTACTTTATTCTGTATTTCTATATCATATAAGTGTATTGAGTTTGTGAAATGAACGTGTGTTTCATTCTGTTAAATGTTTTAATACATGTCTGAAATTGACAGGTAATTTGTTCATTCGTTGAAAAATATAAATTATTTTATGAAATATGATTATATAGTTACACCTCTATTATTGTATATATCTGTAACGTCAGAAGTATATTTACATTTTTGAGAATATTTGGCATTAGATTTTTTTATGACATTGACATTTTAATAGATGCTTTGATACATGGAGGATCGTTACAACTAATGGTACTAATATTATTCCTAGTGTCCGTTTTAACAGCGTCCAATATACCCTTGTAATAAACACGTAATTTTATGAAGATTAAAAAGTTAATATCGTTTATGTGGTAATATTATATTTATAGAAAGCGTTTTCTATTACACTAACAGGAAAAATATATAAAAACAAATTACTTGAATAATATCAGCAAAATTAATCACCAGTGATCACAATAAAGAAATATCCGAGTGAGTTTGTTATGTGGTACTTCTCAGAGCAGGAAGCGTTAGGAACACTCGTAGCCTTATTATAAGTTACAGAGTCGCTTACATAAGGGTTTATTTTGATAAGTATGCTGCCAAAATAGGCCCTCCTGAGACTTCCATTTGATAAACAAGTGATCGCTCGTATTGATTGAAATTGGAAAATATATATTTATTTCAAATTCGTATAATTAATATTTTTTATTACTTTATAACTTCATATTATTGTTACACAAAAAAAAACTCCAAGAGGCGAAAAAGAATGAAACCTTGACTTTTTTATTCTTTCAAAATGGCTTCATAATCTATTAAGCTTTTGCAATACAAAGCCCTAAAAACTTGAAAATGAAAAATGTGATTAAAAATGTCGGTAAGTTACGCGGGACCCGGGAGGGTGAAACAGCTGATAAAAACGAGACCTCTAATGTTTGTAAAGTAGAGTAAGGGTTGAGATTTTTATGGGGTTTTTAGTTTCTTCTTTATTTACTTAACTTTGTTTTAAATTTTAACTCAACTTTCAAATTACTCGTGGATAATATGTAAGTTTCACAGTTAAAATCTACAATATAAAATAGCAAGAGGAACATTATTTTCTAACTCTCAGAGTATTTGAATTTCTGACTCCCTTAATATTGATTTTGTATGCAAAATGCTGCATAAATCATAGGATTTTGGCAAACATACCTTTGATGATCTCATTTTAAATAAATGTTGTGGTACCAAAAACATATAAATATGAGACAACATGTCGTCCGTTAAGATAAATTATTCATACGTGGTGCGAAGCCACGAGCAAAAGCTAGTATATAATATTTAACAAAAAGCTAAAGCCTCATAACTTTATATTATACGGATTACGAATATTTATAGCCCGTCTATTTAAGCTCTTTATTTTTTCATGTGATTACACTTCGTTCTAATGTTAATATCTTAATAGAAGCGAGTTTAAAAAATCACTATAAATAAATAAAGAAAAGTTGTATGTTCGTTATTCTAATAGTTGTTTGTGAATAGAATAGGTTAGACGAATGTTGTCTCCGTTTTGAATATTTTATGATTATCTGGTACAATAGAAAGAAACAAGAAAAGTCTTTTGTAGATATTGTAGATATTCAAAACTATTTTTGTACAATCTAAATATAGAAGAGTTATCGGTAAAGCCCAAGTTATATACATATTTGTTCTAAAATGTAGTGGTTATAGTCCATGTGTTTGATTCCCACGAGATGTTTTTTTTAGATTTATTACGGATTATTTTCTTATACTCGTAAAACCGGTAGTTTGTAAAACTGTTACAAATGTTTTTAGTACGTCATTACTGTTTGTAAAACTGGTGATTCAGCTGTTGTTCCTTATAGATATGTTTTGTAACACAATTGCTGATGATATTTTTATTAACATGTTTTTTAAAACTGTTGCTTTTTTTTTATTATTTCATAGTAGTGGTGATTTTTGTTGTTTTTAAAACGTCACTAATGTTTGTAAAACTGTTGATTCAGTTTTGGTTCCTTATCAATATATTTTGTAAAACAATTGCTGTTGATTTTTATTTCTTATTAACATGTTTCATAAAACTGTGGCTGTTTTTTTCTATTATTTCATAATAGTGTAAAATTTTTGTTGTTTTTTGTACGTCATTACTATTTGTAAAACTGTTGCTTCTGATGTGTTATTAAAGTTTTGTAAAAGTATTGCTCTTGATTTGTTTTCCATTATTAATGTTTATAAAACTGTCGCTTTTATTTTTTATCCGTTATTATGTCTGTTAATATCTACTACCAAATATTTTTAATTCAGTGTAATTTTTATATAAAATTATAAAATATGAAAAAGATTTAAAGAAAAAAATAGTATTAAACTTGTTTTTCATGAAATAGAACTGGATAGCACACGATACATTTTCTCTGGAACAATTAAGATACTTTCTCCTAAGAGCAATTTTATTATTTATAGATACAACGCGAGAGTGTGGAATGAAAAATGTATATCACATTAACGTGAAAACTTAATACGTAATTAAAAAAAGCTCTCTGGCTTCCTAGCAGTACAGTTTTAGAAACCAAACATGATTGTCTGTTATATCATTAATATTTAACATATAATCCTCCAAAAGATTTGAAATATATCAATAAGTTGACCGAATTAATATAATAAAGATAAGAAAAAAGAAAGATAATGAGACGAAAGATAAGAAAGATTTGTGATTATTACAAAATGTTATTTTTATTACCATCCCCACCACTGATGAAGTTTTCAAAAAACATCCGTCACAGTTCTTTTATTCTTTGTTACAACTCTTGGGATCTCTGCTATAGAATATTTTGAAGAACAATCCTTTACTTAATTCCTTATTATTTTAATAGCAAACTGCAATCTTTTACGAACACACAGACTGACTACACTGATATTTTTATTGTAATAACTGACGATTCAAAATTACGTCTACATGAATAAAGATAATTTGAATTTGAAAAGCTCTCAGAGAAGAGTATCTCACAGCGTGGAGCGATCTCTAGCGGAGATAAGTAATCTATACACCATCATCCTGTATCTCTATCTCGTTACTTCATAATATATAAATAAAACTAGGATCCGCCAACCGTGCTGTGCGGGTGTTGAGCTGAGCCCCTCTCCTTTCATCTGAATAGCTACAGGAAATATCGATTTATTAGGACTAATTGTCACCTTCTAGCTCAGCAATTTGCTCGCACGCGCAAGGCAGCTCTAATGTATTGTCTATGACAGGAGTGATCTTTTTTTGATAACTTTTGAATGGCTAAACATTTTTTCAATCTCTTTTGGCTATAATATCCGCGTTCAGCTCAAACATACATGAGAAAATTTTTAGCTAATTATCTCGTCGCATTCTGAAGACAACTTAATACAAAAGGTCTCCTAAACGGTTAAAAGCTTCGCTTAAGCTCAGCTCAGTAAAAGCAAAAAAAGTTCAATAGATATCCGAGACGAATCGTCAGTTTCACTAACACATACGAGTATATCCCGGTAGTTCACGTTCAATTCCCAGAGTGTTTGTAATACGATAACAATAAATTTTGCACTGAATGCAACGAGACACCTCGGCATCGAAAAACTCGAATCTTTTATCTTTTTATCGTTAAATTTTTATAAAACTCGACATGCGCCGCCATCTTTTTTTTATCAAGGTCTTAAAATGAAACTCGCCGTGCGCCATCTTTTTTTATCAAGGCCTTAAAATACATAAAAACAATATTAACATTCATAGAAGCATTAAATCAGAATATTTTTACCTTTTTTGTTTCTTTTTCCCACGAGACGAGACAACAGACAGACAGTGAATCAAAGTGGCATATGGAAATTAGATAGAGGGTCACGCCGTCTGACGATATATCTTAAAAGATTCAACAACATAACAAGATATAAAAGAAAACAAACTCAGATTAGTGCAGAGATAACAAAATAGGTGTTCAAAAATCTATAGACAGATAGATATATAACTGTCTATATAAATAAATCTAATTATACTATGATCCGCCAACCGTGCTGTGCGGGTGTTGAGCTGAGCCCCTCTCCTTTCTTCTCTTCTTGATAACTTTTGAATGGCTAAACATTTTTTCAATCTGTTTTCTCTATAACATCCGCGTTCGGCTCAAACATACATGAGAAAAATTTTAACAAATTATCTAGTCGCATTCTGGAGACAACGAAACACAAAAAAGTTCTCCCAAACGGTTAAGAGATTCGGTTACACTCAGCTCAATAATACTGAATTTAAAGAGACACAATTTTGACGAGGCGTCTCCAAGTTTGATACCTCAAGAGCGTTAATCATCTATCATATAAACATCAGAACATCATCTAAATATATTCAATATACCGAATTATGAATAAAATTTAAATAATTTAAATAATATTAAAGCATTTCGATCGCGACTGTACACAAACAGACTTAAGTGCTAAATAAAATAAATCATATAACAAACAGAAATTTTATTTATTTGTAATCTAAACAAGTAGATGATTGGATTAATATTGTATTTTAAGCCGACTGACTGTGCGGACGGTCGTTGAACCTTTTCCTTTGTCCCTTCGTAGATTGGAGTGTGTCCATTAGCGAAGTCACTTCTGTGGGGGGTAGAGCGGGGTAGGGGGGGGTGACTTAATTGCCGCTTCCAACAATCTAACATAATTACTCGTTAAACCTTATTTTAAACAAGGGATACATTATGTTTTGTGGTATCGAATCTTTTTATCTATACGGTCTGCGACAAAATATTTTTACTTGTGTGAAAAATCTCAAAATCTTTTTTGGCTCATAGTTTAAGTACAAGACCATTTTTTTTGTTTATTTTTTTTTCTCTTCGAATTGCACCTATTACACTTGCTTAAACAACAATCCCGTGGAAATATCGGAATCAAAACTAGTCCATGTTACTGATAATATAGGCTTCGACGGGTGAAAAATATTTTTTTATCGGTTTAATAGTTATAATGCTTATTCGTTACAGACAAACATACAATCGAATTTCCTCTTTATAGTAGATAAATAAATCTTTGGCATTGAATTCACAATAAATAAAGACGATAGAAATATATAACATCTGATGTTATAGTGACCTTGAGATATGTTAAATAATCAAATTTCAACAATTGTTATAACATTTCACTCACACATCTTTAACACTAAACCTACCGACAATTCTTGTATATCTGTTCCTACCGCACGCGGTCAAATTGACCGGTAATTAAAAGTTATTTTATTATATAACGCAGGTAATAATGGAAATAACTAAAAATAAAGAGTGAAGAAAATATTATATGCATATTATAAGAATTGTGATGTAGTTTGATAACGATATTATAACGTTTAAAAATGTGTAAGTTTTACAAAAGTTTAAGAACGGTCAATTTGACCGGTACTTGGTAGGTTTAGTGTTAACAAGTAATTTATATTCTACTATTATTATACATTTGAAAGTTTGCTATGTAAGTTTGTTTGTCTTTCACACAAAAACTACTTAACGGATTTTGATGAAACTTTACAGTAATATAGGTTATGTATCGGAATAACACATGGACTACAATTTTAAATGATTTTGTGATATTTGGTCGTAATATAGAGATAAGTAACAAGTTAGTCGGAAAAAAAGAAATTCTCAAAATAAATATAAGTACCGTAAGATATTTTTTATATTATATAGTCCTAAATAAAAATACTCGACGGGTCCCCCCTATAACACGGTACTCGTATAACGTGTTTTCATATAACGCGATTTCAGTCCCTCGTATAATATTTGTTTTCTCCCATATAACGCGGGCATTTCCCGTTATATTTGTAGGTATACTATGAAATTTATATAATTTTTTACAGTTCATAATTAATTTCTCTTACCTTTGCACATTATGTTGTTATAAAGTTAAATAAAATTTAGTAAAAATTATATTTAATCAATTTCTTTCTTAATATTATATTTAAACCGCCTTTAACGAGAAAAGTTTATCGTGAATGATTTGTACACAACACGTTATACGGTCATATCAGCGCGTTATACAAGATTATTCCTACAACGCGTTTTCCTATAACGCGGAACGAATCTACCGTATTATAGGATAGCTGTACGTATTATGTAGAAGCGACTATAGCTGGAAGCGAACGAAGTCGTCGTCAAAAGCTAGTCAATGATAATTTTGTATATTTGCAAAATTTTAACTCCACTTATGCGACGAGAAATTAAAAAGTATAATTAACTTTGACATTTAAAAAGCTTAAAAGTGTGACATTTTTAGCAAGCGATTATCGATTTTTAGACACCGAGAATAAATCTTTAAAATGAAAAGAAAGGAAATGTATCCAACAGTTGAAACGGACGCGTATAAATAATAAAGCATCTGTGAAAACATATGATGTATGTATATTTTTTTTAACTAAAAATATACAGAGCACAAAACCACAATACAAAAATAACGGAAATGTCAAAGCCAACGTGATGTATGCCGGAGGCGAAGTTTAGAAACGTTCGAAACGAACATCTAAATCTAAAAAAATAATGAAAATATGCGAAAAATTTACAAAAGATTTGTATCAAACGAAATTAATTTACGGAATACAAAGATACATATCATTTATACTATAAAATATTCTATAAACTTTCTATAGATAGATAGATTATAGATATGAGTGTCTATAGATTCAGGATATAGTGTAGAACTAATGAATGTATGAATGAAGTAATTAATGTTCTTAAGAAGGAATTCTTAGTTCACTTACTTCTTGACGAGGATCTTCCCTGACTTGTCGGCCTGAAGGACAATCTTGGTGTGTAGCTTCTCCAAAAATTT
This sequence comes from Melinaea marsaeus rileyi, assembly GCA_918358865.1. Classification (NCBI taxonomy): domain Eukaryota; kingdom Metazoa; phylum Arthropoda; class Insecta; order Lepidoptera; family Nymphalidae; genus Melinaea; species Melinaea marsaeus. The sequence goes on along the minus strand of OU911086.1, from coordinate 5,412,768 downwards.
TATCGTGGGGTTGTTGAACTGATTGATATTATAGGCCAGCGCGAACAGCTCCTCGGTCCACATCTGCGATCAATAAACTTTATCATTTTGAGTACAATAAAATATATAATTACGAGTTTTAGAGTAATTATCATAAAATATATATACATATATATATATATATATATATATATATATATATATATATATATATATATATCTATATATATATATATATATATATATATATATATATATATGTATATATTTATTTATTTATCTTCACACCATATCCCTTGCGGAGTAGCCAGAGACGACGGAGCGCCAAACGCTACGGTCCCTGCATACCTCTTTCGCCATGACGACAGACATCAACCTCTTCATACATGCCCTCCGGGGGGTCCTCGTTACGTGACCTTCCTCCAGTATCATAGATACTGTTTTTTCAAACGTCACATAAGGTATATATTTTACATATAATGCAGACAAAGCCCAGATTAGAGGTCGAATGTTCAAAGGTCAATGTAACATATCACAAGTTATGAACAAATATAATAATCTGGAATTCAGCCAAAACACACATCTAACCGATGAGATTTGACATATTAAGCGAGTATTTCAGAAATATCATATTAATTAATTGGACGACTGACAAGTTACTTAGACGTATATAAAATATTTGACGATTTAATCGTTCAGAACTAATATCTTTCTGTCCCAATGGTTACAAATATTATACACCTAAGTATGTTTTTACACGGTAGATTGGTTCCAGAAAAAACCGTGTAAAAAAAGACATTGATCGTATGCAAAAATAGGTGATTGGTTCCTAATCTCTAAAACCTATTAAAATTAGTGAAAAACAAGGATTTTTTAAGAACAAGTATTCATGTTTATTTAATTAAATCACATATACAATGTTTATTTTTACAAGCATAGTTATTGAAGATTATTCACAAAATATTAACACATTTCAATTGCTCTGACCAGTAAGTAAATTTGCTTGTATGCACAAAAAGTGAAATCTCCTAAATTGTGATATGAACATATTTCGCAGAAATTAAATTTGACAAAAAAAAAATTGGGCCCAAAAAATGTTATCGTGCAAAAAAATTAAAAATATTTTATTTTCAAACCGTGTTATATCAAAACCGTGTAAAAACAGACTTAGGTGTAATAATTTCATACCCATACATACATACATACATACTGGATATTCTGAATACTTTTTGTCTATCTACACAAATGAGTGATCTCTCTTTTATACTATGAATTGAAGTCAACAAGTTGGTAAATTGTGCCTTCTAGCAAATATCTCCCATAAAGAAACGGAAATATAACAGAAATGAATAGTGAAAAACCCTCATTTCAGTTTTAATTACTTTTCTACATTATACTGACATACTTTTTTTCTATATAAGATCGAGCGGGATTTGAACCTGCGACCTTTATAACCAGCCTATCGCTCTATCCATTACGCCACTTTGTCGCCATACGACCCCATGAATTTAACATAAAATATGTATGATTGAAATTGCTGGACCGATTTTAAAATAACTTAGGTTAGTTTTCTTTAAAAAAAACCAATTCGGTGCGGACAAAGTCGTGGGGAAAGCTAGTATAATAAATCTATATGTGCACAATTCTGTCCGTGCATCGATCCTTGCTTCACTTGAAATCGTTACTGAAATGTCCGATATATTCGTGTGTTGGAAATGGAGGTTTATTGTGGTAGTTGTGGTCGCTCGTAATAGTAATGGTATTTGTAAACCTAAATCAATTTCGACGGAACTTTCACAGGCTGAGTATTATTTAGTGTTTCTGGTGTAACTGTTTATACATGAACTGTAGTATGAGTGTGTGTGTGTCTGTGTGCGTGTGCGTGTGTTAGTTACCTTATTTTGATTAAAAACAGTTTTTTAAATAATGAAAATAAATCAGGAATGATAAAGATTGTCACTATTTCATATAATGCTGTATTGATGATATTAATAAATATATATATATAAGTAAGTAATAAAATGTGTGGAGGTAACTTTGAACATCTGAGGTAAATCAGTAAATCAGATTTGACTACAAAAGGAAATGAAACTATCGTTGGTAACTTCCTTATTACTGCGTGTCCTAGTATTCACCCCTACCCCTACTATGGGGAGGGGGGGCTATAAACATATAACATGAATTGAGCATACACATATCAAACATCAATAAATTGTCTAACAATACGTGTCTATAAAGTTATAAATCCCCACAAAGCTGCTCTAAAGAGATAAGGTTCTTTCTCCAATAAAACCTCCAACACAGAGCTGAGCCACACAACTGTGGAGACACAAATGAAGACTTTTCAATATCCATTTACTGTTTTGAAGTTCCAATAAATGGAGTTGGTAAAGTTTCCTCATTGCATTTTTACAAATCCAACTTGTATCGAACGAACTTTTGAACACAATAGGTATATATACAAATTTCTCTGATCGTCCAGTCTGTCAGTTAAAAGTATTTATAATTATATGTAAATTTCAACTAAAAATTATTTATTTCGAATTATGTTTTTCTGTCTGTCTATAAATTTGCGTATTACCTAGAAACTAAAAAACTATTAAATCAGGTTCTAACCATTGAAAATCTTAACATGATAGTTACTTAAAAACTTTACCGAGTAAGTTGATCAATTAGCGGAAAACTGAGTTTTTTGTTTTAACAATACAATACCTATGATACTTTAAATATTCTTTCAAACTTCGACAATCTGTGACAGAAATATTGACTGTCGCATAAACTAAAGAACAATTTTAGATAACTTAATTCCAAAGCCCATTTATAAAGTGATTATAATCGAATTGGAAGCAAGTCTGTACAAGTTTGAGTCGCTTTATTGATCACAACTGTTATTTATTGTTAGGATACTTTAATAACTGAAGCGAAACATATTCATTTATTATTTAATATATTTTTAAGAATTCACTCTACAGTAATGGTATATAAGTAATCCTATCTAACTAGCTATCAGCCAGTGAAAGTCCTGTTAAAATCGGTCCAACTGTTTCAGAGATTAACCGGAACTAAAAGACAGACACAAAAAAAAAATGTAAATACTATATATACTTTTGTATACAGATACTTCAATTTTATTCATATGTTCAGTTTACTTTAAATTCAATATATTTTTAAGGTTATATTTAGCGTGGGTCAATAGATTTTTAATTTAAACCAAGTAGTAGTACACTTAGTACCGAAGACAGAGATGAGTTCCTCGGCTCACTAAGTTATGCACAGAACGTATACACTGATAATAAAAGCCTCCATTACACTCAGAGATGACTGTGCTCGGACCGAACAGACACAAGACTGTTATCAACGTTGGAGGTTGGTTTTGACTAGTTTTTGTATACAAATAGAGTTGCTCCAAATTGGACTTACTTTTTTATTTACTTGTGTTTTTCATTAATAGTAATTGTTGCTACACACGTACATACAGTTGAATTGTATTTGATTACTAGCTGTGCCCGCAACTTCGTTCGCGCTGAATATAATTTTTATAATAAAAGTAGTCAAGTTACTTTATAACATCAGCCATCCGCCAGTGAGAGTTCTGTCAAAATCGATCATTTAAACATCTTTTTTTATGTGTAGATTGTATGCTTAACTTTTTTATTGAAAAAAATTAACTTTATGCAACTGTAAAGAAAGAGAAACGCATTTGATTAAAGTTTGAATTCTTGTTTAACCACGAGTATGATTCAGTTTGAAAACATTTATATGAGAGATTGGATTAAATAAATACAAATAAAAGATTGATAACTCAGTTGTTTACTACTTTTATTGGACTAAGAGGGAGAGGAGGTGACTGTCCAAGTGATGATATACGGGCATCTGAATATGGAAATCGAAAAATGCATGACTACTCTTGAGGAAATTCATAGAAAGGCAGGTGTCTGGGCATCTTTCACTAACAAATGCAGCTACAGCAGTTTCATAACGATGGGATATTATACGAGGGGTTATACGACCCCACCCTCACCAGCTCCTATACGAGCTGCAGTCAATGACAACGACTAGCTTCTATCACTTACAGCTTTTGCTTCTACAAATTTGTATACACTCTCGAAACTGAACTGAATAACTTTTTTCATATTAAGATATTAAGATTTATATAATAATCATATATAACAGTATTGTGCATTTCACAGTACACCGGAGGTAGAACATTTAAGAGAATGTAGTTTTATGAATTCTATTTTAAGCCAATGTAAACTAAAGAAAATATTCACATCAAATAATTTTAAATAAGCTAATTGCTACGTGTTTTTAACATGAAACAAAATTCAAAACAACTGTTTTCAAAAATATTGATCTGTTTATTTGTGCACGGATCACACAAAAAATACCAAACGGATTTGAAACAAATTTGGTGTGGTTAGAGGTTAATGACCCCGTCAACATAAAATATACTTCTCTAACAATAATTTTTTTCATTTTCACAGAAAGATACAAAAAATGTACTAATATTTTTGAACTGTATAATTTTTACTTAAGAAAGATGGCTTTTGAATTAAGTCGATAAAGGTGAGGATAGCGGACGAGGTCACAGACAGCAGCTAGTATATAAATAAAAATAGTACAATAAGATAAGAACTACTATATTATACGTATCACTGAGAACATCTCTTCATAAGCAAAAGTACCTCCAAGGAGATGAAGCTTCGTCTATCAAATGTAACATTAAATAAGTACCGTATATTCTTATCAAAATCCTGCATAAATCTAACTTTACATAAATTCACAGAGCACAATACACATATTGTTAATCCCGAGCGCGGGTGACGTGCTGGGCGTGATCCCTTCTACCGTGTAAGCATTCCTACGACGAGATATGAGGCTCCTTTATAGTTAAGGTACAAATATAATTCGTTAAAGAAAATAAGATTATAAAAATATCAAAATTATTATGGTAGCCACACATGTAGCGATTTACTTGCGCAAGTTAATTGTAATGTGTGTGGCAAAAATTACTGACTTTGTACAAGTTCAAACAGTCGTTTCCAAACTGGTACAAACTTGTGCTTCCGCAAGTTTACTTTGCCGCGTGTGGCAGAGTGTATGCGGTCACCTCCGTAGACCGTGTGTGTGCAAGTCTGGACTTGCGCAAGTAAATCGCCACATGTGTGACTACCGATAAAATATTTGCAAAAATACCAGCTCTTGGAAGGTTATAGTAATATAAAAATAAACTAAATATTATAATAGAGGTTAATATGTTATTGACAAAAAAATCATATTAAAATTAATAAAGTTATTTTTTTTTAGATGCTGTATACAGATTATAAACATTATAATTTTTATCTTATCTATATCTCTTTGTTGGTTAAATTTCAAATCCTGAGATAAACTAAGACCTGGAATAGGTTACGGGAATATTTAGTCCTACAGTTTGAATGATATTGATTTTTGGGAATTGCTTAAACGCAGCGATAAGCAACGAACTGATATGTATTTACAAAATATTTTAAAGTTCAGTAAAAAATAATTGTGATTATTTTCTTTGGCTTATTCCTCATCAAATTAAGAGAGTGAGAGAAAAAAAGAAAGAAAGAAAAATATTTATAGTTAATTCATGACCGCGATCGTGTTAAAGCTCGACAAGATATAAGAAAAAGCACAATAACAATAATTTATATAATATTTCTAACTATATTTTGGATCAATGCTCTTGCAGTTATGATATTACGACTTCGATATCAATCCGAAGATATCAAAACCAACTTGACGATTAATATCATCTTTATCAAATAACTCCGTTGAGATTCAAAAGCGAAAAGCGAAGTACTCTATTAGCAACCGAGCACCGAGTTATAAACTGACTGAGTAATAAACTGACTATTAATAAATCACTTAGTGTCCTGATTTAGGAATATCTGGAAGCATCTTTCCTTAGTAAAGTTTTGATGAAACACAACCATTTTAGACGATTTATGTACTAACTTCACTTTACAGTAGTCATTACGAATAAATACAAATAGTTATACAATCTTTGCCTGCAATTTCTATCCTCTTTCACTTTTATTTCATCTAAAACGTATTATACTGTAGTTTCTTTTAGGCTATACTGAGGCGGTTTACCTTGTGTGCCTGTGTGCGTACGTGTGTGACCTTTACATTTAAGGGTAATAAGCATATACCGTCATATTTTCCCTAAAATTTTATATTTATAGTTTCAACTCTTCCTGGTGAAAATCCTCGGGACTAATATCAATTTCCTTTCAACTAAATTCCGACAGGCGTCCGGCGAGCACACGTCACTCAAAATTAGGTAACATTTCACACTACACGAAGTTTCTCGGACACTTCAATAAAGCCTCTGAGGCGATAGAGACAAGCGGTTGTCATCAAACTGAATCTAACATTGTAAGTAAGTAAGTTCAATATAAATGTTACCTGTTTTAGTTCTTACTAAATAATGAATGATCGAATAAATGATGGAATGGAAATTTTTCTTTTTAAAATTTAAGCTTTTACTTTAACAAATTGTTATAAAATTAATTATTATTTCAATATACTTTTTTACAAATGTCGATTTCGAAACAAAACTGAAAAAACTTAAATATTTGTACAATGTATATTTTTAGTTAATTACCAAGTTTCTAAGTAATCATAAGGATAGCTTATATAATTGATTGCGATGGCTCTAGTTGGTTGTAAATTGCTTACTAAACATTTGTAAAATGATCACAATAAAGAAAAATATTTCTCACACATCAAACTCATCTGAGTACGGCTGAGTTTTTTTGTGCGGCTCTTTTCAGAGTAGGTAAAGTTTGTAACCCTCGTAGCCTTAATTTTAAGCTGGAGAGTGTTTTTACAGAAAGTCTTGTTTCATTAAGTGTGGTATCAGAATTGACCATTTTGCCCCTCATTTGACGTACAGATATGATTGCTAGTATTGATTCAAAGTGGAAAATATATGAATCTAGTGATCTCTCTTTTATGCCTAAGATTAAAGTTTACACGTTGTTAAGTGCCTTTCTAGGGAATATATCCAATAAAACGATACAAACAGATGAATAGTGAAAAATCGCGTTTCAGTTTACATAAATTTTCTACGCAAGACTGCTCTTAATTTTAAATTTAAATGAGCATAGAATGAAAAAAAAATCGATACGGGGATGATTCGAACCTGCGACCTCCGAGTAACCCTCCTATCGCTCTATCAATTAAGCCAGTGATCACTCGATGAATTTAGCATTATGACGCCTAAAATGGCCATATATATTTATAGACTATGTAAGTACTGAAGCTGTACTGATATCAAATCTCTATGTAAGAATATACTTCAGCTGGTACAATTATTTATTTAACAAGTTATGATAGCTCATTACACTCTAACACAAATCCTACTCCTTAAATCGTTACTGAAATGTCCAATATGTTCGTGTGTTGAAAATGGAGGTTTATCGTGGTCGTTGTGGTCGCTCGTAATAGTATTTGTACACCTAAATCAATTTCGATGGAACTTTCACACACTGAGTATTATTTAGTATTTCTGGAGTAAATGTTTATACATGAACTGTAGTATGAATGTGTGTGTGTGTGTATGTGTGTGTGTGTGTGCGTGTGTGATAGTTATCTTATTTTGGTTAAAAATAGTTTTTATGTACAACAAAAATGAATCAGGAATGATAAAGACTATCACTTTTTCACACAATGATGTAATTGATATATGATATTGATTGATGATAATATAGGTATGTATGGAGGTAAATTAAATCATTTTAGGTAAATCAGATTTGACTACAAAAGGAAATTAAACTATCGTAGGTAACTTTTTTATTACTGCGAGTCCTACTATTTACCCCCACCCCCATACAATTAAGGGGGGAGGGGGGAGGGCTATAAATAAGTAACATGAATTGAGCAAACACATATCAAACATCAATAAATTGTCTAATAATATGTGTTTATAAAGTTATAAATCCCCACAAAGCTGCTCTAAAGAGATAAGGTTCTCTCTCCAATAAAACCTCCAACACAGAGCTGAGCCACACAACTGTGGAGACACGAATGAAGACTTTTCAATATCCATTTACTGTATTAAAGTTCCAATAAATGGAGTTGGTAAAGTTTCCTCTTTGTATTTTTACAAACTCAACTTGTATCGAACAAACTTTTGAACACAATAGATATATATACAAACTTCTCTGACCGTCCTGTCTGTCCGTTAAAAGTATTTATACTTATAAATGTATGTAAATTTAAAATAATACAAAAATAGGCTGGAAAGTCTTAAATTGTAGAATTATGAAGATATATTTATTTAAAATTATATTTTTCTGTCTGTCTGTAGATCTGCGTATTACCCAGAAACTATAACTAGTCGTTCTGTGAACAGTAGACCTCAGTACGTTAGGAAATAAGAGAATGTTTTAAGTGCCTTTTTCAAAAAGGAATAAGTATACCTATGTATGTATGTAGGTACATAACTACCGAACGAAATTTGGCTCCACCAAATAACAACGGAGTTATTCAACTTTCAAAATTTTTGACAATTCGCTATGGCCGTCATTTTGGATTTTAAAATAACAAAAAAACACCTTAGATTTCGACAATACTTAGACGAAATTTCAGCCCACTAGCACTACCCGCAAAGTCCGTTTTTGTGGTAGGGATCAGAAATCCGCCATTTTGAAATTTTTTGCCCAAGCAAAAAAACGGTACGACAACGGTACGACAAATCACCGCCGTTTTGGATTTTTCCTCCCAGTAAGAAAAATGGCCGAACAAAGTTCAAAGAACAAGCCTGCCAATTTTCTTGAAGTTAGAATGAAAAATACGCCGGCTACACCGGAACAAACATACTGAAATACATACGGAAAAATAGCAGAATTGGCCTATCTACTGGGAACGTAGTTCTTCGACATTCGTCCTTCGGTCAAAAAACTGAGGTTCTCACCATTGAAAAGCCTAACATGATAGTTACTTAAAAACTTTACCGAGTAAGTTGATCAATTAGCAGAAAACTGAGTTTTTTGTTTTAACAATACAATACCTATAATACTTTAAATATTCTTTCAAATATCGACAATCTGTGACAGAAATATTAACTGTCGCATAAACTAAAGAACAATTTTAGATAACTTAATTCCAAAGCCCATTTATAAAGTGATTATATTTGAATTGGAAGCAAGTCTGTACAAGTTTCAATCGCTTTATTGATCACAACTGATATTTATTGTTAGGATACTTTAATAACTGAAGCGAAACATATTTAACTATATACAGACGTCCCCCCAACTATATATATGTGCATATATGGTTTCAAATCTTGTTTCATTTATGATTCATTTGCTATTTAATATATTTTAAAGAATTCACTTTACAGTAATAATATATAAGTTAACCTATTCAACTAGCGACCAGCCAGTGAAAGTCCTGTTAAAATCAGCTCAACTGTTTCAGAGATTAACCGGAACTAACAGACAGATCGACAAAAAAAATATATAAATACTATATATACTTGTATACAGATATTTAAATTTTATTCATATGTTCAGTCTACTTTTAATTCAATTTATTTTCAATCTTCTATTCAGCATGGGTGAATAGATTTTAATTTAAAACTAAGTAGTACACGTAGTACCGGAGACAGCAATGAGTTCCTCGGCTTACTAAGTTATGCACAGAACGTATACACTGATAATAAAAGCCTCCATTACACTCAGAGATGACTGTCCTCGGACCAACAGACACAAGACTGTTATCAACGTTGGAGGTTGGTTTTGACTAGTTTTTGTATATTTGTATATGTTTTGTATATTGTATATGTTGTTGTATATAGAGTTGCTCCAAATTGGACTTACTTTTTATTTACTTGTGTTTTTCATTAATAATAATTGTTGCTACACAAGTGAATACATTTCAACTATATTATATTACTAGCTATGCCCGCGACTTCATTCGCCCTGAAAATGTTTTTTTCAAAATAAAGTTAGCCTAAGTTACTCCTTATAACATCCTGTCCTCTAAAGTCCTGTTAATACCGATCATTAAAACTTTTTTTTTTATGTACATTTTGTATGTATTTTAATAAGCATTTAATAAAAAGCTGTTAATTTGGAATTACAAACAGACACTACAATTTTATTTATATGTGTAGATTGTATGCTTTTTATTAAAAAGAAAAACAACAACTTTATGCAATTGTAACGAAAGAGAAATGCATTTGATTAAAGTTTGAATTCTTATATAACCACGAGTGTGCTTCAGTTGAAAACATTTATATGTGATTAGATTATATAAATATAAATAAAAGATGTGTTATTTTAGTTATTTATTACTTTATTGGGCTGGGAGGGAGAGGAGGGGACTGTCCAAGTAATGATAACGGCATCTGAATATTGGAAAATGCATGACTACTTTTAAAAAAGCTCATAAAGGAAACAAAAGGGCTGGTGTCTGGACCTCTCTCACTAACAAATGTAGCTATAGCAGTTTCATCACGATGAGATCCTGTAGGAGGTATTATTTGACGAAAGAGCCAGTTTCTTGGCATTATTTACTAACAAATGTATCTATTGTAGCGACATCCATGGTCTTTCGTAGGAGGGGTTATACGACCCCACTCTCACCAGCGAGCGATACGAGCAGTCAATGACTACGACTACCTTCTACCACTGACAACTTTTGCTTCTACAAATGTGTGTAACATTCTTGAAACTGAACTGAATAACTAAAATGTTAAGATTTATATAATAATCATAAATAATAGTATCGTGCATTTACAGTACTCTTGAGATGGAACATTCAAGAGACGCAATGTTATGTAGTTTTTATGAATTAAATTTTAAGACAATGTAAAATAAAGAAAATCTTTACATCAAATAATTTTAAATAAGCTAATTGCTACGTATTTTGAACATGAAACAAAATTCAAAACAAATGTTTTAAAAAATTTTGATGTGTTTATTTGTTCGCGGATCACACAAAAAATATCATATGCATTTAGACAAAATTTGGCGAGGTTAGAGGTTATTGACCCGGTCAACATAAATCATACTTTTTATAACAATAAATTCTTTAATTTTCACAGAAAAATACAAAAATTGGTTCATACCAAAATTTTTGAACTGTACATATTTCAGTTAAGAAATATGGCTTTTGAATTAAGCTTAAAAGAGAGAAGAGCGAACAAAGTCACAGACAGCAGCTAGTATGTAAATAAAAATAGTACAATGAGATAAGAACTACTATATTACATTTATCACTGAGAACACCTCTTCATAAACAAAATGACCTCCAAGGAGATGAAGCTCCGTCTATCAAATGTAACATTGAATTAGTACCGTAGGAATATTCTTATCAAAATTCTACATAAATCTTACTTTACATAAATTCACAGAGCACAATACACATATTGTTAATCCCGAGCGCGGGTGACGTGCTGGGCGTGATCCCTTCTACCGTGTAAGCACTCGTACGACGTGACATATGAGGCTCCTTTATAGTTAAGGTACAAACATAATTCGTTAAAGAAAATTAGATTATAAAAATAGCAAAATTATAATGGTAGCCACACTTGTAGCGATTTACTTGCGCAAGTTAATTGTAACGTGTGTTGCAAAAATTTCTGACTTTGTAGTTCAAATTGTCGTTTTCAAACTGGTGCAAACTTGTGCTTCCGTAAGTTTACTTTGCCGCGTGTGGCGGCGTGTATGCGGTCACCTCCGTAGACCGTGTGTGTGCAAGTCTGGACTTGCGCAAGTAAACCGCTACGTATGTGGCTACCATTAAAACATTTGCAAAACAGACCGGAGAATTATATTAATATAAAAATCACCTAACTATTATAATAGAGATTGTTATTGACAAAAACATTTTAGATTATAAAGGCAACTTTTTTATTGATTATAAACATTATATATTTCTATCTAATCTGTATCTGTTGGCACATCGCTTAAAAATATTGTACCGATCTGTCTGATGGATAATTTTCAAACCCACTGAGATAAACTATGACCTGGGATAGGTTACGGGAATCTTTTGTCCTAAATGTACATATCTCGTGTTATTGATTTTTGGAATGCGCTTGTTTATACAGCTATGAGCAACGAATTCATGTGTATCTTTTAAATACACAAAGTTTGTGTTAAATAAATAGGATGGTTGGTTTTTCTATCCTTCCTCCTCATCAGAAGTGTTCAATCTATTTTTAAGTTCGATATTGACGGGATAGTAAGTTTGCTAATTATTTCATACGTAGAAACACTCGCCGTACTCTAGCATAAAACAAAACTTATAAAGTCATCAGACTACTATGACATGCCATATATGTAACTCTTATAGATTTCTTCGTACAAAAGTATGAAGTGGGACGAGAGTTATTTTATCTTCATACTATAAAAGAAGTTTTCAGCAATTATAGGACAATATGTTACATTTTTCATTGTCAAAGCTGTAACCAGTTTGACAGGATGTAAGAAAAATTGGTAAAAATGCGTGTTTATCTTTTAGTGCTTTAGATCTTTAGTTTGAAAGCAAATAATTTAAGATCCATCCATCTACATATTCGGAAATACTAATTATATTAATAGAGAAATATATCTTAACATTTTTAAGTATACTTTTGATCAATGCTCTTGCAATAGTATTATATTATGATATTACTACTTCGATGTTACTCCGCAGATATCAAAACCAATTTGACGATTAATATCATCTTTATCAAATAACTCCGTTGAGATTCAAAAGCGTAAAGCGAAGTAATCTTTTAGCAACCGAGCACCGAGTTATTAACTGACTGAGTAATAAACTGACTATTAATAAATCACTTAGTGTCCTGATTTAGGAATATCTGGAAACATATTTCCTTAGTACAGTTTTGATGAAACACAATTTATGTACTAACTTCACTTTACAGAAGTCATTACGAATACATACAAACTTTAATCTAAATCTTAAACTTTTATATTATCTAAAACGAATTATACTTTAGTTTCTTAGCGCATAAGTAAGACGGTGTATCTTGTGTGCGTGCGTGTGTGCGTGCGTGGATGTGTGAAATTAAAAAAAAACTTTCTTGACCTTTACATTTAGAAAGGAAATAAGTATATACCTTCATATTTTTTCTAATATTTTATTTTTATAATTTCAATTCTTCACGTTGTAAATCATCGGGCCTAATATCAATTTCCTTTCAATAATATCCCTTCCGGCGTCCAAAGAGCACGCGTCATTTAAAATTAGGTAACATTTCACATTACAAGCAGTATCTCGGACACTTCAATAGAGCCTCTGAGGCGATAGAGACAAGCGGTTTATCACCAGATTGAATCTAATAAATAAGTAAGTACAATATAAATATTACCTGTTTTACTTCTTACTAAATAGTGAATGAATGAATGTATAATTGTAATGAAGTTTTAAAGTGTTATAGAATTAAAATACAAAATGGTCTCTCTTTTATGCATAAGAATAAAGTTTACACGTTGGTATTTCGAGCTTTTCTAGTGAATATCTCCAATAAAACGATGTCACCGATACATGTAAATGTATAGTCAAAGCTCTGGCTGCATAAATATTCTACGGGCACTGCAATACTTTTGTTTATACCTCACAGAGATTGAATAAAATATAGATACGGACAGTATTAGAAAGTGACGGAAAGACGGATTTTAAAATATTTAATAAGCATAACATACTTAACTTATAGTAACGCTGTACTGATTCCAAATCTTTATGAGACTACGTAAAAATATTTTTAAAAACACACTCAGAATCCTAAGTTAAAGGTCTGTGTCAGACAAAGCCGTGGGCACAGCTAGTATAATATAAATCTATATGTGCTAGTATAATATAATTCTGTCCGTGCACCGATCCTTGCTTCACTTGAAATCGTTATTGAAATGTCCAATGTGTTCTTGTGTTGGAAATGGTGGTTTATTGTGGTAGTTGTGGTCGCTCGTAATAGTAATAGTATTTGTAAACCTAAATCAATTTCGACGGTACTTTCACAGGCTGAGTATTATTTAGTGTTTCTGGTGTAACTGTTTATACATGTACTGTAGTTTCTGTGTGTGTGTGTGCGTGTGCGTTCGTGCGTGCATGCGTGCATGCGTGCGTGCGTGCATGCGTGCGTGCGTGCCTGCGTGCGTGCGTGCGTGCCTGCGTGTGTGTGTGTTTGTGTTGAACAGTTTGTAACTTAGCTTATTTTGGTTAAAAACAGTTTTTATGTATTGTAAAACCAAATCAGGAACGATCGTATATATATATATATATATATATATATATATATATATATATATATATATATGTATAGTAATAAAATGTATGGAGGTATGTTTGAACAATTCAGGTAAATCGGATTTGACTACAAAAGGAAATGAAACGATCGTAGGTAACTTCCTTATTACTGCGTGTCCTAGTATTCACCCCTACCCTTACTATGCCCCCCCCCCCATATATAACATGGGCTATAAACATGTAACTTGAATTGAGCATACACATATCAAACATCAATAAATTGTCTAACCATGTGTGTCTATAAAGTTATAAATCCCCACAAAGCTGCTCTAAAGAGATAAGGTTCTTTCTCCAATAAAACCTCCAACACAGAGCTGAGCCACACAACTGTGGAGACACGAATGAAGACTTTTCAATATCCATTTACTGTTTTGAAGTTCCAATAAATGGAGTTGGTAAAGTTTCCTCTCTGTATTTTTACAAACTCAACTTGTATCGAACGAACTTTTGAACACAATAGATATATATACAAACTTCTCTGATCGTCCAGTCTGTCCGTTAAACGTATTTATACATATAAAAATATGTAAATTTAAAATAATACAAAAATAGGCTAGGACACCTTAAACTGAATTATGAAGAAATATTTATTTAGAATTATGTTTTGCTATCTGTCTGTAGATTTACGTCAATACGTAAATCTGAAGACAGATCTGGGTAATCCCAGAAACTAGAAAAAACTATTATATCAGGTTTTCACCATTGAAAAGCTTAACATGATAGTTACTTAAAAACTTTACCGAGTAAGTTGATTAAATAGCAGAAAACAGAATTTTTTGTGTTAATAATACAATACCTATAATACTTTAAATATTCTTTCAAAAATCGACAGCGTATGAGAGAAATATTAACTGTCGCATAAACTAAAGAACAATTTTAAATAACTTAATTCCAAAACCCATTTATAAAGTGATTATAATCGAATTGGAAGCAAGTCTGTACAAGTTTGAGTCGCTTTATTGATCACAACTGTTATTTATTGTTAGGATACTTTAATAACTGAAGCGAAACATATTTAACAACATACAGACATCCGCCCAACTATATGTATGTATATAGTTTAAAATCTTGATTCATTTGTTATTTAATATATTTTTAAGAATTCACTCTACAGTAACGGCATATAAGTTATTCTATTCAACTAGCGATCAGTCAGTGAAAGTCCTGTTAAAATCAGTTCTACTGTTACAGAGATTAACCGGAACTAACAGACAGATCAACAAAAAAATATATATATCAATACCATATACACTTTCATATGCTTTAAGTGAAAACCAGTTAATTTAGAATAACAAACAGATACTTCAATTTTACTCATATGTTCAGTTTACATTAAATTCAATATATTTTCAATCTTCTATTCAGCATCGGTGAATACATTTTTAATTTAAACTAAGTAGTACGCGTAGTACCGGAGACAGAAATGAGTTCCTCGGCTCACTAAGTTATGCACAGAACGTATACACTGATAATAAAAGCCTCCATTACACTCAGAGATGACTGTCCTCGGACCAACAGACACAAGACTGTTATCAACGTTGGAGGTTCGTTTTGACTGGTTTTTGTATACAAATAGAGTTGCTCCAAATTGGTCTTACTTTGTTATTTACTTGTGTATTTCATTAATAGTAGTTGTTGTACACAAGTGAATACATTTGGATTGTATTCCATTACTAGCTGCGCCCGCGACTTCGTTCGCGCTGAATATAATTTTTATAATAAAAGTAGTCAAGTTACTTTATAACATCAGCTATCCGCCAGTGAAAATCCTGTTAAAATCGATCATTAAAACATGTTTTTTTTATGTATATACTGTATGTATTTTAATATGCATTTAATAAAAAGCTTGTTAATGTATAATTACAAACAGACACTACAATTTTATTGATATATGTAGATTGTATGCTTTTTATTAAAAAAACAACAACTTTATGCAACTGTAACGAAAGAGAAATGCATTTGATTATAGTTTGAATTCTTATATTACCACGAATATGATTCAGTTTGAAAACATTTATATGATAGTTTGGATTGTATAAATATAAATAAAGGATGTGATTTTTAGTTATTTATTACTTTATTGGACTGGGGGGGAGAGGGGGGACTGTCCAATTAATGATATACGGGCATCTGAATATTGGAAAAGGCATGGCTACTTTTGAAAAAGCTCATAGAAACGAAAGAGCCAGTTTCTTGGCATTATTTACTAACAAATGTACAGTAGCGACATCCATGGTCTTTCGTAGGAGGGGTTATACGACCCCACTCTCACCAGCCCCTTTATGAGCAGCCAATGACTACGACTAGCTTCTACCACTGACAACTTTTGCTAAAATGTTAAGATTTATATAATAATCATAAATAAAAGTATCGTTTATTTCACAGTACTCTGGAGATGGAACATTCAAGAGACGCAATATTTTGTAGTTTTTATAAATTCTATTTTAAGACAACGTAAAATAAAGAAAATATTCACATCAAATAAATTAAAAATAAGCTAATTGCTACGTGTTTTGAACATGAAACAAAATTCAAAACAACTGTTTTCAAAAATGTTGATCTGTTTATTTGTTCGCGGGTCAAACGAAAAATATCATATGCATTTGGATAAAATTTGGTGTAGTTAGAGGTTATTGACCCGGTCAACATTAATTATACTTTTACAACAATAAATACTTTCATTTTCACAGAAAAATACAAAAAAATATATAAATATTTTTGAACTGTATAAAGTTTACTTAAGAAAAATGGCTTTCGAATTAAGCGTAAAGATGAGAAGAGCGAACGAAGTCACAGACAGCAGCTAGTATATAAATAAAAATAGTACAATGAGATAGGAATAATTCTCTTACATCTATCACTGAGAACACCTCTTCATAAGCAAAAGCACCTCCAAGGAGATGAAGCTTCGTCTATCAAATGTAACATTAAATTAGTACCGTGGGAATATGCTTATCAAAATTCTGCATAAATCTAACTTTACATAAATTCCCAAAGCACAATACACATATTGTTAATCCCGAGCGCGGGTGACGTGCTGGGCGTGATCCTCTCTACCGTGTAAGCACTCCTACGACGTGACATATGAGGCTCCTTTATAGTTAAGGTACAAATATAATTCGTTAAAAGAAAATTATGGTAGCCACACATGTATTTATTAAATTGCGCAAGTTAATTGTAACGTGTGTTGCAAATATACTTGCGCAAGTTCAAATTGCCGTTTTCAAACTGGTGCGCACTTGTGCTTCCGCAAGTTTACTTTGCCGCGTGTGGCAGAGTGTATGCGGTCACCTTCGTAGACCGTGTGTGTGCAAGTGTGAACTTGCACAAGTAAATAGCTACGTGTGTGGCTACTAATAAAATATTTGCAAAAAGACCAATTCTTGGAAGGTTATAGTAATATAAAAATAAACTAAATATTATAATAGAGGTTAATATGTTACTGACAATAAAATCATATTAAAATTAATAAATTTATTTTTTTAGATGCTGTATACAGATTATAAACATTGTAAATTTTATCTTATCTATATCTCTTTGTTAGATAAATTTCAAATCCTGAGATAAACCAAGACCTAGAATAGGTTACGGGAATATTTAGTCCTGTTACAGTTTTAGTGATATTGATTTTTGGGATGCGCTTCTTAAACGCAGCGATAAGCAACGAACTGATATGTATTATCATAATATTTTAAAGTTCAGTAATAAATAATCGTGATATTATTTTCTTTAGCTTACTCCTCATCAAATTAAGAGAGTGAAAGAAAGAAAGAAAAAAAGAAAGAAAGAAAAATATTTACAGTTCCTTCATGACCGCGATCGCGTTAAAACTCGACAAGATATAAGAAAAAGCACAATAACAATAATTTATATAACATTTCTAAGTATACTTTGGATCAATGCTCTTGCAGTCATGATATTACTACTTCGATATTAGTCCGCAGATATCAAAACCAATTTAACGATTAATATCTTTATCAAATAACTCAGTTGAGATTCAAAACTGAAAAGCGAAGTACTCTATTAGCAACCGAGCACCGAGTTATCAACTGACTGAGCAATAAACTGACTATTAATAAATCACTTAGTGTCCTGATTTAGGAATATCTGGAAACATCTTTACTTAGTAAAGTTTTGGTGAAATACAACTATTTTAGACAATTTATGTACTAATTTCACTTTACAGTAGTCGTTACGAATACATACAAATAGTTATACAAACTTTACTTGCAGATTCACCTTCTTAATTTTTTTTTATTATCTAAAACGTACTATATTCTAGTTTCTTTTAGCCTATACGTGAGACGGTTTATCTTGTATGTGTGCGTGTGCGTGCGAGCATGCGTGTGCGTGCGTGCATGCGTGTGTGCGTACCTGCGGGCGTGTGTGCGTACGCGCGTGTGTGTTTGTGTGCGTGCGTTAGGGCGTATTTTATGTATTTTATGTGTATGTGTGTAAATAATTAGTTTTTTGATCTTTAGATTTAATATACTTAAGCCAATATCGCCGTATCTTCTCAAACATTTATTTATAGTTTCAACTCTTCCTGATGAAAATCCTCGGACCTAATATAAATTTCCCTTCAATAATATCACGTCCGGCGTCCGACGAGCACACGACACTCAAAATTAGGTAACATTACACACAACAGGAAGTATCTCGGACACTTTGATAAGGCTTTTGAGGCGATAGAGACAAGTGGTCTTCATCAAACTGTAACTACCTTTGTATATAACTAACAATGTAAATGTTAACTGTACCTGTTTTATTTTCATTTGTAAATTTTTGCGTACTTTACAATTGTAAACAATATATATTTTACAAATAGTTGACGTTCTAACTATCAACCCTTATTGTCTCCTGTTAGGGTTGGGCAAAAACAATGAAAAATATTTTTCGGCATTTCTAAATACAAGACAATATACAAATTTTCTTAGTACTGTAATGTATATATAATTGTAGTACACAAAACAACAGAGAAAGGTCTAAATCTTTTATAAGGAGCTAACGAGTGCCGCGTTGGGTTGTGTGTGTGTATATATGTGTGTGTGTGTGTGTGTGTGTGTGTGTTTGTATGTGTGTTTGTATGTGTGTGTGTATGTGTGCGTGTATGTACGTGCGTGCGTGAGTGCGCGAGTGTGTGTGTTTTTTTTTTCTAAGCTTATAGGCACCACCATTTATCTTAAATTTAACTCACTTGAAGTGGAAAAAATCGAAAAATGTTATTCGTTGGTTACATCCTAAGAAGAACTCGTAAGCAAAATTTAGATTGATTAACTAAAAATGCTTTAAAGTCCAAATTATAATGAATATAGATGAATCAATGTACCTTTATATAACTTAATACTTTGAACATTTCTAATATATAAGACATATATTCGTATAATTTATCGTTTCGTTTCGTTTCGTTAAACAATCTGATACGAAAGTAATATATCTTTGACTATCTGCCATTTTAATTAGTATTCTTAGTATTCCGAACACGTAGACATCAGAATATCCCCTGATTCTTGATAGTCATCTCTTTTTCTATTAATGAGAGAGAAAGATCCAATATCATATATGAGATTTACCGACAAATATATATATATATATATATATATATATGTTCGTCATTCTAAATTAACAGCCTTCGACTAAAAGCATATGAAAGTATATGCGATACTTACATAAAAATATATATTTTCATTCTGTCCGTTTGTCTGTTTGTTAATTAATATCGACTAAACTACTGGATTTTTTTATTAACATGACTGAGAGTTAATTTCTTGGAGCGTTGTTTTAAACACTCTTAATAATAAATAATAATTTTAAAGTGATGTCTATGTGATCAATAAATAATTAAATTAATAAAATCAGTTGTGATATAAAAATAATAATATTATTTATATGTTAAAAACGCATTGCTGATGGATATATCGAGCCTAAACCTCTAGATATAGAAACTTAAATTTTGAAAGCTTCTACTACTATACAAAGCGTTTTTAAAATTTCATTTCAATTCAAAACAATTTCTTCTTTTGAAAAATTTTTCTTTTCATTATTATCGTTGGGTAGTTGAATATTTGAAAAGACGTCTTCTTGTTAAAAGTTAGTTACATATTTTACTTAGAACATAATCTGACTGACTGACTATAGTTCTTTTTAAAGTTGAGTTCACAAGAGAACCAAGGTTTAGACTTTTATATCCGAGGAGGTTTAATGATGTACTACGCACATATATATATATATATATACAACATACAGACATACAATAATATCCGATGACTTTTGCTGATATATTATTCTTCTTCAACTTCACGAAGGTTAAGAATCAATGAAGGATAATCTGCTGTAGCTGATTTGTCATTTATCAGTAACTGCAATTTTACCTTCATACCCTTTTGTTTATATTGAGTTTTGCTTCTCCATTATACCCAACTAAAAGTTCAACTTTATGAAGTTGAACCCCAACCCTCTGAGGAGGGGTTACATTCTTTGGTACTCGTAAAATGTCAACTACGTCTCGGGATGGGTGAAATTTAAGTACTTCAAGTTCAAATTTACGTCTTCCCTGTAACATATAGACAGAGATTCCCAAACTATTTCGGGCAAGAAAGCCCTTTACCTAAATTAACGGATACCTCAGAACCCCATAGTCAAACTACTTTTAAAACTTCTTGCAAGATGTAAATTTTTTTGGAGTTTTTTTATAATTACAACAATGATACTTCCTACTAACGTATACAAGTCACACAAGTTATACAGTATCTGGGGATTCTAATATGGACTTGTTCGTTCATGGCCGACCCTTGAGAAACCAATTTCGACCACTTTGGGAAACCCTGATACAGACTGAATATTAGACCTCTATCTCAGACTGTTATTATCACTGTCAGCTATTACTATTATAGGATATTCAGATAATAAATTTCGATAGGAGGGATACACTTTTGCAGACATATAAATATATCTTATATACTCATATATATATATATATATATATATATATATATATATATATATATATATATATATATATATATATATATAATAATATTAACAATAACACATTCCAAGTACACCTGGAGGCTATATTCTTTTGTGGGGTCTTCTTCCCGGAAGCCTCTGGATTAACAAAGATGTAATACACGTTGATACATGTAGGTAGGTAGAGGGGGGGGGGGGGGGTTAACAACAATAAACATACATACAAACAACTACATACTCTATAATGATAGTACACAACATTATATGTAGGTCTTTGTTTTTGGTAAAAAGTAATTCTTTACAGACTTATTATATATATATATATATAGCAGTCTTTAATTTCGTCGCAAATAATGTAAGAATTTAAGTACTCAAAAATAAAATTTTGAGTTATGAAGTGGTATTCTGATGATTGATAATTGTGACGATTTTCACTTCACTTCAATGTTTTCATTCATGAAGATGTCTTGGACCGTAATAATAACCAGCACAGCCTAAAAACAAAATGTAAATTCCGGCGACAACGAATCGTACCACTTGAGGCGATTGCGAAAATAAGAAATGTGATTATATTCGCTCAAGTCAAATAAAAACCGTATAGCTATGTTTTAAAAAGGACCTAGTTTATTTAAATGTTCAAATTCAAATTCAAAATATTTTTATTCAAGTAGGGATTTACACGCACTTTTGAACGGTCCATTATTACAAAACAAAAAAGGTCAGCGTAGTCAGTCCGTAAGTAAACTACCAACGGCTCGGAATGCTGCTCTGTTGAGAAGAGCAGGCCACAAACTCAACAGTTGCTTTTTTCAAAAGAAATATAACAATCTTAGGTGATATACATTATAATATAAATCTTGCAAATGATTCAACAATTTTAGTTCAACATATTTCGATCCACTAAAAACTCTTGAACAAAAATAATAAAATTTATTTAATAATAAACTTTTGATTTTAGATTTAAAACCAATAAAAGGAAGGTCTAAGATATCTTGTGGAAATTTATTATATATGCGTATACTCGAACCCATGAAGGATGTTCATAATTGAAATAGCAATTAAATGATAATTAATCGCAAATATTGAGAAGTAAAAATTGTCAATATCAAGCTATAATTGTAGATAAATTTTAATATCATCGGAGTTCATTTGACAGAAAATAGATATAGTAAGTCATATGTAGAAGAATTGAAAAGTAAAGGAGATAAAACACCACCTTGAGATACTCCAGTCAGGACCAAAACTAGGAATTGAGCCGCTCTCCTTTCTTCTTTTCTTGATAACTTTTGAATGGCTAAACATTTTTTCAATCCGTTTTCGCTATAACATCCGCGTTCGCTCGAACATACATGAGAAAATTTTTTAGCTAATTATCTCGTCGCATTCTGGAGACAACTAAACACAAAACAGGTCTTACAAACGGTTAAGAGCTTCGCTTACGGTCAGCTCAATTATATACTAGGAGGATCTATCTGTATATATCAAGGACCGTTATGTAACACTAAACTTTGGTTTTGTAATATAATATACAACAATGTTAACTGCATTGTTGAGAGCAGTAAGCAGTTAAGTAGTATCAATACTGTTAAACGCTTCTTATGAATTCGTAAACGTACCATTGGTGCCCTTCACGAGTTGTGACTACTATGATAAGGACAAAATCCAGATTGTGAAGGACTTGGTAGATTATTGCATGTTTTCATTTATACCATTTGCGATTGACTTGTAAAAGTAACGTCAATAGTGTGTATTGCATCAAACTCGAGCTTTATAGTTATTAGTGACATTGATCTTAAGACGAATTAAATTTGAAAGAGGTATGCAGGGACCGTAGCGTTTGGCGCTCCGTCGTCTCAGGCTACCCCGCAAGGGCTTGAAGACCTTTCAATTATATTTATATTGTGACATATTTTTAATCTTCATTAAGTCTTTAATACATAGATAATCAAGAAGCATTTTTTTTTAATTTGAATTGATCAAATAAGGCTTGTTATTCTACAATATATTTGAGTTAACAGATACCACAATTACAATATCAATTGAGTGAGAATTGACGGGATCTCAATTTAACTTGCATCCTTACAATGTCTCCTTATCAGTTTTTCCACAACTACATTCCAAAATGATATTAGGTTTATGTTTTGGAAGACAAATATTATAAGAGACAAATCACTGGTTCTGATTGTGGTTTAAAAATTATACTACTATAATAAAAACAAGAAACTGCCAAAGTAGAATAGTACTTTTAGAGCTGATTTACTTTGGTATAATCAAATCAAGAAGACTCAGGAATAAGGTGTATAAGGTCTAACAAGCTTCAGAAACATTGAATAATGTTTTCCATCCTAATTGTATAGTTATATGGATATTCAAATCAACTTTTATAATAAAATTCTTGTAGATAATCGACTTAATATTTTATCTTAAAGTAAAACTTGGATCATTCATGGGATTTTCTTTATCAGCCATTAACACTTACTTAATGTCCCAAGGTGACTTAAGTTTTACCGACACACTGTTCAGACCGGCATTAAGACCTCCATTTTGAAATTCATCACCGACTAATATGTCACTTATCAACAAATCACTGGAGTCAAAAATATTGACCTTATATCGCTCTTGATAGGGTCAAATAGAGAATGAAACGAGAAAAACATCTCGTACATCATTGTCCCCAAACATTCTTCAACACTAAACCTACCGACAATTCTTGTATAGGTATACAGGTTCCTACCGCACGCCGTCAAATTGACCAGTAATTAAAAGTTATTTTATTCTATAACGCAGGTAATAATGGAAATAACTAAAAGTAAAGAGTGTAGATAATATTATATGCATATTATAAGAATTGTCATGTAGTTTGATAACGATATTATAACGTTTAAAAATGTGTAAGTTTTACAAAAGTTTAAGAACGGTCAATTTGACCGGTACTTGGTAGGTTCAGTGTTAAGACAATTTCTTAGATTAAATTGTTAGTTCTTGATAATAATATAATCAATATTATATGAGCCTATAAAACAATAGAGGATTAACAAGTTAATTTCAAACACTGAATTGAAAGGTATAATAGTCTAGACGTCTGAGCCACTCACTAATACAATGAATTAAGGCAAATTTAATCATTTCGTTTTCAGGTCTGTAAGATATCTACTTTTGGGCACAACGCTAAAAACATGTTTTATATAATATGACATAAAATATTATTAACTTGTTTGTAACGTTTGATTTATTAAAAGAAAAAGATATTCAACATCTATATATATATAAATAATTGTAGTGTCCGTTTGTAATTTAAAATTAATCATTTTTAAGTGCACATGAAAATATATACGGTACTTACAAAAAAAACTGTTCTCTGTCTATTTGTTTCTTCCGTCTAATCTTTGAAACGACTGGACCTTTCTAACAGTACTTACACTGATAGCTGATATTATAAGGAACTAGGAACCGCCGTCGTGCGCTGCGGGAGTTGAGCTGAGCGCCCACCCCTTCTTTAGTGCTAACAAACTTAGCCGAAATTATAGAATTATTGATGAAATATTGGCTTTGTAGTAGTTGTCGCAGTCTATTTAGCACTCTCACTGATGCATGCGCGTGACACATTTACAATAGGAAATCCCATAGACAAATTTCATTTTTACTATAACTTTTTTTCTAGACTGATTTTTTTTGTTCTGTTTTTTGCAAAACCATCTTTAGTAAAAGATGTAGCCATGTGCCAAATTCTAAAAAAAAAACTAAAATTACCGATATCGTAAAACAGCAAAATGAACGGTTAAGAGCTTCGCCCACGTTCAGCTCAATAACTTGACAAATTTTTACAACATTCAAAGTTGCGGGCAACGCTAGTATAAAATAAAATTAAACTAGCAACAAAACATTTAATCGTACGATCGTATCGTACCCGTATCGTTGGTCGTCTGTCGGGTCCGACATCCGACACTGCATAAATTTACGTAACGGGATAGGTGAGACGGGATACATACATGTTGAATATAATATGAATTATGGTTAAAATATGAGTTATGTTATAATAATATTGTTAAAATATTAAATTTTGATAATTTAAATGAAGGTAGAGGATAAATTTCTCTCGAGTATAAATAAGTATTAATTGCGGTAAATTTCGTTATTATCTTCATAGATCATTTCATTAAAATGTGATATCCTTATCATATTATTAAAAAGCATGAGGACCCCCCGGAGGGCATGTTTGAAGAGGTTGATGTCTGTGGTGGAGGCGAAAGAGGTATGCAGGGACCGTAGCGTTTGGCGCTCCGTCGTCTCTGGCTACCCCGAAAGGGATATGGCGTGAAGCTAAGTTAAGTTAAGTTACTATAAACTTGTTCGAAATGGATGAAACCTTCAGATTTTCACAAGAAATTTTCGATTTCAGCACATCAACCAAAATAAGTGAGTCAAGGAAACCAACCTGAGCAATCTCCTTCCTGGTGCAGCAGAAGTTCACGAACGTTATGTTGACGAAGTCCAAACCATGACACACCGTCACCGTCTTCTCCTCAAGGGAACCCTGGGATCCGATCAGCACCACGTTCCTTATCTTTGGATCCTGGGGAACCAAAAGGAAGATATATTAAACGTAGGTCGATCTAGAAACATTTTAATAGCACATATATGACCAAGAGGTCATGAGTCTAAGGGCTACCTGTGTCCAAAATGGATGCATAACTCGTAAGCGTTTAGGAGTTATGGAGGGTACAGACAGACAGATGGACAGACATCCCTGACGATTGAATAAAGCAGCTTTCACCACTTAATAAAATCTTTGTCTCGTATGCAATATGTATCAATCAATGCAAAAACTACTACACAGATTTCGATAAAACTACAGTAATATAGCTTATAAGGCAATGTCGAATTATAAGCGAGCGAAGTCACAGTCAAAAGCTAGCTAGATCATTTGAATAAGCACTTTTAGCAAATACTTCATAAAATCCGGTGGTAATTTTTTTCGAACAACATTTCAGTTATCGCTCTCCAGGAAATATAACAATTAAATGAATACATTAGGAATATTAAAATTTTATACAAAAAGGAAATCTCGAATAATATTGACTCGGCGAGATTTTAAAAGTATTAATAAAAAATATCGCCTTCGGGAGAAAGAAAAAAAAAATTAAGCTTTCAACTTTATTAACCGCAATTATTAATAACTGCGGACATTTCCTTTTCAGATTCCATTTAATTTAATTAATTGTCATTTAGGAATATCGCTCCGAAAATGATAGCTCGATTATAATTTCCCGAGAACTTATTTCCGTTATATAGAAGAAATTATCGCAAACATTATCTCGATATTTATTTCTTGATGCGGGAATTTATTTCACTATATTTACTACTATACTCGTAAATAGTGTGTAGTGATTTCTTAAAGTGCATCGTAAAACATCGAATAGGCACCCGGGAAACACTTAGCTAAATTAAATCGGGAAAAAAATGTAATTATGACACGATTCCAACAATAAACTTGTGCTTTTTAGATTTCTTCATTGAAATGAAGAAACATATCTGTTTCTTCATTGAAATGAAGAAACATATCTGATAATATTTTATAAATACAGACGTAGAACGGACAGATTCAATAATAATATTCTTCACGACGGAAATAAAACGAATAACATTACAGAGAAGAATAGAATAATATCAACCCTCAGAATTGTAGAAGCGTGTCCATATCTCGTTATATATAAGACAATAAATTACAAGTGATTCATAATTGGATAGGACAGACCGACAATCGTACAGCGAGTTGTCTTTTATATATATATATATATATATATATATATATATATATATGTATATATATATACACACACATACAAGTACACCTTCACGCACACGTACACACACACGCACACATAGAAACATATACACATAAAGTTACTTTTTCTAAACAATTTAAAGGATCTCAGGTTAATTATTATATTAATATTTATATAATATATAATTAAATAAATTTATATTTATCAAATAAACATAAAAGTAGTCGTCTTTTATGTTAGACTAATATCACATAAATATATTTGAGACATCAAATTAAATATAATTAATATACGCAGTAATTATTTTAATTAATCTTTAATTATGAAAATGGATATAACAATATAATATTCATAGTATAATTCGTAATTTCATTAATAAATTTCTTTAATATTACATTTAGAGTATATATTATTATTTGACAAATAAAAAAAAACGTGCCGTCACAAATTATAAAACAATCGAGTTATATATTGAGCTGAGCGTAAACTAAGCTCTTAACCGTTTGGGAGACCTTTTTTTTGTGTTTAGTTGTCTCCAGAATGCGACGAGATAATTAGCTAAAAATTTTCTCATGTATGTTTGAGCTGAACGCGGCTGTTATAGCGAAAACAGATTGAAAAAATGTTTATCCATTCAAAAGTTATCAAGAAAAGAAGAAAGGAGAGGGGCTCAGCTCAACACCCGCCAGAAACGGTTGGCGGATATATAGATATATATATATATGTCTTATATATATATTCCGTTGTTCTAAACCATGCGTCGCACAGACAATACACTGTTATACATTTATATATTAAATATTATTAAAGCGAAAGTCTTTCTAACATAAACATGATTCTCTGTATTATTTTATTTAATTAATTTTATAAATCAAATTAGGTTATTAAATAGGACATACATACACACAGAGCGACAGAGATAACGCTATCTGGGTTGGTTGTATTTTTTGCAACGATTATTATTATATTAGGTGACCCAAAAAACTAATTTAATTTCATACCTATCAATGTTCCGGTCAAATGAACAAACGAGCGATGGATGTAGATCACATATACATACATATATATATATAGAAGTGATTTACCACTCACTGACTCATCATGAAATCTCCGAAACTGTCTGTCCGATTAACTTAAAATTTTACATAGTTACTTCTTTAGTGACGTAGACGTACACTAAGAACGGATATTAGGGAATTCTTATCACAACGGATTACAACTTTTTCCATTTCGACAACTTTTAACCTGTTGGAGCTATACACTTAACGCGGTTACCATAGCAACGGTTACTATGACAACGGTTACCATAGCAACCTAATTTCACATCCAAATTAATAGTATCGGGAATCAGCTAACTCAAACACAATATCCACAGCAGGGCGTTTGTAATACTCGTAGAATTATCAAATTGGAGAGCGTCTTACAGGAGGGCTTCTATAAGCATGGCATTAAGTCCTGACACTACCACTTGACACACAAGTGATTCATTATCAAAGTGAAAAATAAATAAATTAATAAAAGCTTCTTTCTTAAACGATACAAGAATTTTCTTAGAAATTCTACTTGTAGTTGTTCTTTTAACACTAAACCTACCGACAATTCTTGTATACCTGTTCCTACCGCACGAGTTCAAATTGACCGGTAATTAAAAGTTATTTTATTATATAACGCTGGTAATAATGGATATAACTAAAAGTAAAGAGTGAAGAAAATATTATATGCATATTATAAGAATTGTCATGTAGTTTGATAACGATATTATAACGTTTAAAAATGTGTAAGTTTTACAAAAGTTTAAGAACGGACAATTTGACCGGTACTTGGTAGGTTTAGTGTTAATATATACACAAAATGTTTGTTACATACATACATACATATATATATATATATATAATTGCGATATCTTGGTCGCAATTCACATTTAGCTTCTGACGTCATGAGCAATTTTTAAAGCTCTCCGTCACACGCGAATTATAATTGGATTTTTCAGAGTACTTTTTTTTTTCAGTCGCAAATAATGTTTCGTTTCTGCTTTTGAGATGTAAAATCGAATAATCGGTAAATTAAATTGATTCAGGACAGTATTCCTTATATATATATATATAAATTCTATGTCAGGATGTTCGTTCGTTTATTTTTTAAACCGATTTTGATAAAACTTTTGTAGATGTTTGGTCCAATTTAAAAGATAGAATTTTTATCTCCATTAAGTAATATATACACATGATATTTTTGTTTTATACTTTCTTTCTTTTTCTTTTATAGTTTCTTTTAGTTTTTATCTTTAGTCCATAATCGTGTTAGCGATGTGCATACTTCTAAGTTAAAACTTATATGAAAAATGTTTTAATATTTAAAGCTGATATATTAACTTTAACTTAACCGTTTGGGAAACTTCTCTCTGAAGCAACATCACATAAAAACTACTGAACCGATTTGAATGAAAATTGGCAGAGCTGTAGAGCTTGGGAATGAGCATGTTTTTTCAAAAAATAGAATTAAATTAAACAGAAAAAAATTACGATACAATATTATATAGAAAAAAATCCTAAACTTTTTTTTAAAACTATTTATAATAAAGCTTATTTATATATAAAAAATAATATGAAATTTATCTTAAAAAGACAGATACTATTAACATAGGTAAAGGAAATAAAAGTTTAAAATTACCTTTTATTTAAAAAAAAAAAACATATTAGTACATAATATTAGCCAAAATAATGAAGGTATATTTAAATATTTTATTCGTACACAACTTTAGTATGACGGTATCTTTTATCTGAGATATCCGAGAAATAATTATCACGCCGGTCTCGAGATACAACACCGCAGGATGTTACAACTGAGACGGGACTGACGCGGGTTTGGCGGAAAGTGATAATCATGTAATAAAACAGAGGAACGTAAGACATCTTACGACTAAAGGAAATCATTTTACAACTAAAATAACTCAATACAGAAACTACAAAGTCTAAACATTCAATAATCTTAATATATAAAGCACAAAGACACTCACTCACTGACTCATTCATCGCTCTACATCCCAAACCGTAATACCTAGAAAGCTGAAATTTGGACACAAGACTCCTAACATATTGAATAGATGCAATAAGAAAGGATTTTGCAAAGGTCCAAACCGATCCAAAGTTACAGCTAAAAACTGCAAAGTTCACCCCCCGCTCCCTCTCTTCTCCCATTGCAGTGCAGTAGAAATTAAAATTATTTGGCCAGTCACTATGTTTATTTTCAACACGCTGCGATGTGAGAAACAAGAGTGTATCTATAACCCGATAGGAATGAAACTCTATAGTTATCAATCTCAAGGCTTTCTCGCACTGATAGCGAGTCATGATGGGTTGGAGGATAGAGCCTGTATGTGTGAAAGGTAGGGTCATGGGTTCAATACTCACGAAGTCAGTTTTTTTTGTTTATTCCCGACGCGAAGCACGGGTAACCTGCTAGTTCATTATATGAAGGGATGAAAAAAATCTCTTCCTATCAAAATAAGCTAATCAAATTCAAATTAAAAATAATTTTATTCAAATAGTCATTTACACGCACTTTTGAATCAATTATTACAATATAAAGGTCAGTGTAGTCAGTCCGTAAGTAAGCTACCAACTCGGAATGCTGCTCTGTTGAGAAGAGCCGGCCAGAAACTCCACAGTTGCTCTTTTCAAAAGAAATATAACAATAGGTGATGTACATTATAATATAAATCCTGCAAATGATTCAACAACTTAACTTCCACATATTTCGATCCACTAAAAACTCTTGAATGTTATGAAATACATCTTAAAAAATATACTTTTGGTAACAAGTTTATTAATTTTAATGTTGGATTATTTATTTAAGGATAGTAAAAACACCAGCGGTGATTCAGACCGGCGTACTCTGAGACCCTTTGGTCCTTTTATCAAATTTTCAATATTTGAAGAGGATCGAGGCAATAGACTATGGCAATGTTTTTCATATCTATTATATTATTCAAATTCATCTTTTTTTGATTAGGTATATAAATAGAGGAAAATATATTTTTATAATATTAATTTCTTAATTGCCCTAAAATGATGAGGGAAGCTGCGTTCTAACAACATTAAGATGAAGCAAAATCTTTATACCCCTTGTTGGGAAAATTAGGCGAACTGTGAAGTAGGAAATTTGACACAGTTAAATTTATATGGAGAAATATATATTAAAAATACACACACAAAGAAAATGTTACACACACTACCACACGATTTAGATTCATTGCTCTATTACACTGTCAAAGTCGGTGTGAAATAGTCGCAAAGAATTAGAAGAGATATATATATATATATATATATGTGTGTGTGTGTGTGTGTGTGTGTGTGTATTGTTGTCCAAACACTTATAGGCATTGACAGTTACTATTACAGACGAATTTAGACAACATGGCGACCATTTAATAAATGACAAAATAATATTTACCAATGATACGTATTCCGATAAAGATGACAAAGAAATGCAATATTTAATTTTAATAATAACGATTCCCGAAAATCGAGCAAAAGTTATTTTCGTCCCGTACAATAACCCTTCGAGTTATTTCAAAGTCGCACGACCACAATATCACGATGTATGGGACTTTTATAAAATAAATGACTGACCTAGAACCGAACGATATCGGTGAGGTTAATACATACATACATATTATACATACATACATATATATATATACATACACATATACATATACATACACTCAAAGTAGAAAATTTGAAATGGATTGAAATTACATTTCTAAATCGAGAATCGTATTACCGGAACGATGTGTACATCGATTGGATGTCTCAATTTACAGAGAGAAAGAGAAAAAAGAGTTAGAAAGGAGTGGAAGAAGAGTGGGGAATTGAGAAGTTGAGCTCCCACTCATAGTGCTGCTATTCCCTTTAACGTACTCTTATTTGGAGTAGATATATAAAAAATATTCCTGAACATCAAATTTCTGTAATTTTCTCATCCTTAGAATCGGGAACAGTTTTCAAATCAAAGTTATTTTTGTTCTGATTAAGCACACATTGCACTTCGAACCTCAGACTCTAGTTGCACGGTTCTAAAGAATAGGTCCCAGAATAAGAACCGGCAAGAAACTATTGATAGTGTGGCCTCGTGTTGAATATTTAACACTAAACCTACCAAGTACCGGTCAAATTGACCGTTCTTAAACTTTTGTAAAACTTACACATTTTCAAACGTTATAATATCGTTATCAAACTACATGACAATTCTTATAATATGCATAATATTTTCTTCACTCTTTACTTTTAGTTATTTACATTATTACCTGCGTTATATAATAAAATAACTTTTAATTACCGGTCAATTTGACGGCGGTAGGAACAGGTACATAAGAATTGTCGGTAGGTTTAATGTTAATTAATAAGCACTCCATGTTTTATTATCAAATGTAATAAATGTGATAACATATCTAAAAACCACAATAATTAAAATGAATCCTAAAAAAACCCTTTAATAATGTTAATTGAATTAATTAGTAACAAAACTATTTAATTCGATTACATTAATTTTGTAAATAGTCATGTATAGTTAGAGACATGAATAACTGAGTGATGCAGTAATTTCGTGGGAACATTTTGAATCTAAGAACAATTAGTAACACTTTGCAAATTGAAGCAACAACTCGCATAACAGTTACCTTCAAACATAACAATTACAAATTAAGATTTCATAGTTCATGATGAAAATTTATTATTTTGCTTTATTTACTTTCATATTACTAGGGGCGCCAACAGACCCTCGATTTCGACTCGCTGCACTCGCGAAATCTCGGGTGTGGTATGCATATTGAGCGAAGAGAGCCCAGTGTAATAACTCATCGTTTCCCATTGACTTCAATGGGATATCAGTTTTGACGATTATTCCTCAAAGACATGACATTTTTCAAAAAAAAATTTAAAACCATCACCTAATGTGTGTCTCTTTGATTGCAAAATTTCATAATTTTCCGTCAAGTAGTTTTCGAGCCTATTCGAGACAAAGAATGTAAAAAAGGCTCCAGTAGAACGCTCCGCCCGCTACGCTCGCTTCGCTAAATAATCCTAAATTACCAAAATTAAGTTCTCCCCAATCGAACTACTTAAACACATCAGGCGGCAAGACAGTTTACTGTTTGTCTTACACAAACACAAAAATAGATAAAGATACTTACTGTAAAAATAAAACGAATCAAGACTCGTATCACGAAGTTTGAAAACAAACAAAACATTCAAAATAATGTCCTAAGTATAATGTGTAAGTTATCCAACTATCCAGCTCTGGAATTAACAATACTATGTCGGAGAATGTTACTCTTAAATCCAACTATATCCAATCCAATAAGTTATCCTACGATAAGAATATAATTAACAATATCAATGCCTCTAACACCCGTTCATAACTCAGACAGCAAACCCTCTAAAGTTAGTGTTATGGA
Organism: Melinaea marsaeus rileyi; assembly: GCA_918358865.1. Taxonomy (NCBI): domain Eukaryota; kingdom Metazoa; phylum Arthropoda; class Insecta; order Lepidoptera; family Nymphalidae; genus Melinaea; species Melinaea marsaeus. The sequence goes on along the minus strand of OU911086.1, from coordinate 5,379,285 downwards.
GATAAGTTATCAATTTGTGAAATTAATGACGATACTGGCTTCAGCTTGAACATTTATCCGAAATCCTCTTCCCTTTGCGAACATTACTTAACTAGAATTACCAAAAAGTACTTGAAATAATACTTCATTTATTGTCGTCAAAAAATTTTCAAATCACTTATTGCCGTCAAAACATCATCAAGTCTCTTATTGTGCTCAAAAAATGGTCAAAATACTTATTGTCGTCAAAAAATTATCAAGTCACTTATTGTGCTCAAAAAATGATCAAAATACTTATTGTCGTCAAAAAATTATGATAATATAAATCGAACAAACAATACTTATCAATATATAAAGTTGTATCATAGCATCGAACCTTACATAACTACCTCCATTCCGACCCTAAGCTTTCTTCAAAGAGTGCCACAACGGTATTCTTCACCACGTCTGGTGGACGTGTAGATAATCACCAAAATGTTTTCAAACTGAAGCACACTCGTGGTTATATAAGAATGCAAAACTTCAATCATATAACAACTTTTCCTTTCAGTTGCATAAAGTTGATTTTTTCTATACATATAAATATAATTGACGTGTCTGTTTGTATCCAAATTAACAACTTTTCACTAAATGCATATCAAAGTATATACGGTACATACATAAAAAAAATCTTATCTGTTTGTCTTTTTGTTCCAGCTAATCTATGATATAAATTAACCGATTTTAACAGGATTTTCACTGGCGGATAGCTAAGGTTATAAGGAGTAACTTGACTATTTTATTTTAAAAAACATTCAGCGCGAACAAAGTCGCGGGCACAGCTAGTAACAAAATACAATTCAAATGTATTCACGTGTGTAGCAACAACTACTATTAATGAAATACACAAGTAAATAAAAAAGTAAGTCCAATTTGGAGCAACTCTATTTGTATACAAAAACTAGTCAAAACCAACCTCCAACGTTGATAACAGTCTTGTGTCTGTTCGGTCCGAGCACAGTCCTCTCTGAGTGTAATGGAGGCTTTTATTATCAGTGTATACGTTCTGTGCATGACTTAGTGAGTTGAGGAACTCATTTCTGTCTCCGGTAGTACGTGTACTACTTAGTTTAAATTAAAAATCTGTTCACTCATGCTGAATAGAAGATTGAAAATATATTGAATTTAAAGTAAACTAACTATACATATATAATATTGAAGTGTCGGTTTGTAACTCTAAATTAACAGCTTTTCACTAAATGCATATATAGTAGGTACTTTTAGTATATACGGAAATAGAATAGAATAGAAATTAACAAACAGTTGAAGAAACCAATTTAAACAAATTTTTCTTTGTCAATTTGTCAATTTAAATATTTTTTTAATATTTTTTTATATATATCTTTGTTATTTAAATGTAGATTTAAGAATTTTATTCTTAAATACTACTGATCATTAATATAACACATGAATTATAGTTTTTTTTACATTTTTTAACTCAAACTTTAAACTTAAACTTTCAGCGTATACCTTGTAATGAAATCATTTCAGTTGTCTAGGGTCAAAGTTAAAGGTCAAGTCTGTGGGTCACGTGTCCTTTAATATAACAACAGGAGTACTATTATTATTATAATAGAAAATGTTATTTATACATTTAATTTTTCGATTATTTTTCCTGTTTTTTAACGTCCGCACACAAATATATGTGATGTATTTTTAAATAGATTCAGTACAAATAAAAATAAATATATATATATATATATTAAAAATAGTATTTCTTTATTTTGATAACTGCTTCTCATTGCTACAAGTATCATTAAAATTAACAAAAAAATTTTTGACAAAGAAGAAAAAGTTACTGCACTTTTTTGTATACCCTATTATAAGACACGAACGAACACACACGGCGTTGTATGTATTGATAGTTATAACTGCGACACACTACTTACTGTTAATATAACATACATACAGATAATCATTAATTTGTATACATATAAGAAACTTCATTTGAGATTATCTATAAAGAAATGTGTTAGATCTAAGATAATAAATATACCAAATATTATCAGTAGTTAGAGGCATTGTTCTGTGTATAGTTAAAGATTAGGCTTTTCCAGGACCTAGACAAACATCAAACACACACATACATATATATATATCATAGTACACTTCGCCTCGGGATAACAGGGATACTGAACAAACAGAGTTATGTATTACATAAATACAGTATATATAATACAGATATAAACCAACATATATTATGATATTCTGTATCTACATAGTTATGTAATTAAGAATATTATTAATTACAATTTGGAAAATGTTCAGAAAAGTTTTGGAAATTTTATAATGGAATTTCCAAAAATTTTCTCAACATATTCTTATATTATTTCGATTGCTTGACATTTCTGCAGTGTTGAGGAAAAATTTTCTTATAGTTACATTGTTTAATTTTTAATTAAATCAGGGTAATGTAATTAGTCTTGGGTATTTTTTATAATATAATCTACTTCGCTCTAAAACTCGAGCCAAATAGACGTAAACCTATCAGTCTTTGAGATCTAAGATCAAATCGCTGTGAAAAACTCGGTCACATGTAAAGAAAATATCCACATAAGAAAGACGAAGACAATATTAATGGTTTTTGGCAAACTCGACCAAATTTTTGATGACTTACAAAACACCGTTCTGTTAGATATTTTCATGAAGTTATTTCATTATGTTATAAACTCAATAATAAATATTATGATCAGTTATATTTCTTAAATTTAATAGAATTACTGCATTAACTTTATTTTAAGATACTGTCTTAACACTAAACCTACCGACAATTCTTGTATACCTGTTCCTACCGCACGACGTCAAATTGACCGGTAATTAAAAGTTATTTTATTATATAACGCAGGTAATAATGGAAATAACTAAAAGTAAAGAGTGAAGACAATATTATATGCATATTATAAGAATTGTCATGTAGTTTGATAACGATATTATAACGTTTAAAAATGTGTAAGTTTTACAAAAGTTTAAGAACGGTCAATTTGACCGGTACTTGGTAGGTTTAGTGTTAAGGGCTTTCGATATATCAATAGTCCTGACATTACCGTTTGATACACAAGTGATTAAATCGAAAAAAAATAAAAAAATGGCTAAAGAATATATCTTAGAAGATAAGTTCTTAGCAAATTCATATCTCCATACGTTCAGGAAGATTCAGGTGTGGGATAGTTTACACCTAGTTTAATATCCAAAACATACATTTAACATAGATCCCGTTGTCATGATACCTTAGTGCTCAAACCAAATTTTGGACCTCAACAAACAGTTACTTGATTAATTTGGTTTTCGTAAATGGTGACCGTCGTATATCTTCCAAATGGAAGCCCTGAAGGTCATTTTAGAGAAGACCCTGACATCTCAGATTCGGATGCCTTGAGAATCTGAAATGATGCGATAAGGCACTCAAATCAGCACCTTATAGTTTATGAAGAGGCATACAGACAGAGAGGGACAGAAAGAGTCTTAAAGAGAGAGACAGAGAGATTTTTACAATTTTGCTATTTGCAAAGAAGTTCAGTTTTTATAGCGTTCACTTCCTCCTTCTGTTCGTCTATCTCTCTCTCTTATTATAGCTTAGAGTGTGAAAACAAATTTCAAGCTTATCAGAGCTATAGCAGCGTAATTCATAACTTCATTAATACAAAATCCAAATATCGCTTGATTTTCTAATTAACGATTTATTTAATATATTATATATTATATATGATATCTCTTAATTAATTTAATTAAGCCCTTTGATTAACAACTGGTCGTTAGTGGCGATTTAATCTGCAGTTATTACTTAACTATTATATGCAAGGATTTATATAAACTAGGGGCGCCAACAAACCCTCAATTTCTACTCGCTGCGCTCGTGAAATCTTGGGAACCGTTTGCATATTGAGCGAAGCGAGCCCAGAGTATTGACCTATCGTTTCCCATTAATTTCAATGGGATATCAATTTTTAGGCATGATATTAAAAAATTTTTTTTTTTGAGCACATTTTTCAAAAAAAAATTTTTAAGAACCATCACCTAATGTGTGTCAGCCAATTCGTGACAAAGAATGTAAAAAGTCTCCAATAAAACGCTCCGCTCACTTCGTTCACTTCGCTCAATAAAAAAAAATAGTTTTGTTTGTCTGTTCGTCATCTACACATACACATACACACATACGAATTTTTATTTAAAACATCCATAAAAATCTTTTTCATCTACACCCGACTTTTCTCCTAAACTGGTTTCATTCCTTCGGTCCCTAAGCTTAGCTTTCGACTGGTGAAAGTTTTTTCAAAATTGATCCATGCATTTTTGAGATTACACTTCATAATTGAAATTCAAATTCAAATTCAAAATATCTTTATTCAAGTAGGCATTTTAACGCACTTTTGAATCGTCAATTATTACAATACAAAAAAAGGTCAGTGTAGTCAGTCCGTAAGTAAGCTACTAGCTCAGAATGCTGCTCTGTTGAGAAGAGCCGGCCAGAAACTCAACAGTTGCTCTTTTCATACAAACATACATACAAAAACCGATACTCAATTCAATGCACCGTGCTTCCAAACGAAAGTTCTTGAACGAAATGATATATTGATATCTTTTCAGTGGCAGCAAAAATATCTTTTTGTACAATCACATTTTTGTTAAATTAACGAGACTCTTATATTTATTTTAATTGAATTATATTATTTAAATTGTATGAATTAAACCATATTTCATTATACATCGTTTTTGAATCAAAAACTTTGTATATTTTCCCGTGGACTAAATGATTTTCCGCCATGTTTTAAACTATAAAAGTTGACTAAAATAAACGTCAAAGTCAACAGTTTTATAGAAACGTCAAATAACAGGAAAAAACAAACATATATATATAATTTGACTTGATTATTCAATAAAAGTTAATTATAGAAGCCATTTTTATATTATTCAAACACATCGCCACATCCATTCCAACCAAATCCGTGGTTGTGTAAGAACTAGGGGCGCGAACAAACCCTCAATTTCGACTCGCTGCGCTCGCGAAATCTCGGGTGCCGTTTGCATGTTGAGCGAAGCGAGTCCAGTGAATTGACTCATCGTTTCCCATGGCTTGAATGGGATATCAGTTTTTTGACATGATATAAAAAAAAATCTTTTTGTTTTTTAAACCATCAGCTAATGTGTGCCTTTTTGATTGCAAAGTTTCATACTTTTCGAGCCAATTCGTGACAAAGAATGTAAAAAGTCTCCAGTAAAACGCTCCGCTCACTTCGTTTCGTTCGCTCAATAAAAATGTTTACAGAAATCTTTAAAACATTCATAAAACATTATTTAAATGAACGGAGACATTTAATTATATGTAATTTCAATGAACAGACAGGCAAAACTTTAAAAAAGTTTTTTATATCAAAAGTTTCAAAAACTAAACATATATGAGATGTATAAAAACTTGTTAAAGTTACACCTTAACGAAATAAAAGTTACAATAAAGATAAAGTTTCTTTAACAAAATAATTATTAAAAGATTATTTATAAACAAAAAGACTTACCTTTGGTAGTTTAGCGTGAACCCCGGTCCTGACATCTCTGATGGTCGCTATATCTAACATTTCAACCTCCATGTTCTGATCCGTCCAGTACAAGTAGAAACCCTTGGGATCCACGCGAAGTGTCACGGGGAGGCCTGTTCCGGAGTCCTATAAAAAAACGATTCTGTCAGACCTCACTTTCTTGAAAAACTATTTAAAATTTTATAGTCGGTTATTATTTTTTTAAATGTCAGTCATTCTCACAATACTAGGGGCGCCAACAAACCCTCAATTGCGACTCGCTGCGCTCGTGAAATCTTGGGTGGCGTTTGCATATTGAGCGAAGCGAGCCCAGAGTATTGACTCATCATTTCCCATAGATTTCAATGGGATATCAATTTTTTTTATATGATATTAAAAATTTTTTTTTTTTTTTTGGACGTTTTTCAAATTTTTTTTTTATAAGAACCATCATTTAATGTGTGTCTTTTTGATTGCAAAGTTTCATAATTTTCCGTTTAGTAGTTAACGAGCCAATTCGTGACAAAGAATGCAAAAAGTCTCCAGTAAAACGCTTCGCTCAAATAATAATAATTATTATTGTTATTATTGATTTAAAGACGAGCAGCTATGAGCTGATGTATCCATTTCAATCGTGTTGAGAAATTGAGAAATCACATTTGAAAAAGTTATAGCTTTTCAGATTTATTTATTTATATTTAGAATTAATTATTATTTCCTTTATTATACTTTATTTGTTTATTAAAAAATAATTATTATTATAAAATAAAAGTAAATACAGAGTAACCTCAATATAACGATTTAACAAATAAAAAAAAATCCCTGCAAATCAACAGGAGTTCCCACAAAATATATGCTGGGTCATTCCATGTCAAATCAACCAAGCTTACAACTCGACCCCCTCAAAATTCAATGAAATTTGGTACATTTGTTGCATCTATATAGAAATGGATAAATATGAAATTTTTAATCCATATCATGCTTAGTTTTTGAAATATTTAACTTTAAAGTTTGTAAAATTCATTAAATTTTAGAAGTTCTTGCATTATAAAATCAGCTCTCATTTCTGTTCTAATTATAGTAGAGACTTCATTTAAGTATCTATGGAAAGTATATTAGTTGCCCTTTCATTTGATATGCTGCATGAATGAATTTTTTAAAAATTTATTTCCAAGGTCATCAAATTTGACCTTGAATTTTGAAAATTTTAAAATCGGCACCTTCGAAACTTTTTAAAAAATATATATGTTATTCTTCTAGTTATTGTTGACAATATCTAAAAGTTTCATTCTGGGATCACCATGGGTTTCTGAGCAAAAAATTCAAGAAAATTGCTAACATCTCAATTTTATTGTATACTGAAAGAAAATGTCTCTATTTTTAAGTAAAAATTCAATTTTAGCTTCCAAAATAAAGTTTTGAAAGTGAATAAAGAATCTTGATAATTGTTTACAACATTACTTATTCTTTTGCACTTTTTTAAAAATAAATTTTTGTATGCTACCTAAATTGGGGGGGGGGGGAGTGCATAAACTTTATTGAATTTAAAATTGACTTTTTACTTTTATATTGTTTTATTTTATAACTTTTTCCTATACAGACAATCGTTTTTAAATGAGGGTGATTTAAAAGGTGAAGGGGGGGGGGATCATTTGCGCCTTCATAAAAAAAATAGAATTTAACTAAACAATTTTCAGTTTTTAAAATTTTGAGAACTTTAGAACAAAATTTGTTTTTGTTCTTTAGAAAAGCTATTGTACAATAAAAATATTTTTATATTGATTTTTTACTTTTAGCTACTTTTTTTAAATCCCCCCCCCTCCCCCCTCCACATATACAGCATCTCTATTTTCTCATATACTAAACTCTCTTTCCATTTTCCTGTTAAACATTAATGCTCAGATTTAGGTTAAAAAAATTAAATGTGTGCCAGAGCTTAATAGTCAAGTTTATCTCTCTTGAGCGGCTATTTATTGAACATTACATATAACATTTTAAATCACCCTCATTTAAAAACGATTGTCTGTATAGGAAAAAGTTATAAAATAAAACAATATAAAAGTAAAAAGTCAATTTTAAATTCAATAAAGTTTATGCACTCCCCCCCCCCCCAATTTAGGTAGCATACAAAAATTTATTTTTAAAAAAGTGCAAAAGAATAAGTAATGTTGTAAACAATTATCAAGATTCTTTATTCACTTTCAAAACTTTATTTTGGAAGCTAAAATTGAATTTTTACTTAAAAATAGAGACATTTTCTTTCAGTATACAATAAAATTGAGATGTTAGCAATTTTCTTGAATTTTTTGCTCAGAAACCCATGGTGATCCCAGAATGAAACTTTTAGATATTGTCAACAATAACTAGAAGAATAACATATATATTTTTTAAAAAGTTTCGAAGGTGCCGATTTTAAAATTTTCAAAATTCAAGGTCAAATTTGATGACCTTGGAAATAAATTTTTAAAAAATTCATTCATGCAGCATATCAAATGAAAGGGCAACTAATATACTTTCCATAGATACTTAAATGAAGTCTCTACTATAATTAGAACAGAAATGAGAGCTGATTTTATAATGCAAGAACTTCTAAAATTTAATGAATTTTACAAACTTTAAAGTTAAATATTTCAAAAACTAAGCATGATATGGACTAAAAATTCCATATTTATCCATTTCTATATAGATGCAACAAATGTACCAAATTTCATTGAATTCTGAAGGGGTCAGGTTGAAAATCACAATTTGTTGGTTGATTTGATATGGAATGACCCTGCTATGTAACAAATACATTTGTCAAAAACATTATTATAACAAATATTCAATCATTGCAAAATATTATGATAGTATTATTTACCTCAAATGTATTTTAACAACTTAATTAACACTAAACCTACCAAGTACCGGTCAAAATGACCGTTCTTAAACTTTTGTAAAACTTACACATTTTTAAACGTTATAATATCGTTATCAAACTACATGACAATTCTTATAATATGCATATAATATTTTCTTCACTCTTTACTTTTAGTTATTTCTATTATTACCTGCTTTATATAATAAAATAACTTTTAAATACCGGTCAATTTGACGGCGTGCGGTAGGAACAGGTATACAAGAATTGTCGGTAGGTTTAGTGTTAAATAACATATACTATCAATATAAGATCTTGTCTTGCCAACATGCGATGGAGAGAAGTATCCTAAAGGCTAAAAACAAGGCTAACGGATGCTCTCCAACAACCTTTAAAGCTAATGGAGCTTACATATATCTAGGTACAGAGACACTAGATGGACAAATTTGGTAACATAGTGACGAAGTCCTATTGGAAAGAGAAGTGATGGGCGACAAAAGAAAAGGTGGGCTGCCAACATAGATGAGGTAGCCGGTAAGGATTGAAACAAATTAAAATGAAAGGAGGTGGAGGAGGCTTTTACCCTTAAAGGGACCACACAAGGGAAATAATTAAAATAAATAATTTAACTATTAAGTAGATAATAATTAATCTAATATATAATATAGTCTGAGTACATTTGATATGTAAACCTTATGTATGGTAATAATGCTTTAAATAAATAAAATGCTATCAATAATTACAGGGACCGCAGCGTTTGGGGCTGTGTCTCTGGCCACCCCGCAGGGGATATGGAATGAAGATAAATAAATAAATAATGATTCAGACCTATTTCACAACAGACAACTGTTAACTATTTTAAAATAGTAAAAGTAATATTTTACTTAAAAATATGTTTCGTTTATTAGTAAAAAGTAACAGAATAAGTAAATTAGTAAATTATAAGAAGATATTTTTTAACTCGTTAAAACAAATTGCAGACCAACTTAACAGCATATTATTTATTTATCTTCATGCCATATTCCTTGCGGGGTAGCCAGAGACACAGCGCCAAACGCTATGGTCCCTGCATACCTCTTTCGCCTCGGCCACAGACATCAACCTCTTCATACATCAACATTTTAAGGAATTTTTGTAATTCCATTAAGAATTGTTATATAAAATTAATCTTAATTATATATTTATCTTTGAATGATAAAATTAATTTATATACACTTATAAAACAATTAATTATTATTATATTTTTATAATAATTTAATTAAATATCAAATAAATTTGAATTTAATGATCTCCCAATTTTATTTTTCGACATCACTAAATGTATCAATTATATTATAATAATGTTTGAAAAATATTATATATTTATTTAGAAAATGTTATAACCCTTTCGCTACCCGCATATATGTGACGACCCAATTTTCTTACCAGAGCCCAGCGTCACAAATATGTGAGGGGCGTTCATTACCAGTTTATGACAATAGTTTGTCCCAAATCGTACCGTACATGGGTACATAGATGGGTTATGTTATAAAACAATAAAATAGATACGGGATGTTAGTGGTGTAAAATTGCTAATTTGACTTAGAACGTTATAAATACATCCCACAAAAATTAATGACTATTGATATAATATTAAAATAAAACATCTGGGCCGTGGTGGCGATTTGTCTCCTGAGGCCATGCTAGCGAAAAGGTTAAAGTTAACTGTAGAGAGACGGACGAATGGACTGTTAAAACATTATTGTAATGCACAAAGAATACATAATGTGGATGATCCAAATAATATCAACTTAATTATTTTATAAAATATATTTATATATCTATTTAAGAACTTTATTGTTATTTATCAAATTACATATTTTCTGATAGTTTAAACAATTTTGACTTTTTCACAAGAAACATGCAACAATTGATTGTAAAGTAACTTTGAAACTACATTGTTAGATAATTTAATAAAAAATGCAATTAACACTAAACCTACTGACAATTCTTGTATACCTGTTCCTACCGCGAGCATTTAAATTGACCGGTAATTAAAAGTTATTTTATTATATAACGCAGATAATAATGGAAATAACTAAAAGTAAAGAGTGAAGAAAATATTATATGCATATTCTAAGAATTGTCATGTAGTTTGATAACGATATTATAACGTTTAAAAATGTGTAAGTTTTACAAAAGTTTAAGAACGGTCAATTTGACCGATACTTGTAGGTTTAGTGTTAATTTTATAATAAATAATTAATAATACAATAAGTATATTAAGAAAATATAATTAGTAACAAAAATGTTTACTTTTTAATTGAAAGTATAATTACAACAATTAAATTATTAAAAAGAATTTATTATTGCACTTGTATTGTTGTTGAGAAAATTTACACTAAACTAAAATAAATCAAACAATTTATGAAGGTATAATTTGTCATATTTATTTATCTTGTTAATATAGAGTATGAATAATTAATTGTATGTATGCTATATGTTGTGTATTTATGGTAATTTTTATTTCCATTGATTGTAATGTTTCAATGAAAATATATTTACCATAAAAAAAAATTCGTATTATTGTTCAATTTGTATATTTTAATATTTAAGAATGTGTTAAGTGTAACTGATATAATAGTTTTTTTCTAAACATGAACGCCACATGTGTCTTATTTATTAAATACTAATAAATAAAAAAATCTAATAAGATTTCTATTATACTAGCCTCATCCCACTTGATGAATTTCTCCCCATCTTGCAAAGCTTTGGACACTTCAATCGGTTTTATTGATACTTTAGATGATTTAGATGTAGTCATCTTGATTATTAAACACAATTATGCGGAAACTAAAACAATATCGTAAATATAAACCGTCATCTTCCTCTCAGCACTAATATAAGATAACTATCAACGGTTCACTTAGCAAAGGCACAACGAATACTGACACGCCACGAATTAACACTTATTCATAACGTACTAACGTAAAACATTCAGATAGTATTTATCATATATTTATTCCTAATCTTTGTTATTGCCAATAAACGAGAATTCCCACATACTCGCGACACGACGAAACGGAACCACCGAAAAATCAGAAATGTCAAAAATTATTGCTGGTATTCCAGAATTCCAGATTCAATCGGATACTCAACACATTATTCTGAAATCTATTGATTATATTAAAAAAAAACTTTACTTCTAATAAAATTAGTTTTTATTTGTATATTATTAAAATGATTACGGTTTTTTTTATTCCACATTATTATATGTCTATAATAGGCCATACTTTATGCAAAAATTTGAAAATCTTATTTAATATAATATATACTCTCACACTATTTTACAAAAAAGTATTTTCTGCAAATTTAAATTTTACATGTTTTATAAAAAAAATCTTTTGTACTTTATAATAATATATTATTATTGATGTGTCATATTTGTCAGTATTGACACTAACCTTAGCCCGCTAGTTCAAACGTGATCGAAGAAGAAAAAAACAATATTATTATTTGACAATGTCATAGAGAATATATACATGTTACTGTCATCTGTCGGCTAAAGCCTAAAATGGCTAAATAGAGCATCGAGTACCTTACAATATTTACAGAATATAAATTATAATTTGTTATTTTAATTAAGAAGTGCATCCTCACTTGTCCATGTTTTTGTTGTAGTTATTAATCTACTTAACAAATCTAGTTTTACTTACAATTTTCTTGTATTTAGTATTAAGTGGTTCAGTGAAAGAAATGTTTTGATTTTTTAACCCTACGTATTTGGAAAACATTAAAAGTTATAACATTAATACCAAAATACAAACAAAAAGTCGTAATGGCAAATTCTGTTAACATATCAATAGAAGCACCAATAGAAAACCAAATACAAGAAATTACTTATGATGGACAAGAAATATACCAAGCGTAATTTATCTCTTAAACACTTTTAAAGTTGTTTATTTTTTCTGTAAACTTCATTAAACTATAATATAACAAATTCTTTATATACAGGCCCCTGTCAATGTCCGAAAACCTTGCCAGATTGGCACAGAAAATCGATTTTGCGAAAACCGATGATGAATTCTGCAACATCAAGAAGGAAGGCGAAAGCAGCTCAGAAGTTCGATCTGAAGAAGATAAAGAACCAGGATACCAGTCCAGTTTGTGGCCTTGGGATTCTGTAAGGAATAAGTTGAGAAATGCCCTCACTGAAGTGTCAGTACTTGCCGATGTCTTAAGCATTGCAAAGGAAAAGAGATATATGGTAAGTTATTATTATAAATACTGTTTGGTAAAATCAAATTTAAGGCAAGAATACTATCAAATTTGTAATAAAAACCTACCTTCCTTCATATCATGTTTATCAAATCATACATAGTAAATATAAAAGTTCACTTAATAGTTCTACTGTGCTTGAAACTCATGTAAACAAACCCTACATGGTTTTTAAAATTAGTCGTACAAATTAAATAATGATATGTCTGCCAGATAAATATTATAATTGTCACAATCTTGAAGGTTTAAATTGAATAAAGTCTAAACTAAGTAATCCTGTATACATAACATTGTTATATTAACACATTGCAACTGCAGACGTATGTATGTATTCCTGGTTGCCGCTGACGTGAATTCACATAATTTCCAATTCTATTCCTGGTTGCCGCTGACGTAAATTCACGTCATTTCAAATTCTATTCCTGGTTGCTGCAAACAAAATTGTATACCTTTATCCTCCCCTACTCACCCCTTACAGTACTCAGAATTAGAAATGTAAATAATTAGCCAGGCTCGAATGTGTTGACAAAAAGATAGTACTCAATAGCAAATATATTAAATAAATTGTAACAAAGTAATTATGAAAACGTGTATATGTTTCAAAATAATTAACACTAAACCTACCAAGTACCGGTCAAATTGACCGTTCTTAAACTTCTGTAAAACTTACACATTTTTAAACGTTATAATATTGTTAACAAACTACATGACAATTCTTAGAATATGCATATAATATTTTCTTCACTCTTTACTGTTAGTTATTTTCATTATTACTTGCGTTATATAATAAAATAACTTTTAATTACCGGTCAATTTGACGGCGTGCGGTAGGAACAGGTATACAAGAATTGTCGGTAGCTTTAGTGTTAAGTAACAAAATATTAATAAAATAATAACCCACTAACAAGTATTGTTTGTGTATTATAAAAAGTACAGTATTCAAGGATTTACATTCAATTAATTTCTAACATTCTAGTGGCAGTGAGAACTGTCTGCTTGCTCGGCAATATATGTGATTATTTTTACCTCATTGAAATTTTATAATGAAAAAATTTACGAGCTTATGTTATAGTCTATATTTATTTCAAGAAACTTGAGATCATGATTTGAAGTGAATATAAGAAAGAGTATAAGGTTATATTTTTATGTTATGGTTGACATAAATTTTGTACTAAACTAAAAACTAAACTAAACTAAATTTAACATTACAGGTGTTAGATCCAATTCAGGCAGATCAGATAGAAAGCCGTCCAATGGTCCAAGTGTATGGACGGAAAAAGGCTCTATCAGCAGCCGGGGCCGTTCTTCTCAACGGAGTGGAAAGACTCAGAGCCGGTGAGACCATGAGGATGACTCGCAATATGCCCGACTTCCACATCGACCTGCTGAGGCTCAGACAGAATTGGAGGCTCAAGAAAGTATCGAACACGATAGTTGGGGACCTAAGCTATAGAACAGCCGGCTCCAAGTTCAGTCAGACGGGAGTTTTTGAGGTAAGAGCTGAACAGTCATGTTTTGTTATCTTTCATCAAATATTCAAAACTATCTTTACTCAAGTAGGCATTTACACGCACTTTAAATCAATTATTACATTATAAAGGTCAGTGTAGTCAGTCAGAGTAAGCTACTATGAATGCTGCTCTGTTGAGAAGAACCAGAAACTCAACAGTTGCTCTTTTTAAATAAAATTTAACTATATTTGATGTACATTACAATCAACTAAAAACTCTTAAATGTTATAATAAGATTTATTTAATAATACATTTTTTATTTTAGTTTTAAAAATAAGAAAAGAAAGGTCTAAGATATCTTGTGTAACTTTGTTATATATATATGCAGGTGAGCAAGGCGCCCGAGGAGGCGGTGGCGGCGGCTTTGGCACAGGGCGGAGCACCCGCGCCCTCCGCCCTCCGGGTCACCGTGCCACCCGAGCTGCAGGGTGTAGCCTTCATCTCCGTCCGCTGCCAGAAAGGTGCTCCACAGCTTGCAATTACTTATATATTTCGATTTTAGAGGAAACCTTTTCAAACTGGAATAAAGTTTCCCTAAAGACATGTTTAACCATGTTAAGATATATGTAATATATATAATGTAAAATATTTCAACACGGGCCAGAGTTCGAACCTGCGACCTCTGGGAACCGTCCCATCAATTAAGCTGCCGCAGCAATGAATTTAACATTTTATATAAACATTTTTTTATTGAAATGGTAGCAACATCTATTAGACTTATTTGGAAAAATCGTTTTTATTATGTTTACAAGTCCTATTTTGTGTCTACTTTAATCGGTATATTTCCCGTGCTTCAGAGCAGGAGGACGTTGTGACGGCGACCCTGAACTCCTCCGCCCTGAACTGCCCGGGCTCCCTGCCAGGGGAGGGGGCGGAGCTCCACTGGCAGCAGAAACTCGAGGCCGCACAGAACGTGCTGTACTGCAAGGAGCTGTTCGCCCGACTGGCTGCAGAGGCGGTGCAGCTGGATGCCTCCATACCACACATCGTTGTAGGGAACAGGATCATGCTGACCGTGAGTCTGGCACCGCGCCATTTTTTTAAATATTTTTTTTTTGCTGTAAGGGAATCATGCTGACCGTGAGACCAACTCCACGCCTTTATTTATCGCAACTGAGGCTTTACTGGAATATTTGTTTCCAGATTCTCCCGAGCATACAGCTGATGATCGGACTATGTCACAACAACGGACAGAACAACAACAACACCGACGGAACCAAGGTAGGAGACACCAGAATGTCGATACACTCTCCTAACTATATTTCACACTTGTGTCAAAAGTTCGATACACACTTCCCCAAATAATATTTCACGATATCCAGACGCAGGGTACATACATAAAGTCGGAACACGACCACGTGCTGGAGCACTCCCTCCACCAGCTGCTCCGCGCGGTGCACCACGCCAACACCCACCACCCCTTCCCCCACCCCGCTACGGGACCCTTGGGGCCCTCCAAACGGCGATCCCTCGCCGGCCCCATGGGGGCTGACCGCCACGAGCTGCTCGAGATGTCGAAGGAGCAGTCCCTCCTCGAGCAGATAGTGCAGCAGGCGCAGCACTTCTTCATGAGGAGGCGGGGGGAGTACGTACTCGACACCATCGCCAAGGAGGTACAGCACATTTTTTGTTTTGTTTTGTCTCTGCTGTTATTCGTACTGTCCATGACAGCGTCACTGTGGAGGTACTATACCAGTGAACTCCGATTTGTATGAAACAAGAAAAGCGCCATCTAGCGTAGCGGATGTAAAATAGTTATTATTTCATACAAATCTGTTTACTTTAACGCGATCGAGTTGGTAAAAAACTCGGACTATTACTAGGATCCGCTGCCCGTGCTGTGCGGGTGTTGAGCTGAGCCCCTCTCCTTTCTTCTTATCTTGATAACTTTTGAATGGCTAAACATTTTGTCAATCTGTTTTCGCTATAACATCCGCGTTCGGTTCAAACATACATGAGAAAATTTTTAGTTAATTATCTCGTCGTATTCTGGAGACAACTAAACACAAAAAATAGGTCTCCCAAACGGTTAAGAGCTTTGCTTACGCTCAGCTCAATTATGACATACTTTTCAACATGACGTTTAATTATCTTTATCATATTATAGGTAAAGGATCCTCTCATAGTGTCTCACTGGAACGCCCTGAACAGTCCCACACACTCGTGCGTCAAAATTAATATTATGGCCTATGGGTAAGCTTTGGCATATATTTTTTTAGCATTTGCACCTATTAAAAACTATAAGGAATTCGTTTGGGTTCATATATGTATATATATATATATATATATATATATATATATATTCACCAATTAAAAACCATAAGGAATTCATTTGGGTTTATATATATATGCTTTGTCTCCCAGGTATGACGCAGTGTGTCGCACCTCCCTAGTGGTGCATGTTGGTGAGAAAACCCTAAAATGCATCTGCAGAGACGGCAAGGTCAGGAACCTGTCCTACGAGCTGCAGGAACTCAGAGATCTCATTTTCTGTCAGGTATTAAATCATAATGGAATATAGGTATCATAAAATATATCTTTTGGGTAGACCTCGAAGAATTCGGTCTGCACATTCATTTGTACCCGACTTTCGAATTTTGGAAAAATTTCTTCACAGGAGGTCTTCTTATGACCCCCTGAGTCCGAAACGACCATTGGTCAAAAAGTTTATATATATATGCGTGCGTGCGTCCAGCTTCGACTTTTGTCAGCACGATAGCGGCCGCAGTTTCGCTCGGATCGCTTTCAAACTTTGCACAAAAATCAACCATCCAAAAATGAAGGTCAAGTTCGTTAATCAGAGAAATCCGGCCACAGGGGGCGCTAAGGCCTCACTTTTTCTGATTTCAGTTTTTCGACCATAACTTTTTCCCTATATAAAGTAGATCAATCGCGTTCATATTATATGATGTCTTTGATGAATACCTATAACTAATATAGATAAGCTGAAAACCTAACTTCAATAACTTAGGGGTGGGGATAAAAAAACCGAAATTTTTTGGAAAAAAAATCATAACTTTTTTCTGGTAAATATTTTTACATCACAAGTATTTTTAGTAGAAAGGTTATTTTTTACTCTAAATTTAGGTACTAAAAGTTTTTCCGTAAACGGTACCGTTTCCGAGAAAAAAAATAAGAACCACTTTTAGCTTGAAAATTTAAGGTAGGTAAAACCATGGCAACTTGTTTCTGGTAAACATTCCCTCCTCTCAAAAAATTTTAACAGAAAGTTTATTTTTTACTCTAAATTTAAGTATCAAAAGTATTTCCAAAAAAGATACCTTTTCCGAGAAAAAAAATAAAAACCGCTTTTTGCTTGAAAATTTTTGATGTAAACAACGGCATCATGTGTTATTCTTAGGTAGTGAGTTATATTTTAAACGAGTTACACACGAGGTCTACCCACGCGTGTCCCCCTGCGGGCACGGATTTTTTTTTTAACCAAATAATTGCCTAATTGTTTTTATTAAGTTCTGTTGTTTAAGAAGTAGTTTAGAAATGAGTTTTTCTACTTATCACTTAATATATACTATACATTTTTTTGATGTTGTTAAAATGGGCTTCAAAATTACAATAAAACTTTAGGATATTATTGAATAATGAGGATTTATGGTCTGACCTAAAGTTATGTCTTTTAAGAGATGGTGAAATTTAATACATATCTTAGACTAGTAACTAGAACATGGAGCAAATTATTGCACGTACAACCCCAGATTTGGTAATTAAGTTGTAACAACATTTTGAACTCAATGCCATCTCTATCTTGCACACAAAGTAGCAACTACTTTTTGTACAATATCCTGCAAGGTGTTCCAGATCTAACAGCAACAAATGACACAATTCCTTTCTGTATTCAGTAAGGTTCATCTACCAGCTCTACCAGCATCAGATGCCATTTCCTATCTGTATCTTGTAAAGTGTTCTGAATGTCTCATTCTTCTAGATCTACCAGCACCAGATGACGGGGGTGCAGGCGGTGGGTCGCTGCATGGGATGGCAGCTGCTGGCCAGCTCATCACACCTCGGGGCGGGGCCCGTAGAGCCCCTCGCCAACGCCTCTTCCTGCCTCCTGGCTTCACCGCACGGTTTGTTCAGAGCTGATAGACTAGGGCCAAGGTTAAAGCTAAAGGGTTATGAACAGCTTTATAGAACTTGAAATACCTGTACATTGACATCTTCTGTTATTTTATCCGTGTTAGGGAATCCAATCCAGGAAATATAGTCCAAATTTTGTACATACAACATCAGCAGTAATATAATTTTAATGGATTTAATTTGAGAATGAACTATAACTTCTAGCTTTCAACCACTGCATATATTAAAGAAAGATCTTCAATCCCCAATGTTGAAACGGCCTATACATTGATATTTATTATCTTTTAGGCATTCCAATTTCCAGGAAACATAAACCGATCTATATTTACACCTAAAATCAGTAGCAGAAGTTTTTAATTTTAATGAATTTTATTTTAGAATGACCTTTAACTTCTGGCTTCCATTCACTGCACATAATGAAGATGTATATATCTCAGACTTTGACCTCAAGCCTTCTGTAGCTAGTCATAATCTCAAAACTTTAGCAATAATGAAAAATCATTTAAATTCACCAAACATTCAGAAAAGTATTGTTAATAGCAATAATTTCTTAATAATTAATATTTATGTGAGAAAAAAATATATATAACATAAATTTAACACCCGTCTGATCAAGTGGGACCATGTTAGTGATGGTTATAATAAAAAAATAAATTGAACCAATATTACATTTTTCTCTATACTATATTGCAATGTTGCCGAATATTTTTTCTTTTTAAAAGATAATTATGTCAAAAATAATGGATTAGTTTATCAAATATTATCTACTATAAGAAAGATGTTATCAGGTCAGCACCGAGATAGGCAAATTGGAAACATGTAATTGTCTAGAATTTAATAATTTCACTAACACTTGAACACACATTTAGACAAGTCTTCTGTAATATATATATATATTAATTTAGCATTTATATATAACAATTTAAAGCATGAGGAAGCCCCCGGAGGGCATGTACGAAGAGGTTGATGGCCGAGGTGAAAGAGGTATGCAGGGTCCGTAGCGTTTGGCACTGTGTCTCTGGCTACCCCACAAGGGATATGGTGTGAAGATATATAATAATAATAACTATCATACTTTTAGAAATGTTTTCGTTACCGTCAGTTTATTTTCCGATTACATTTTTTAAACTATCGTTAACTGATTTGTTTTCTTGCAGGTGATAGAATGATAGCGATAAGATGCGAACCATCGGTTGGAATACAAGTGTTCATCGCACAATCACCTAAAAAAGACTTCTTTGTTAGTGAATTAGTTCAAGATAAGAAATGGGAGAACCTCGGTGGGGCTTTTAAGGAGGTGAAATTAGAGAAAATGGAAGGAAAGAACTTCCTGAACAAGATGGAGTTGCTCATGGCATGTCTCAGCAGCCCGTCATAAGTAGTAAATAATAGTAATAATTTCAATTTTTTAAACATTATGTAATTAAAATACAAATCGGAGTTGTTGTTTTTTATTTATACATAAGGAAACTTAGCCCATAACATGCCTTAGGTTAAATGTTAAAGATACTGAAGATTGTTCGACGATTAAGCTTGATGTAGACTCGGCATTCCAAATTATTCAAAGGAACTGTAACAAACAAAATTTTCAATTAGCTCCAAGTCGATAAACTACTACATTTCATTAGGTGTATAGAATTATCATTATTATTATAAGTACATTCAATATTTTAACTAAATTGATAGGGAACTTACAAGTAGCTACTAATAACCTAAAAAAATAAGAACTAAAACTAACTACACAACCTTTTACAATATTGTTTTTTTTTTTTTACCAATATTTCCCAAACAAAACAAAATTTAAAATCTATATTTAACAGCAAAGTAAAGTGAATGACAAAGCTATTCTCTTAGACTATTTTTAATAAAACAATAATGTGACAAGCAATATGATTCTGACCTGATTCAAGATGATCTGATATTAGTATGATATTGAATGATAGAATTGGGTCTTAGTATTAAAGTTAAATGGTCTAATATGACTTTATAGGTTATGTTTTTGTCTACAGTGTGAAAATTTTCCAATTAAATGTCTAATACAACTATATACCATGCCCAAGATCCATGCTAACTACCATACTTGATAAGATTTATAAGAGTCACTCACCTCTAATTCCTAAGACATCAACTTCACGAGGAATCATACTAGCAATAACCCCCAGTATTAAGTAGACATTGAATTTTTAACACTTGGAAGGCTTCAGATTACAATAACACTAAACCTAACTATTAACTAAAATTAAATTAAAATCGAGAGAGTGGTGACCTAGATCTGAAGTTACCGCCGCCGCCGCCGCCGCCACCGTTCCCTGACCCGTAGCCGTTACCCTGACTGTTGCGGTTGAAAGGTCGGCCGCCGCCCCCGAAGCCCCCCGACCTGAATCCGCCTGAGCCTCCAAAGGAGCGCCCTCTGAAGTTGCCCCCGCGACCACCTCTAAAGTTGCCGCCTCCACGACGCGGCCCGTCTCGTTTTCTCGACAGCTCTACTTTTAAAGTCGCGCCTAACATTTCAAAGCCATTCATTGCGCTACAAGCATCCTCCGCTTCTTGCATGTTCTCAAATTCAATGAAAGCAAAACCTGGGGGGTTAAGTGCGACCCACACGGAATTTAATTTGCCATATTTATCAAATTCTCGTTCCAAATCCTCCTTTTTGATACCTTCCACGAGTCCGCCAACGTACACGCGTGTTCCTCCGGAGCTCATGGTGGCGTATTCTACAATTAAATTTAAAAACTTAACCAAGAACACAATTCGTCGGCGGCGAAATAGATAAATACAATGAACTAAACAAGATGTCGTCACGTCAATAATGATGCCACGACATCCGACATCAGAAAATCAAAAATGTGGCTTATAAAGAATTGATACTTACTTGTTTATTAGAGTAGGTACACTTTTATCTAAACTTAAACTATTTATTGAAATTTAATTTATGATATTTATATAAAATCTATTTTTATTTTAGTCAAATATGAAAAACGGATCAATGAAGTTGATGATTGAATGGTAAAGAAAGAGTGAACAAATATGAACGGCGACCATTCCGTAATGTTGCAAGTCCAACATATTTTTATATTAATTTATAATTTTACTAATACTTAGAAAATATATAAATTATATATGTTACAATTAATTTTTATATAATTTATAAATATTTAATGCTGAAATATTTAACTTCATAAAATGAATGAATGAAAGATCGTGACTCACAGATATAAAATGAAGGTGAATAGTGAAGTAAATGTTAGCGCCGGAGAAAAACAATAGTGGAGGGGAGAAGGCTCTATCCACAGAGTACGTTATACTTACTCTATAGTTTATATGCGAGGGAGGAGGAAGGGCAGAGAGGAGGGAACTACACAGTACACGTACAAAACCGGCCAAACTACTTTATTCAACGGTCGCGCGGTGGCGCGTGTTTTCGCTTGTTTTCCTCACCAAGATTCCGACCCGCCTTTGTTAAGTTGTGTTAAGACTCTCATTTAAGGGAAGTAAAAAAACTTTTTGAATGTTCAACAAAAATAATACATTAGTTTAATAATATTTATTTGATATAATATCCTTAAGAAAATCTAGCGTCATGGATCCCAGGCTTTGTGTACCTGTGCCGTGTCTGCCTAGGTATGTTAATTGACTATTTTGCAAAAGTGATCCCTAAGTGAAATGATTATTAGTGAATAAATATGTATAAAAAGATGGGGGTGCAAAAACGACATAGTCAATTCAGTGATACTAAATACAAGTGGCGGACGGTGTTCTTAGTGTTGTGTTTTGTATATTGTGATGGTCAGGAGTTGAGGGCGGAAGATGTGGATCCGTATATGTTAAACAAGTCATCGGGACTCACGGAATTGCCAGGTGGTGTTGTGACCAGTGGAAGAACAGTTTGGAAGACTGATGGTAGTCCATATTTACTCCGAGATGATTTACTTGTAGAGAGAGACGCAGAATTGGTTATAGAACCTGGCGTGGAAGTGAAATTCGCTCCCATGATTGGCATTACAGTTCGAGGGAAATTAGTAGCTGTTGTAAGTAACTTTCGAACATTTAGAACCTTTAGATTCTTTTGTTCCAATCAGAACTTTAGGGATAACCATTAATAATATTAATTAGAATCTAATCAGATATAAATCTCACTTCCAATTGATTTTTGAGTATAGTGCTAATATTTTGCACATAATCTATAGTTTTTAAATCGTCAAAATATAATTTTGGTTTTATTAGGATAAAAGAATTTGATATTACTTTATAAACTAAGTCAAACTATCCCTTCATCTGATAACAAAAAGATAACGCGTTTGATAAGGGCACGTACTTGCCCTGATAGTGATATCACTTATACACTATTGATTTATCACCTGTTGCAATAAAGTAAATATAACTCAAGCAAATAAATGTTGAAATCCACAAAAGGGAAGCAAATATTTGCAAACTTGACAGCAAACACGTAACAACAAAAATATTGAATAGGAATTACTTGAATTCATAAATCTATAAAACATATTGATTTTGACGTTTGCAAATTTTAATAATTGCTTAAGTCAAGGTAAACCACAATTCCTTATTTCATTTATTTAGTCAAAACTTTTCATCCTACGTTCTTTATCATGACTCATATATGTATGAGCAGATGTTAATAAATATTGTCTTTATAACCTCACCTGACCCTTGCTACAGCTAATTCAATCAGGTCATAATCTTGTTGAAATCTTGCCTTAAGATTCACTTATAGTTTTTAATGAATGAAAGAACGATGAATGGGATTGCTAATTGAGTCCTGTCAAAAGGGTCGAAATTAAAAAAGGTAAAGTAGTTTTTTATGGCAACTATCGTAAAAAATGGATGACGCTATGATGAAAATATGATTTGTGAATTATTGTTTTATTAATGAGAAACTAAATTTGGATATTCGTAAGTTTTTTTATAACAAGAAGTGTATGTTAATTCTTTTGAAAGCCAGTCTTCCACAATTAAAGTACCTTACTCATAGTCACACGCTCCACAAATAGTGCATATCGAATGGTTTACAGGAAATTACGCATTGTAAACAAAGTTACCAACATATTACTGTGAGTATTTATTACGATCTTAATACAAATTATAATAATATTGAATTCCACCCCAAGCGAATACTTTCACTATTCGTGGGGTAAAGAACCTGTTTTATAACATCAGAAAGAGACAAAAAACACCCGTCTCATCGAGGGGTTGCGTTTAGAATGGAACAGGTTGCTTAATAGTGGCATGTGACGACAAAAAAATATTAAAATACTTTTACTTTCGTTATTATGAAAGTTATACCAATTATTATAATAATACTAGGGGCGCCAACAGACCCTCAATTTCGACTCGCTGAGCTCGCAAAATCTCGGGTGCCGTTTGTATATTGAGCGAAGCGAGCCCAGTGTAATGACTCATCGTTTCCCATTGATTTCAATGAGATATTAATTTTTTTTACATGACTTCTCTCAATTTTCTTTTTCAATTTTTCAATATATTTTTTTAAACCATCACCCAATATGTGTCTTTTTGATTGCAAAATTTCATTTTTTTCCGTCAAATAGTTTTCGAGCCTATTCGTGACAAAGAATGTGAAAAAGTCTCCATTAGAACGTTACGCTCGCTTTGCTCAATTAAAGAATTTCTTCAATACAATATGTTATGTTATAAATTAATTTGTGTGAAGTATTTTTTGGTAAACGCGTCATCCACGTTCGTTGTTTTATTAGGACCGCTTATCAAAATTATGTCAAGATCTATAAACAATGATAAGGTGACGGTTTTCGATTATAAGTTACCTGTCTGTATTTTACGTTACCAAAATATAAATCATCAATGAACAATATATATATATATATTTATTTTGAATAGATAAATATATGCTAGCTCCTGTCAGCAACTTCCTTTCTTCCTTCCTTCAGTTTTTATATATAAATATTTTTACATCCATTACTGTTATTTATTATTGTAAATTTTAGTAAAATTAAAATTGATAATTTAACCAAAAACATAGATAATGATGCGACATTATAAAATATTTAATTCGTCAAATAATAATTATATTATATTGTATATTATAGATAAATTATTTTTATGCTTTAGAACAAAAAAAATTGTGGAGCAATCCCTACATATAGGGCCTATCCCTAAAGGACAAACTTAAGTATATAAGAAAATTTTGCCAAAATGCCTTACAAAAATGTTCCTTCATTCGTCCTTGATAAGCACTTATTTCTTATTTCAGTGTAGTTATATTTTTGATATGAAACAAAGTATCACATACCCTTCCTTTGACTTTTATTAACACTAAACCTACCGACAATTCTTGTATACCTGTTCCTACCGCACGCCGTCAAATTGACCTTTAGTTAAAAGTTATTTTATTATATAACGCAGGTAACAATGGAAATAACTAAAAGTAAAGAGTGTAGACAATATTATATGCATATTCTAAAAATAGTCATGTAGTTTGATAACGATATTATAACGCTTAAAAATGTGTAAGTTTTACAAAAGTTTAAGAACGGTCAATTTGACCGGTACCGGTACCGGTAGGTTTAGTGTTAATATTTGTTCTGCCAAGAGTTGAATTACCATGTATTATTCCAACATTGTCGTGATAATTGTGCTGAGCGTAAGCGAAGCTCTTAACCGTTTGGGAGATCTTTTTATGTTTAGTTGTCTCCAGAATGCTACGAAATAATTAGATAAAAATTTTCTCATGTATGTTTGAGCTGAACGCGGATGTTATAGCGAAAACAGATTGAAAAATGTTTAGCCATTCAAAAGTTATCAAGAAAAGAATAAAGGAGAGCTCAGCTCAACACCCGCCGCGCACGGTTGGCGGATCCTAGTATATTTACTGGGTCTACTCAATTATATCTGAATATGTACTCATGAGAACCCTGGGGTCGAAACTAGTCATCAAATTCCGATATTTAGGGACCCCCTACTATATTGAAGAAAATAGTACCTACATATTTATACGGTACAATAGATAAATGTTTATATTTTGCCACTATATTTCTGACATTCACTATTATGAATTCAAAATGGCGTAAAGAAAGAAACAGAGCAAATATATATTTAATATAACATGATTTTAATTTATATTAATAAAAAAATTGTGATAAGGTTTATTCCTATTTTATTGAAAACATTTTTAATGTAAAAAGTGCAAAAAAAAAATATATATTCTCCATAAAATACTATAATATATTTATAGCATTTTTGTTCAGACGAAAAAAAATTGAGAATCCTAGGTTGTATATAATAATTGCTGTAAACATAAAAAAAAAATAGATTTTAACTAAATTAACATATTTTATGCCTCTAATCCTAATCCTAGACATACTAAAACTATGAAGACAGGTGAATGACCTCTTATCTCCAAACTAGTATAGTTACAGTTACCCAACGCTTGACTGAGTCTAAACTATTTAACTATCTCAGTACGACCGGCCTTAGCGCCATGATTCATACTGGCTAAATAGTTTGTAAGGTCGTGATGAACAGATCTTTTGATGTCATTCAATCGATAATTCTATAAATAGCTTTCGTGATTGTTAACTATAAACTGTTTACTAACTATAGCTAGACTATATATATATATGTAAAGAATAATAGTTTTATACGTTATACAGTAATCCCTATAACACGGTACTCTTATAACGCGATTGCAGTCCCTCGTATAACATTTTTTCCCCCGTATAACGCGGAGATTTCCCACGTTATATTTCTATACTATGAAATTTATATTTATTTTTTACAGTTTATAATTAATATCGTTTGCCTTTGCACATTGTGTTGTTATAAAATTAAATAAAATTAAGTAAAAATTTAATTTTATTAAGTTATTCCATTTAAACCGCCTCTGATGAGAAAAGTTAAATGTGAATTATTTGTAAATAACGCGTTATACGGTCATATAAGCGCGTTATACAAGAAAATTCCTACAACGCGTTTCCCTATAACGCGGAACGAATCTACCCTGTCATAAGTGGGTTATTGTATCTTTAAATTAGAAAATTATATTCTTTTGTAATAATATCGTCTGTAGAAAGTAACATTATGACAATTAAAATAGGCTTTCATCCCGATATTCCCACATATCAAAATCCATTCAAGTAAAGCCAAGGTAAAAACAACTAGAAATACGTACTAACAAACACACAAGTCAATTTCATAACAAAACGTCCAGTTTAGACCCAAAATAGTTTAATAAGATGGTAGGTTAAAAACTTAGTTCATATATCTTCTCCTATAATTCCCTTCATCTTCCTGCCCTTATCCCATTTTATGGTCGTCGCAGTATGTTTTTTCCTTCCATTCTCTATTACTCGTCATATGTACACACCCCCTTCTCCATGTCGTCTTTCACACGATCCATCTTTTCTTCGGCCGTCCTCTGCCACACTCCTATAACTAGGATCCGTCAACCGTGCTGTGTGGGTGTTGAGCTGAACCCCTCTCCTTTCTTTTCTTGATAACTTTTGAATGGCTAAACATTTTTTCAATCTGTGCTCTCTATAACATCCGCGTTTATCTCAAACATACATGAGAACATTTTTAGCTAATTATCTCGTCGCATTCTGGAGACAACTAAACACAAAAAAGGTCTCCCAAACGGTTAAGAGCTTCTCTTACGCTCAGCTCAATTAAAACTATAACACTTATGTTACAACTGATAAGCTGTGAATGTAAACATGTATAGAATGTTATCTAATTCGTCACGCTCCATGAGTCATGACTCACAATGATTCATTGAGAGGGAAATCATTTGAAAAACTATAAATCAATACCAATCACTTGTGTATGAAATGGGAGTGTCAGGATTTTGATACTAATCGAAGCCCTTCTGTAAGATACTATAACTTAAAATAAGTCTACGAGTGTTACAAACGCTCTGAGAATAACCACAAAACAAACTCAGACCGGTTTTTTTAATGTCATAATCAAACATATGTCAAATTATAACAAATATATGCCAAATATTAAAAAATATATGTCAAATTATAACAAATATATGCCAATTATTAAAAAATATATGTCAAATCATAAAAAAAAGATATGCCAAATCATAACAAATATATGCCAAATCACAAAAATCTATAATACTTACAAAGTGAATACAATTGTAGTATGATTAAATAGGTTTGTATAATATCACTCGTCATCAAATGTAATCTGAGTTGTTGATAACTGTCACTGATACCTGTCTTTGCTTCCTGAATTAAATTTGTTATATTTATCTGCTGCTGTGCACTTTTTAATAAATTCTTGTAAAGTAAACGTTTTTATGTTTATTATTGTATACTGTTACAAGGTTATACAATTAATGTCTATTTGGCATAAAGATCCGTGAAGTCCCAAATAGGTGTATGTAGTTTGTGTGTGTGGGTGTTTGTGTGTGTGTGTGTGTGTGTGTGTGTGTGTGTGTCTTATTTTTCGATACAATATGGAGAATAATAAATCTGTATTTTAATCACAAGGTCGTATAATAATAACTAGGGACGTCAACAAACCCTCAATTTCGACTCGCTGCGCTCGCGAAATCTTGGGTGCCGTTTCCCATTGACTTCAATGAGATATCAGTTTTTTGACATGATATTAAAAATATATATATTTTTTTGAGGACATTTTTAAATTTTTTTTTAAAACCATTACCTAATGTGTGCCTTTTTGATTGCAAAGTTTCATAATTTTCCGTCAAGTAGTTTTCGAGGCAATTCGTGACAAAGAATGCAAA
This sequence comes from Melinaea marsaeus rileyi, assembly GCA_918358865.1. Classification (NCBI taxonomy): domain Eukaryota; kingdom Metazoa; phylum Arthropoda; class Insecta; order Lepidoptera; family Nymphalidae; genus Melinaea; species Melinaea marsaeus. The sequence goes on along the minus strand of OU911086.1, from coordinate 5,351,289 downwards.
AAGTCTCCAGTAAAACGCTCCGCTCACTTCGTTCGCTTCGCTCAATTAATATGTCTATTGGGCATAAAGATCCGTGAAGTCCCAAAAAGGTTTGTGTGTATGTGTGTCTTGTTTTTCAATACAATATAAAGAATATATAATTTTATAATCTGTATTCTTATAATAATAACAATGTAATTTTGTTTGACTTTTTTTTTAAGTTATTTCTAACTAAAAATAAATTACAATATTTGATACTGACAAGAATTCAATATACTTTGTTAAAGGGACGTGGGTTCGATACCCATATTGGACAATTCTTTATACGATTGACAAAATATTCAAGAATACTCACTCTGTTTCCATTTTTTAATTCTTGAATCTCTCCGCAATACTAGTATTCTTTCCTAACTAGTTTTATCTAAAAAAACACAAAATTAAAAAAGTATTAACCTATATAACTATACTGTGTATGGAAGCAGTACTTACAATAATAATTTAATTTATCGTTTTATTACATATAAATCTTAAGACCTAGAAAATAATCTTGAGCGATTAGCGATCTCTCCTGAGGTCAATGAACCTTTTGTTAGAGGAACGTCACGATTCTGTAACAGTAGTACAAAAGAATACCTTTATATATATATATATAAAATTGAAGTGTCTGTTTGTATCCAAATAAACAGCTTTTCACTAAATTCATATGAAAGTATATACAGTAGCAAAAGTCTATTTGTATTATGGTCTGTCTGTCTGTTTGTTTCGGCTAATCTCTGACACGGCTGGACCGATTTTAACTGAACTTTCACTGATAGCTGATATTATAAAATAACTTGGGTACTTTTATTTAAAATATAGCGGGCACAGTCAGTCATAAAACAGCATAAGTCATAAATTTTTAAGTAAAAACGAATTGAAATATGTATGAAATTAATTTTCATACAATATTCATACAAAATAACAAATAATAATTACTGAATTATAATTAATTAAGTTTGTGCCAACTCTATACCCTTTATTATATATATTATTAGGCTATAACATTCAGGCATGGTGAAAGGCAAAGAAACAAAAGGAAAGAAAAGAAAGAAAAAAGAAACTATCTTTAGAACAGTCTGATATTTAAAATATAAACTAGCTTTATCCCGCAGCGTTGTCTGACTTTCAAAATCTCAGAGCTATTTTGGTAAAATCTTTAATTCTTTATAGCTATTAATTCATTATTCCGTTTGTCTGTTTGTATATAACGAATAACTTAAAAACTATACACCGCTTCGTTATCTTCTATTATGTCTCGTTTATCTTAATTTTAATTATTTATCGATATTCAATATCTAATATAAAAGGTAAAGATGTTGCGTAAATATATACATATATTTGAAGTAAAAATCTAAATTTATCAAAATAATCAATCAATATGAAAAACTATACAAATATATATATATATATATATATATATATATATATATATATATATATATATATATATATATATATATATATATATATATATATATAAGTGATTTACCACTCACTGACTCATCACGAAATTTTCGAAACTATCTGTCCGATTAACTTAATATTTTACATAGTTACTTCTTTAGTGACGTAGACGTCCACTAAGAACGGATTTTACGGAATTACTATCACAACGGATTACAACTTTGCATTTCGATAAGTTTTAAACCTGTAGGAGATATACAGTTAACGCGGGGGTAAGAGTTACTATAGCAACGGTTACGATGACAACGGATAATATGTCAACGGTTACCATGGCAACCTAAGCGAAGCGGGAGGAAATAAGCTAGCGTTATGCCCGTACAAAATTATTAATCTGTACCATTTGAATTGTTCGTATTATATTACAATATTGCACTATTGCAAAGGAAATACTTTGCTCGGTCGATTCTTACGCAAGTAACCTCAATACACAAACATACAAACAGGTTATATACATATAAGGACTGCAGCTTTCATTGGCAAGTTTATATTAAATATTCTTATATGGTATACAAGTTTAAGGATATATACATATTAATAAAATCGAAGTGTCTGTTTGTAACAAATTAACAATTTTACTGCATACAAAATAGATTTTTTGTATGTATGTTTGTTCCGGTTAAGCTTTGTTACGGCTGGACCAATTTTAATAGGACTTGCACTGGATAGGTTATGTTATAAAGTAACTTAGGCTACTTTATTTAAAAAAATGCGCGAACCAAGTCGTAGGCAATACTAGTATACAATAAAACAATTCTAGTAATGATAGGAATAATTCCAAAAGTATACATTTTGTCAAAATATCATAATTTTAGTGTTAATTGAGCGAAGCGAGCGTAGCGAGCGCAGCGTTCTACTGGAGATTTTTTCACATTCTTTGTCACGAATAGACTCAAAAACTACTTGACGGAAAACTTATGAAACTTTGCAATCAAAAAGACACACATTAGGTGATGGTTTAAAAAATTGAAAAATGTCATGTCGTTGAGGAATAATCGTCAAAAACTGATATCCCATTGAAGTCAATGGGAAACGAGTCATTACACTGGGCTCGCTTCGCTCAATATGCAAACGGCACCCGAGATTTTGCGAGGGTCTGTTGGCGTCCTAGTATTACGAAGTCATAAAAAGTATTCAACTTCCAAGTAAGATGTCTATTTTATCCTTTTTATTTCACAGCTCCATTTGTTAATAAATCTTACTTTCTAAACATATTTGTAAATATAGTATTATCTTTTGTTCAAGTAACAAATTACATATACTTAAAATAATAGTCAAAATGGTAATACTTATAGAGTTATGTGTGAAGGTATTATGGTATAAGTATGTAATGATGTGTGGATGGATGGATGGATGGATGGATGGATGGATGGATGGATGGATGGATGGATGGATGGATGGGTGGGTGGATGGATGGATGGATGGATGGATGGATGGATGGATGGATGGATGGATGGATGGATGGATGGATGGATGGATGGATGAATGGTTGGATGGATGGATGAATGGATTATGTTATTACATGAGTCGAGACAGCGTTAACGTATGACATATATTAGAAATTGAAAATAAAATTAGTTGTGACAGCTAAAAAAAAATGGCCGAAATACTAAAAATTAACATAATTGGCTTACATTTAACAGACATTCAACCTTTTTATTATCAAACAAATGTATTTATTTCTTTTTCTTTTATAACAATGATAAGGGTTGCTACATTTCGTGTTATACCAGAACTAATGCTTCAATAATGGAAACGTGTATTGAATAAGTCGGAAACGATTCGTTCTATTGTTTTTTTTTATTCTTTTCTGACCGTATCTCCTCTAACTTTCTAATGATATTAAATCAACTGTAAAACATTTACAATCCTGGATTAAGATTAATAAATTGTAAATTTTATTAATATTATCTAATATTATATACTATCTATCCCGCTTCGCTGGGCACACTATTTATTTGGATGTGAACTTAGGTTGCTATGGTGACCTTTCTCATATTATCCGTTGTCATCGTAACCGTTGCTATAGTAACTCTTACCCCCGAATAAAGTGTAGGTATATCTCCTACAGGTTTAAAACTTGGCGAAATGCAAAAAGGTTAAATCCATTGTGATAGGAATTCCGTAAAATCCGTTCTTAGTGGACGTCTAGTCACAAAAGAAGTGACTATGTAAAATTTTAAGTTAATCGAACAGATAGTTTCGGAGATTTGGTGATGAGTTAGTGAGTGGTAAATCACTTATATATAGATAAATAGGGTAATCTGTTTTTTTATTTTTTTATCTTTATCATATTCAGAGAGCAGACGAAGTCACGGGTCACAACTAGTCTATGATTATCATAATAATTTTATAAGTATTACAGTAGTCTTGTAACTATTGTTAATACTATAAAGTTTCAAAATCCATTGTGAATTTAGTGAATAGATTTTGCAACAATTCATTTGTATTATACTTCTGTATTTTTTTTACCCATTATTAGTATTATTAGGCTTCAATTAAACCATGGCTGATAAATGTGAGGTGTCACAGACGATCAAATCTTTAAAAATGACATTTAATATTTTAAAGGGTACGTATTTGTTGTAAGAAGTTTATTTATGACAACAGACAATAAAAGAGGTTAGCAATAGTTTCTAAATTGATATCAAATCTATTAAAAACTATTTTTAAATTATTTTATTCATCATATTATCAAAATATTTGATGTATAAATATGTCCGCCATTTTATTGTGAGCATAGCACATGTGTTCGTGTGTAATCAACGTGTTAGTACCATTATTCAACACCACAAATGTATTAAAAACTACTTTTAAGTTATTTAGATCACAATATTTAAAATATCAAAATATTTAATGTACATGTCCGCCATTTTATGATGAGTATAGCACATGTGTTCGTGTGTAATCAATGTGTTAGTACCATTATTCTACACCAAAAAGGTTAGGCATATTGTTATACAGCCATAGTTTATAGTACTCTGTACCCGACAACTACCAAGAGATATTTGGCTCGAGATACCATTGCGTCGTCCCGCTCTGCTTGTGATCGTGAAAAGCGTGACTATTCCTTTGTTTAAAAAAAAAAAAACATAATGTCAGTGTTTTAAATGTTTTTATTTTTTACTGAATTTTAAAATATTTTAACTTTAAATAAAACTAAATTCTAATCATAAGAAAAAGATTGATGTAAATATTGATTAACTTTTAAATTTTTTTTTGTTGTCATTATTATTTTTTTTAATACATTTATTTGCCCTTTTAGTAGTGGTTGCTTTTTTATTTATTTTTATTGTTGAAGGAATTCATTGTTATTTTTATACATTTGATTGCCCTTTTTATTGTGGTTGCTTTGCCTGTTCAGCCAAAGTACGTGGGTTCGATTTTCACACCTGATTTGTTTCTTGTCTGGATTATATATATATATATGTATATATGTATGTACGTGTGAGAGACTTGTGTTTTTTATCTAATGCGCAGCTCTTATACTCGCCACGTACCTTGACATCATCTCCAGATTTATAAACTTTTAAAATATATTAATAGATAATTTAATACCCAATTAAAAGATTTGATGGAAAACCCGTCGTTAAAATCAGATTCTTTCCTTTTTTTGGAAGAGATAAAAATCGAAGACGAACACTTGAACATTTAACTAGGTCGAGTTTGCGGTATAAGCGAAAGACATAAATACTAACATAACGACACAAAAATAATGATACTAAGGACGCGAATGGGACCTAGATTTTAACTCGCTACGCTCGCAAAATTTCGGTAGAGTTCGGCGAATTGAGCGAAGCGAATAACCCATCTTCAATTCAGCGTTCAAAGCTGAAACCGACAGGCAAAACATAGAATACCTAATCAAATGTAACATAGTGAATTTTTTTTACATTTAACTGTAATTTTTTGATGATTATTCCTCAACGACATGAGTTTTTTTTTATTTTTTTATAAACCATCGCAATAACCATCGCTATAAATGTGCAAAATGTCATGAAGATCGTTAGAGCTGTCTTCATGCCAACCCCGGACATGGGATGCAAATAGTCTCACAAAGAACACTCCGCGCGCTCCGCTCGCTTCGCTCAATAAATATAAAGTCTATTACGTGATTCGGAATTTCTAGCTCTTGAGTATTTATTTCAAGTGTTTAGGAATGTGGTATTATAATTTGTGTTGTAGTAAAACAAATATATTCAAGAGTCACATTAAGTATAGTTACTTAATATTCAATGGGAGGTGTCTCATTGTTTTCGCGCCGGAAGCCGACGAAACAACATGGACGTCGTAAACGGTCATTATGTCTTGCAGGTGCCTCAAACATAACTTTAAAAGACGCCATTTTGGAAAATAAAGATTAAAATGTCTTTGTTAAAAAAAAAATATATATTTTTTTGTTATAAGTAATTCATTACACAATTTCATTCATCATTTGATCCCAAAAATAGCGATTCACCAATCACAAGTTAGCTAACAGCTCATTAAGTAATTATTTGACCTTGGTAAATAAACAAAATGGCTGCTAAGTAAAACAAAAATTAGTATCTTAGTTATGACCCAAATGGCTTCAGTTTCAACACATTGACCCCTCTGACTCATGATACTTTCCAATGGAACCTTGTTTCGTCCTCTGATACATATGCAGTTATTTAATATTTTTTGTTTTACAGACAGCTAACCAGCCGTGTAACGGGTACCGACCTGCCTTAAAGATTACTCATAATGACAGATAGCAAATACATAAATAATTCACTCTCGAATTTTTGACATTGACATTTTACGTTCAAAAGAGGTGTTACTTGTTTTTTTTTTTAATATATTCTAATATAAGATCTCGGCTGTAATAAACCTCTTTAAACATGTTTTTTTATATATTAAATATATTCATTTTATTTAAATCAATAAAAAAATTAAACCAATTTTAATAAATACCGGAGAGAGGATTTTTTTTAACTGAAATAAACTTTAATTCAAATATCAATTACAATTTAAAAGTAATAAAATTAAACCTATTTAATTCGTAAAAATGTAATAACAAATAATAAATACAATTAGATTTTTTATTGACAGATCCTTACCGAATTAAATTTTAACATAAATATTAACCATAAAACAACGAGAGACATATGTACAATATAAAAAGATTAAAAAATTCAAAATTCAAATTATCTTTATTAAAGAAGGCATTTACATGCACTTTTGAAACGTCAAATATTACAATACAAAAAAAGGTCAGTGTTGTCAGTCAGTCCGTAAGCAAAATTACTAATATATATTAATAATAGTAATATCAATATAAATATTAAATAATTAATATTAAAAGAATAAAATTCGGCATACATCATCTGTGATCAGTTTATATTCTATGCCCTTGCACTTCAAGCATGGCTTCCCTTTTCATATCCCATTCATGTCGTCACGTACTGGCTGTCTTGCTCGACCCTCACTACACCATCTTCAAAGGATTATAGTTCTTATTTACATATAAATTAAGACTATATTGATATATCAATGTAAAGTGACATGTTACCTTATGAAATTATTGTTTGTTACATAATTTATTCAGTTATTTGATAATAGTTAAATTTAATGTTATTGGATCACCTTCAAAACGTGTTATAACTAATATATAAAACACAAAGACACTCACTCACTGACTCATTCATCGCTCTACAGCCCAAACCTTAATACCTAGAAAGCTGAAATTTGGACACAAGACCCCTGACATATTGAATAGGTGCAATAAGAAAGGATTTTGCAAAGGTCCAAACCGTTCCAAAGTTACAGCTAAAAAACTGCAAAAAATATAATTGTTACCTGTTTGATACCTCCTAGGTGGTGTGGAAATTCAAACAAAATGTTTGATCACTTTCGTCGTCCGTCGCGAAGCACGGGTAACCTGCTAGTAACTAATACACCTAAGTCTGTTTTTACACAGTTTTGATATAACACGGTTTGAAAATAAAATATTTTAATTTTTTTTTACACGATTTTATTCCATTTAGCACGATTTAAAATTTTTTGAGCTTAATTTTTTTTTGTCAAATTTAATTTCTGCAAAATATGTTAATATCACAAATTTAGGGGAATTCCCTTTTTGTGCATACAAGCAAATTTACTAATCAGAGCAATTGAAATGTGTTAATATTTTGTGAATAATCTTTAATAACTATGCTTGTAAAAATAAACATTGTATATGTGATTTAATTAAATAAACATGAATACTTGTTCTTAAAAAATCCTTGTTTTTCACTAATTTTAATAGGTTTTAGAGATTAGGAACAAATCACCTATTTTTGCATACGATCAATGTCTTTTTTTACACAGTTTTTTCTGGAACCAATCTACCGTGTAAAAACAGAATTAGGTGTATATATAAGAGATTTACTGATATACTATATATATGATATTTATATATTAATATATATATATAGTGCAAATGAAAGCGGGGGCGATGTGTATCGCCGGAAACGGATATCTGAGTTCCGGTATAGTTTGAGCTATAGTCCTAACTAAATCAAAAGAGAATACTGGTTTATTTTTTATTGTTTTTAAAAAAACAGGTTTGGTTAGTTCATAGCGGATATAATTTAATTTTTTTTTCTTTGATTTAATTGACCCAATAAAAGATTAATGTCAACCTATAAAATATTATTGAGCGAAGCGTTTTACTGAAGACTTTTTGCATTCTTTGTCACGAATTGGCTCGAAAACTACTTGACGGAAAATTATGAAACTTTGTAATCAAAAAGACACAATAGACGAAAAAAATTTTGAAAAATGTCCTCAAAAATTTTTTTTTTCATTTCATGCCAAAAAATTTATATCCCATTGAAGTCAATGGGAAACGATGAGTCAGTACACTGGGCTCGCTTCGCTCAATATGCAAACGGCACCCGAGATTTCGCGAGTACAGCGAGTCGAAATTGAGGGTTTGTTGGCACCCCTAGTTTTAATTACTACACATTAAAAAAATTAAATACTAGTTCTTTAATTATGTTCGAATCCATCTAAATAAAAAATAATGTATTAATTTTTTTATTTTTCTTTTTTTATTTTTCTGTAACAAAAAAAAAATTATAATCTATAAATAAAAAAAATTTAACCTATCATGTAGGTACAACATATATTATATTATATTTATTATATAAAATCCTTTAATGCTCTACTAACTAATCTTAAGCAAATAATTAAAAAATATAATATTAAAAATAAAAAACTATCACTGGTAAAAAAAATCGTCAAATAAAATATGCCTGAGCCTCGAAAAATAATAAAGTTATATTAAAAACTTTTCAGGTTCACGCATTACTTAGAAACTAACAAAATGGATTTAAATCTTATATTAACTGTTGGAAAGATTTCTCATTGTATCTAAATCTAATAAATGTAATTGGAGTATTTAAAAAACTATTCAGAGCTGCTCCTTTCTTCTTTTAGTGATAACTTTTGAATAGCTAAACATTTTGTCAATCCGTTTTCGCTATAACATCCGCGTTCGGCTCAAACATACATGAGAACATTTTTAGCTAACTATCTCGTCGCATTCTGGAGACAACTAAACTAAAAAAAAAGGTCTCCCAAACGGTTAAGAGCTTCGCTTACGTTCAACTCAATTAAAACGAACAATTTTGACATTACGAAATTACACATCTATTTGCCTGTCAAATTACTAAAAAAACGCGGCAACCGGGACTAGTTCCATTGTATTTCACAAGATGGCGTTAGTGTATATCGAATAACTTTATTATGACATTATATATTTTGGATATATTTGTTACATTATTTCCTATTTATTAAGTTCATTAACCTTACGAAAATAAAATATTTCGTGTATCTTAAATTGTGATTTTTGTGGTATTTAGCCATGCTGTTCGGCGATCTAAATCGATTTTGATTTGACTTTCACAGAAAAAATAATCAACATTACCGAGAAAGTAACTGTTTTTATCTGAATTTAAATAATCCTTTACTTGTATAATACAGAAATTGACTTGTTTTTGATCAAATTTTTGTAATATTTTTTTATCTGAACAGAAAAGATAATCAAAATTAATGTTTTTATTTGAATTTAAGTTTTTGTATAATATAGTCAAAATATAGCGTAGTTTTTATAAAAAATATATTTAATTTTAGGGTGAATCCGGTCGAAGTATCTCATTTACCAGCACTGAAGAGCCACAGAAACTTGGTAAAACGTTTCCAGATATCCGCCTTGTTGACGGACCCTCCATACTGGCCGGAAGAGTCCAACTACTGCATAGGGGACAATGGAGATCTGTCTGCACCAACTCACGGAAGTAAGTTGATATTTTATATGTATGGGTATATTTCCGACAGTAATTACATAAAAGGGATTTATTTCAAAATAATAATAAATATTTATTTATTATTAAAATAACATTAACACTAAACCTACCGATAATTCTTGTATACCTGTTCCTACCGCACGACGTCAAATTGACCGGTAATTAAAAGTTATTTTATTATATAACGCAGGTAATAATGGAAATAACTAAAAATAAAGAGTGTAGAAAATATTATATGCATATTCTTATAATTGTCATGTAGTTTGATAACGATATTATAACGTTTCAAAATGTGTAAGTTTTACAAAAGTTTAAGAACGGTCAATTTGACCGGTACTTGGTAGATTTAGTGTTAAATTTGAACTATTTTATTTAACTTTACAATATTATTAATAAACCAAAGGCCAAAGTATATGGACTGAAAGCCTTCAAATAAACATTCAACACAAATAACACAACATAATGAACCAAATGTTGATAAAACAAGGAGTATTCTGAATACGATCTGTTTGAATAATGATTGTTAGAGACAAAGGCTTTTTTATTTTAGTAAGACATACATACATACATACATACATACACACACACACACACACACACACACACACACACACACACACACACACACACACACACACACACACACACACACACACACACACATACATACATTGCACATTGCACGTTGCGTCCATGACAGTATAGTGTTTCTTGCATTTGAACTTTTAAATGCCTTGTACAGAATATAGCATTTCACGACACGAAATGTCGTGCATATATATCTAATTATACATAATGTTATCAAGGATAGTAAAAGCTTACATACAAATATTACAATACATTCCTTTACCGAGAAGGCGGACGAAGCCGCAGACAAAACATATGTATATAAATAAAAGATTAGTATATTAAGAAACTCAATACTTTAAAAATGTTTATGTTTTTAAGGAAAACGTAACTTTAACTTCAACTAAAATTTAAGTTTTTTTCTATTTAATACAGATATATATATATATGTAAATATATATGTATATATAACTATTTAAACAAGTAAAATGTCTGTTACAGTTGGACCATTAACGACATGGAAACGGCTTGTAGGCAATTAGGATTCATGGGCGGAACGTTCTATAATTGGATGGATCGCCAACCGGGGCGAAAAGCCAGGCTTTTACTGGAGGAACCCAAGTGTAAAGGCATAGAGTACGACCTGTTTCAATGCGACTGGAATTCACGACAACTTGGATCTGGCGTTTGTGATTATCACCCAGACCTTGGGATCCAATGTCTTCCACATCACGATGATAACGATTTGAGGAACTTTGGAGTCCACTGGAGGGGTTTGCGATTTGAAAACGCTGTCTTTGAAAGAATTCTCACTGCAGCCAACACGCTGTACGTTCCAACGTCCATGTCTAAATTGGTGCACATTGTTATAAAGAATGCTGGTTTGGGAAGGGATAATAACGCCACTAGTGCCTTGGACGTAATCGGTGTTCCACCAATCATGGAAGACATAGAGATATCCAACTCAGCCTTTAATGCAATAAACGTGACGTCACCAAACGCTCCAATCAATATAAACAATTGTACTATACAAAACAATAGAGGGTATGGTGTGTATGTGAATTCGACGTATGGCATGACTAAAATTGAGAACTGCCTGATTCACGACAATGGCGGCGATGGAATCAAATATGTTGTGCACGAAATGAATATCGATGAGAGATTCGATAGGAGCGAAGTATTCGATCTATGTACGCTCGCTTCGACTCCAAGTCAAACTTTTCCTATACAAATGTCCATAGAGCAGTCCAGATATTCAAATATGGAGAGAGATTGCAACCAAAAATTCTATACGAGACCCGATCACGTTCTAACATTGAGCTTTTTGAAAATTTTAACCAACCGCAATAAGACTGGAGAGATTTTTGTTTATGACGGCCTAACGGCCAATGATAAGCTATTACTAACTTTTAGTATACGAAATCACACTCGACCTCAAAGCGTCACATCCACAAGGAACAGAATGTATGTTAGATTTCGCGCTAATACACGAACTGATATTGTTGGTTTTTTGAGTCTCACATCTGGTAATAGTAAAACTTATGACCTAAATGTAACAGACACTCTTATTTCGGATAACAATGGTAGGGGAGTCGTGATTGAAAATCTAAGATCTCAAGTTCATATCCATCGTACCTCCATATCAAATAACAACCATATAGCCGGTCTTCAAGTTGTGAGTGGCGCAGGAGATGTTAATGTTACGGAAAGTCGAATATCTTTCAACCAAGGCGACGGTATCAATATAACTGTTACTGGAGGTAACAGAAATATATCCAGAAGTATAATAAGCTCAAATCAAGGATACGGTGTCGCGATCTGGCTGAATAACACACAAGAAACCAAATACATATATGTCAATCAAACAAGTGTTATAGAGTATTCGGAAATATTTAAAAATCTAGATGTTGGTATCTTACACGGAAACTTTTGTGGTGATAGTTGGGTTAATATTACTGGGAATTGGTTTAATTCAAGCATTGAAAGTACTCTGGATATCGGAACCTGTTGGAAGCTCAATAATCCTGTAAAATTGCTCAATTTACAGATAGGTCATAATAGATTCTATCAAAACCGAAGAGTCCCAGTAAAAATTCAGCCCGCTCTTAATGTTATTGGAAATATTGAGTACAATTTCTTCGAACATGGAGACTACGGAGCGATGGTTATTCTTAACAGAATAGAAGGAAAACATTTGGAAGAATTCGAAATATTACCAGCAAGATTTTCAATTCAACATAACTATTTCTATGCGAATAGCGGTCCGTTTGTTGTAAACCTCGGACTCTCTCCGTACAGTGATCTTCATTATATTTTGTTTTCACGAAATTATTTACGAGAGAATAAAATTAGGGAACCATTCGAAATTTTGGAAGGCTTGTCTTCAAGACTAACTCCCCGAAGCAGAGTAGCGGCTACGATAGTTTTGGGATCAAGCAACGTTGATGTGTATCGAAATATCATAAACAATCCTGAATCCCAATACGAAATTGGCTCACACGTTGAGGATCAAAGCAAAATACTCAATTGTACTTACAACTGGCTCGGATATGGAGAGGAAGAAAAAATTTACAATAGATTATTCCACAGAAAAGACAGATATAATTTGGCCAAAATTATTTACATGCCCTATCTATTACATAGTAGCAATCCTGGCGCTACTCAAATAAATTATAACTCATTATACGTTCCACAATTTAATGTCCCCGGATCGTCTATAGTTGGAGGTGAAGTGGAAGGTATTGAAATATTAAGACAAGGTGAATACGATGTGGATAAAGATATAAATATACGACCCGGTGGTAAACTAGTTTTGCAATCCGGAGTTACCTTGAAATTTCCACCGTCTATTGGGATAATGGTTGCCGGTAAGTTAGACGCTAGAGGTAAACGTCCAAATGATATAACGTTTACATTAAAAGAAGAAGTTACTATGTCTAACGATAGTATTTATCAAACTGATTCAGATATAGAGCCAACTACTCCAGGTTACCAGGAACCAGTAGTACCAATAAGGCTTTTAGGTGGAAGAACAGCCTTTGAAGGAAGATTACAAGTTAGGGTAGACAATAAATGGGGTACAGTCTGTAATTACAGATGGAATATAATTAACGCTGCATTAGTATGTAATCAGCTCGGTCTGGCTCTGAACCCGGATGATTGGTTTTTGGAACCAAATGAAATACCTGATGCTGGTACGACGGAGAATATTATTTTATCGAATGTGGAATGCACGGAATTTGATAACGACATAACTAAATGTAAGGCTGAAACAGTTGATAATTTCGAAAACTCCTGCACACATGAAAACGACGTTGGTATACGATGTTATGAGACAAGTTGGGCTGGAGTTAGATTTAGCGTTATTGCAGAAAGAGCTGATTTGCAATACATCACTATAGAAAAAGCAGGACTTCTTGATTATTCGTCTAACTTATTCAAGCCTGCGCTTCAAATAGATTTTGTTCGACATAGCCTTGAAAGCGTCAAAGTAGTTAATAACTATCATGATGGCTTGGGAATTCTATATTCTGATTTATATGGAGCTGACGCGATAAACACTGTTCGTAATTCAGAATTTAGCAATAATAGAGGTAGTGGAATTAGTTTCAAGCAACTGGGTTTGAAAGTGTATAGTTCGCTCATAGAAAACAATAATTTAGCTGGAATATCCCACAATCCGCATATAACCGGCCCGCAGCAAAGAGAAATTTCTGGATGGTTTAATTTAGATCCTGGTTTCAATATGGATGAATCAAACTATCACCCAATTATGGTTCCTCAATACGAAACAGATATTGCTCTAGTCAATGGTGAAACCAGACATATAGTTTTTACTAAGCAACTATCAGAAAATATTGTAAAAACATATAATATCAAATGTAACCCAGGTTATGTTCTGGGTCTCCAACTTTTAAATCCAATACACAATTTTTCAACTGAAAGTATATGTATATATGATTCTCAAAATATAAACGAAGCGAGTACTGTATGGTGCCTTGATCGTGATCTATCGTCATTCCCAACAACAAGCAATACTTTTGGAGTTGTTTTAAAATATGAAAGTGGTAAAAACGCGTTAGGTGGGGTTGTACTTGTAATAAGTACAATCGTAGCGCCCGTGCAAAATATAAGAAACAAAATAATCAAAGGACCAGTTCCCACTCTTCAAGTATTCAATTCAAAGATAAAAGGAAACACGAAGGGTGTAAAGGCTTTGTATTATAACCGTTATTTGAATGAACTTGGTGATCACTTTCTGAGAAAAGCTAATGAAACTATTAAGATAGTTAATTGTGAAATCGCTCATAATAAAGAAGAAGCTATATATATCAATACACCCTTCTGGGATATACATGAGAGTAATATAACAGAAATAACAATAATGGTTAATAGCAGCTTGATAACAGATAACGGTAAAGGCATATATCATTTTGCTAGAGATTTGAGAAGCTCTAATAATTTATATCATTACGTGATGCAAGATAACACGGTAGAAAGAAATAAATACGGAGGTTTTGATATTGCCCTACCTTACGTATGGCAGTATAATGAAAATTTTACCCATTCAATATATATGAACAACAATACATGGAGAAATAATCAAAATTTTGGCTTCGTTATTGATGGACATTTTGCTGAAATTAACATTACAAAAAATATATTTACGGATAACATTTGCAAGATAGGATTAATATCTATACGAGGTATGGAAAAAAAGATGCAGATAGATGGGAATCTAATCGAAAGAAACAATGGACAATACATGGTACAATTTTATATGGACAGCCAAAGTGAAATTATGGGTTTTGTTTATGCAGTATTTGTTTTTAATCAGGTCAAAGACAATAAGTACGTATCTCAAGTGAACCGTGGTGCTCTATTGAGGAGTATGGAACCTACTTACGTAATAGGGTTTAAGGGAGTGCAGAAAGTTAAAGTTAGCAGAAATCTTTTTGGGAATAATGCAATACAATATACATTACTGGCTGGTATTAAGACTGCGAAAATTAATAACTTATTAGATGCTACCGAAAATTGGTGGGGTACTTCAGATGAGAATGAAATTAGAAAACAAATATTTGACTTCGATGATTGGAATAATCACGCTGTTGTTACATATTTACCATATTTACTTAATGATAACTTTGCTGCAAGTGGTTCTGTCACGTTTAGTACTGAAAGAGCTATTGATTTTAATAATCTTGGGGGAAGATTGACATCTGATCTAACATTAGATGGTCGAATTCAGCCCTACGTTATAAATGTCGATATAACAGTAATGCCTGATGTAACTCTTACATTAAATCCAGGAGTAGTATTAGAGTTTGCTCCTAACGTTGGTATCTTGGTTATGGGAACACTTAATGCGATCGGTCACAGTCAGTTACCAATCATAATGAAACCAATACCATTAGCACCGAATGTAGAAATAAATAGAGTTGAAAGAGATGTTAACCAATATTCTGCGAATCACCACAAAAACAAAAGACAATTAGAAATGTTGACTGTTCCAGAATCTATAAGATTATGCACAGGACGCAATTGCTCAATCAGCGATAGTAGTATCGAAAGAAAAAATGAAGGATTTTTAGAATATTATAATAGAACTACATTACAGTGGGTCCCAATGTGTGATAATAGGTTTACGGAAAGAAATGCTCAAGTCGTTTGTCGTGAACTGGGCTTTGATCCAATAAATGTGTTCTTCGCTCACGATAATCGAGTAGAATACCACAGCAATTCCCTTTCAAGAATATGGTCATGGCCGGAACCTTTACAATGTGTTGGTACTGAAAATCGATACGAAGATTGCCCAATTCGACTAAATGGACAGTTATATGGGCATAGGCATGAATGCAAATGGAATTCCCAATTTGTATTTATTCATTGTGGTTCTAGAAATCTGGAAGACAATTTGGAATACTGGGGTGGAATAAGATTCACGAATCCAGAATTTGAGTATTCACTATATGAACACAGAATTCATGATCATCATACTCACGAGACGCTAAAGAAAGCGGAAAGCAGTTTACGACACGTGCAAATTATTGGAGCAGGAATTTTACACAATGAAAAATCTCCTGCAATTCAGAGCATTATTAAAAATCCAATCATTGAAAATGTCAATATCAGTAAATGCGCGCACCATGGGATTAACTTGGTGTCACCAACGGATACTATAAACATGATGTTTAATACTGTTAGTGACACTTTGGGAGAAGGTGTTAGTGCTATATCATTGAATGGAGAGGGTCGGGAATCAGAGGAATCAAGCTTTACTCCTCTAAAGGACTTAAATCTCCCATATCATCTGTTTTCTCTCATAGATATCTGTGATAGTACAAAAGTCGTGACAATAGAAGAGAGAGTGATTTTATATTATAAATATGACAATAATCCAGTGAATTGTGTCAAGATTTTCAAGAGTATGTTCAGAGTAAAACCGTTTGGATTTCGATTATTACAGTTTAATTTATTTAACCACACCCTCAACTATGGGAAACGTGATTCTTTAACTCTTTATGATGGAGATATTTACAACATAACAGCTCCGCAAATAGCTTATCTAGAAAACGGATCGTCAGACGAGAAGAAACTCTTCAAAACGGAAGGTGCAAGCTTAAGCGTAAAGCTGTTTGCCAATGGTGCTTCATCTGTTCACGGTTTCTTTGCTGAAATCGTTACTTTACCAATATCGGCTATTGGAATTAGTAAGTTCTCTTAATTTCCAAATTTATAACCAGTTATAGTTTCGAAGACTTGACTTATAAAACTATTTAATTCCAGGTCGTGACGTCCAACATAACATATCGAATAGCGAATTTACGAATAATCGAGACGGGGCTATTAGTTACCAATCGGTGGGAGAAGTCAATCCGTTAGTAGCAATCACTAGGAACGAAATAACCAATAACTGTCTTCAACTCTACGGAAACTTTACAACATGCCAAGCAGCTGTTAGAGTGGACGTACAGAACACGCAGACACTGGTGTTCAGAGT
The DNA here is from genome assembly GCA_918358865.1 of Melinaea marsaeus rileyi. Taxonomy (NCBI): domain Eukaryota; kingdom Metazoa; phylum Arthropoda; class Insecta; order Lepidoptera; family Nymphalidae; genus Melinaea; species Melinaea marsaeus. The sequence goes on along the minus strand of OU911086.1, from coordinate 5,333,928 downwards.
AGGCCAAAAGCAATACAATTTCTTTTTTAGGCCAAAAGTATCAAAAATTTTATTAACTATGTTCATTTCAGAATAATTTAGTTCGAAATAACGTGGGCGGATTATTCGTTAGAGCTGATTCTCGAGGCTCTGCAACCTCTCTGCGTGGATGGATACACAATAATCTATTCTTTGCCAACCATGATCGACCATCTTTACAAGTTGAAGGTAGTTTGATTTTATGCGTAAAACAAAGTCCATTCCATCAGCTGATTCCAAACTACTTTGCAGGTCGTCAGTCATCACCATATCAAGAAGTCACTATATATCGAAACTATTTCACTCGAAACAAAGCTTTATACAGAGACGTAATAGTTCTAAGACAAGTCGTATCCAACTTCACCCACAACTACGTCCACGAAAACACTGGCTTGAGGATTCTTGAAGTGTCTGGATTCGACAAAGTGAGGTTGCCCATCTACCAGACTACTTCGCATAACGGATTTTACAAGTAAGTTTAGATACCCCCCCCCCCCTTTTGACTACTTCCATCAGGTAGTTAGGAACACTCGTAGACTTAATTAAGTTGGAGTGTCTATAGAAGGGTTTTCCATAAGTATGGTATCAATAGTCCTGACACTACCATTTGATACACAAGTGATCAAGTATTGACTCAAAGTAAAAAATATACAAATAAATAAATATTTGTCTTTATGAATGTCCGAAAAAATATTTAGTCCGAATACAATACTTAACAGTCACAAATATCTGCATAATAAATATAACAAAGGACATGCGTATTTAAGAAAACTCCCTCCCCTCCCCCACCCCCCAAAAAGGAAGGTAAAATTCCTCTCCAAAAATAAATATGTATATTAAAACACGTAATTTCAAATATTTGTATGTATGTTAATATTATATTAGAAACTACGCGTTGGATCGAGACGGTCGTGCGACTGTCTGCGCAGGCACGGCGGGACAACACTACATAGACAATGTGTTCTTCAACCCTGATAATGACTACGAAATGATCACTGTTAATAGATCCATGTAAGTATGAAGATCTTAATCGCGAACTCTTATTATACTTTTATGATTAAATATATTAATATACTAGGCTAGGATCCGCTGCCCGTGCTGTGCGGGTGTTGAGCTGAGCCCCTCTCCTTTCTTCTTTTCTTGATAACTTTTGAATGGCTAAACATTTTTTCAATCTGTTTTCGCCATAACATCCGCGTTCGGCTCAAACATACATGAGAAAATTTTTAGCTAATTATCTCGTCGCATTCTGGAGACAACTAAACACAAAAAAAACAGTCTCCCAAACGGTTAAGAGCTTTGCATATTGAGCGAAGCGAGCCCAGTGTATTGACTCATCGTTTCCCATTGACTTCAATGGGATATCAGTTTTTTGACATGATATTAGAAAAAAAATTTTTTTTTGAAGACATTTTTCAAATTTTTTTTAAAAACCCTCACCTAATGTGTATTTTTTTGATTGCAAAGTTTCATAATTTTCCGTCAAGAAGTTTTCGAGCCAATTCGTGACAAAGAATGCAAAAAGTCTCCAGTAAAACGCTCCGTTCACTTCGTTCGCTTCGCTCAATTACACATATATAACATGAAACTCTTAGTAGCTACTTATTTTTGTGTCTTTAGAATCGTTGTGATTTCAAACTCGATGTAACGGAAATGCGTCACGATAAAGAAACAAACACGTAAATGTATAGGAGAGACTGAGATAGAAGACATTGGCCACTGCTGTTATGGGGTCATCTATTGATCAATCTTTATACTAAAGTGAGGCATGTATTAAAGTTGTTTAAAACTGACGATAGATGACGTTGATAATTTTGTAAAGTTTTTGAACATAATATGAGCAGCTTTATATTAAAATACAAATATTTTACATTATAGGCTTAAAATATAGTCTAATACTCGTGATACTCTGTTTCCATCTCACTCTCTCGTAGGCGATTTGTCAGAAGTTTCTCTTCTGCCGTATGTGACTTTCACAGACACACACATATTTTACTGCGAATTATCTACTTCCAGTAATTAATTCATTACTAAAGTTCATAAGGGTTGATTTAAAAAAAAAATACACACATCTTTTCAAAGCCCAATATACGGGCCCAAAATTGATAAACGATCTGCAATCTCAAATTACAAAGGTCTCTAATTAGGGACGGATAAATTAGAAAACTTTATTTTAATTTATACTAACAAAAATTAGATCACGATCGTTTATTAATTTTGGTTTATTAATTTATTATTGTGTAATAACTGATTGGTATTAAATAAATTGCATGTTTCTTTTGCATGGCCGGATCATAGCTTTGTTGACTATAATCCAAATTATATGAGGTAAGTCGCTTTATAATTTATTATAATATATGTATATAAATACAAAAAATATATTAAACAATTAAAAATCAAAGTGACATTGTCATTAAAATTACCCTTAAATATGTAATATTTTTTAATATGGTAACATTTGTCGGGTAAATAATTAGTATCTGTTGCTTTTTTAAAAATAACAACCACAAAATGGATTCCGAAACAAACTAATTATCTGAATTTTAGATTAAAATAATAATTATAATAATCAAAATTTCTCTCTTAACTGTAAAGCTGTAAAGTAAAGTCTGGAGGCAACAAAACTCATGACTTCATGAGTCAAGAAAAAGTCAATTATTTTTGGGGACACGTTTTTTGGCGGGTTTTAATCTTTCTAACAAAAAAAGCGTTATTTAAAAAGAATTGAAACTAATAAAACTAAATTTTGATATAATTGAATCAAACTCTAAAATGTCGGACATTTATTGGACTAACAAACTAACATTGTAGAATAATTTATCCATATAGCAGCCATCATTATATTAGTATCATAACTGCACACTCTTAAAAGATAAAAGATACGAGAACATAAAATCTTAAAAGATAAAAGATACAAGAAATCTATAATATAATCCGCTTCTATTGATTATATATTTGTAAAGACATGGTAAATTTAGTGTAATATCCCTATTCAGTTCTCTGGATCTCTGGAGGACTCGTGTGGACGCTAAGCATAACTACTGGAGCTACAACGAGAGCCTGGCTGTGGCTGGTAGAGTACGGGATCGAAGCGATGACCCACGACTGATAGAGGTTGACTACAGGTAAGAACTACCAAAAATTATTACTATGACAACTTAATACAAATATAAGTTGATAAGTTACTCGTTAAATTATTTAACTTTTCGTGTTTTCTTACTCTAGAGTTGTTACTATGTTCAAATTTACATACGCTCTAATAGTGGCCACATAACTAAATTTTTATAGGCGCTCTAGTAATGGCCACATAACTGTAAATTTTATATGCGCTCTAGTAATGGCCACAAAACTTAAAATATTGTTTTATTCATTATTATTATTATACCATTATCAGCAGTTTATTTAAAGTATATTTTACCATTAAGCCCCTAATTCGTGTATTGCCTCCAGGCCGTACTACATGAACAACGCCACAGTGCTGGGGGGTGGTAAGTGCCCCCCAGGGTGGGACGCAGTGGGGGGGACGTGCTACGTGTACGTGGGCGCACCCATGACCTACGAGGACGCACGCGCCTTCTGTCTGGTGAGATATCATTTACTTAAGAACCATCATATAAAGTACTTTAAGATGACAATTGATAGTAATTCTTGAAGACATGAAAAAGAAGAACCCTTTAGTGTTAATATATAGTAGAAATGTATATTACTAAATAAACATATCTGTAATTTTCAATAAGTGTCAGCAGCAGTGAAACAGCACCTTAATTCTGGCCAAATTGTGATTAACCTTTCATTTTTTCATGACTTTTAGTTGTTATTATATTTTTTATAATGAAAGATGTGAATAACAGTTAAATACCTCAAAATCTATTAACGACTTAATGATTGAAAACATGAATTTGACACTGTTTACTATAACCCCGTAACTCGTGTACCACCGTGCAGTCCGACAACGCGTCAATGCCGTACGTGCGAGACTACTCCCTGCTGTACCAGTTCATCAATCAGAACCAGGACCAGCTCGGAGCCAGGGTGTGGGTCAACCACATCGACCACGTCACCCAGTGCACCTCATTCGCCTTCACCCACGTTGAGATCACGGATTGTAACCAGAAGAACGCTTTTATATGCGAGATCGGTATTGCATCAATTATAAATAGTTTTTTTTTATTAAAATCAACATATCAGCATGTAGTAGAACCCGATGGGTTTATACCCCACGAATATAATATCATCCAATTGTTATCCGGAACCCGCCTTAATGAATAGTGTTCCTCAGACCCCAAGATCTCAATCGACCCCCTGTCGTGGCGCGGGGACATGCTGGCGATGGGGTTCGTGGGAGCCCTGGGCTGTGCCGCACTACTGGTGTGCGCCGCACTCGTGTGCTGGTACTACAAGTCGAAACACAGGTACCTGTGCAACTGGAGCACTGTCATAGTTGGGGATCTTTACGTACCTTAGTATGAGATCTTTGTATACCTTAGGGGGCGACTCTTTATACATCTTAGTAGGGGATCTTTATATACCTTAGTAGGAGATTATACCTATACATTTCTTAGTAGGGAACTCTTATATGTACATCGTAGTAGGGGATCTTTATATACCTTAGTAAGAGGTCTTTTATATACCTTAGTAGGAGATTCTATACTATACATTTCTTAGTAGGGGACTCTTATATGTATATCGTAGTTGGAGACTCTGTACTTGTGTGTGTCTTAGTAGGGGATTCTATACGTTTCTTAGTGAGGGACTCTCTATATACCTTAGTAGGGGATTCGATATATCTTAGTAGGGGATTCGAAATATCTTAGTAGGGGATTCGATATATCTTAGTAAAGGACACAAGAGTAACGTTCCATCGGACGTCGAGGTGGCAAATAGCCAAATGACTTTCCTCAAGGAATAAGAACGAATGCGAATGAGTGAGAGAGAAGGGGACACTATTAAAAATAGCCGTACTACTCTAACCATCTGATTGTTGACAGATACTGTATTACTAACTTAAAATATACTAAAATGCCTTAATTATTGCAGACATGTACAACGACTAGAAAGGAGGAACTCAATACGACAGTCTTTGCATTCGGTGAGATCTATCGGCAGTATTAACGGAGGATTCCCAGATAATACATACAGACGAAAAATGATTCAAATGGTACAGTAAAATTCCCAAAATTTTTGTATATATTAAATGCAAAAACCCATTAAAACTTTTTATTTTTCCAGAGCACTCGCTCAACAGATACCTTAACGAAGGGCTCAGATTATAGAAAGATGCTCGCTTCAACCACATCCATGGAGTCCATGGAGAAGAGTCAATTCAACTCCTCACTAGAAGATACCCAGAGTTTTGACATCTACGAGGCCCACAACCCAAATAACATCATCCAGCTGAAGCACAGTTCATTCAACCGAAAGCCACAATCTCCAGAATACAGCATACCACACAATAATAATAGACCCTTTGATCTTGCGTACAAAAACGAAGGCTACAAAGAAAACTCTGGAGCTAGCGCTGCACCCTCTATGAACACTGTAGCCACAGAAGAAATACCAATTATTCATCATCCCGGGGGTTTAATATCACCAGATGATGACACTCTATCACCGACAACCCCATCGCAATACTTCAATTCTGATACCTTACCATTAACAGGTATAGACAAGTCTGATGATCCAATCTTTACAAGAGAATTTGATAGGGATGGGAAGGCCTATGGCCCTTATGGAGCACCCAATCATGGTGGACAACCCAAGCTCTCTTTTCTTATGGAGTTAAGATCAAAATTACCGGAACAACCTCAATTAGGGTCTGCAACCACATTCGGCCACAGACTGCCAGGTAACCTTGTCGTTGTTTATAACGTGACTGCTTTTTATATTTTCAAAACTACTTCTAAATTTATTAAATACTTTTTACAGAACATCAATACGAGGATAGGTTACCGAGTCCTCAGCCAGGCTACCAAATGGATTATCCAACCAGCTACGAACCAAGCTACCAAGAGAGTTATCAACCAAGCCCCTCGTCATCTCCCGAGCTGCCTTCAGATCTATATGCTCGTTCTAGATCTGAAGCATTACTAGAAACAAACTTCGACTTTGAGGACTCGCAAACCTCTCCCTTATCGGAGGCCAGTAGATCACATAGCCAGCCGCTAGAAACTGCCATGTGAAAACATTATATTATTTCAAACAGGGTAAAGTTCAAGCTTAAAATGTAAGCTATATAGATGCGATATTTTAAAAGCCATGTCATTGTTCAACTTAAAATAAAATTTAATCTAATATAATGGCGGCAACTCACTATATGATAACAGTCCATAGCCGTCCTAGTGGCCTTATGTAAATGTATTTACAAATGTCTTCTATAGTTCTAGGATAGATTTTATGCAAAGACTGACATGTCTTATATTTAAAACTTGCATTTACAATTATTACAATATCTAATGGTTCTGCTTGTATTGTTTTTTCTAATAATATAACGTGCTAATTATTATTAATCTCCGAAATTTCCAAATTAAGTAGGTTCTTAACGTAGGCGCGATCTCAATGACAGACATCGGTGACATTATTTATTTTTAATAAATTGTGATTGTTGAATCATTGTTACCATTACAAAAACAAACGTAGCTCCTAATATTATGTACGTAAATGACGGATCACTGGAGTGACTTTGAAGTGACCTAAAAATGATTTATTGTTAAAACAATCATCAAATATATATGATGAAATTTATGTAACATAGATTTATTAAATATATATTTAGTTGAATTTTTCAATTTTAGAATTATTGACGATTATATTATAATTTAGTTTTAATAGTGATAAGTTTACGTTTATGTCCGTCCTTAAAATATTAAATATAGATAAAAAGTTTATATTTAAAAAAATATATACAAAATATATTACTCTTAATTATTTTATACTTTATAGTATATTTTTTACTTTTCTACATTTTCAAGTCACCTGACTATTATACGTTCGTAAATTCTTAAATATATTTTTATTAATAAGTTTTTAAATTAAATTAATCATGCTTTAATATGTTTTATGGTAACCCGTACAAATCTGTGAATATATGAAAGAAAAAAGAAATAAATACAATTATAATATTTTCTTACTTACTGACTTTTATTTCTATATAATCGGTTGCAGAGAAAAAGATTGTATTGTAGATTAAAATATATGATGTAAATTAAATATCAGTATTAACAATTCCTTGATATATTTCGTTTATAAAATTTTAAGGCAGTGTTGGTGAGTTTGTACATATATTTGATTTTTAAATAAAATTTAAAAGATTATTAGATTAGAGAAGAGAAACACAAAACATAATATCTATAAAAAAAAGAAATTGTTCGTTAGGCGGCGATTATTGTTGAGCGAAGCGAACGAAGTGAGCAGAGCGTTTTACTTGAGACTTTTTCACATGTTTGTCACGAATTGTCTCGAAAACTACTTGACGGAAAATTATGAAACTTTGCAATCAAAAAGACACACATTAGGTGATGGTTTAAAAAATAGAAAAATGTCATGTCGTTGAGGAATAATAGTCAAAAAACTGATATCCCATTGAAGTCAATGGAAACGATGAGTCATTACACTGGACTCGCTTCGCTCATTATGCAAACGGCACCCGAGATTTCGCAAGCGCAGCGAGTCGGAATTGAGAGTTTGTTGGCGCCCCTAGTATTTTTTAATAAATAGAATATTCATTGAATTAAGGGCTGCCTTAAGCTGTTAAAATCATATATTGAATGATAACATTGTAATGATAACGATAACGTCTAGACGATTGTTATCTATCACTATTTAGAGGCTAAAAGAGCTACGTAGTGATTATAAGAATAATGAAGTTAACAATTGATTTACACAAAATTATAGTGGGTAAAAGTTTGCTCTAGGCTATGGCAACACTTAATCGTTATGTCTCAGTCAAAACTTAAAAATCTTATGTCAATAATTTAAAAATGAAATGTCCACTGCGATCCGTAGTGTAACAGTTCCTCGCAGTTTCTATAATGAATCACATAAAATTATAACATTGCATCTTTTATTATAAATTTAAATGATCGCTAAATGTGGTGAAATATATTTTTTATTAAAATATTGCCAACAAAAACCTAGCTCAATTTAACCATGGACGTAGCTGGATCGATAAACAATGAGGATTATAATGTAGAAAGTATTGAACAGGAAGACGATGTTGATTACTCGGAGGAACGGGAGTTGGTCACCGACTCCTGTTCAACAAAGGTCTTGGACACATGCGAGGAACCCCGAGATCGATACTGCCTTGTTTACATTCTGTTCTATTTGTTTGGGATAACTTCGCTCGTTTCTTGGAATTTTATAATAACAGCTAATGATGTGAGTATTCTTTTTATATTCTTAACTTTTCTCTATAATTGTTCCTTTTAAAATTTAGTCACGGTTTGGTGCAGGAAAAATTTGACATTGGTCACTGAGCTTTCTTTTTAAACCTATAACCTTGTAGAAATATGATATATGCAATATTTTCGTTTTTCTTTCATTTACACTAACAGTACAAGAGATCTATTAATTCTTTAATTATCTTTTATTTAATGACTATCTTTTGTGTCAAAAACCACAACTTTCATATTTATTGCTATTTGCTGTTGCTAGTATTTTTATTTTGTTTTCCTTTGTATCAATACTACTTGTAACAGTGACTATATATATTTTAATTGTATTTAAGAATTAAAAATACTCTTTTTCCTGTTAGGCTTCTCTACTTCTATTCAGGTATTCAATATTTTTTTAAATCAATTATAGCCTTACAAAGAAAATATTTTGAAAATAACTTAAAAGTAAATAAATTTAATACCATATAGTATAGATACTTGTAGATTTATTTAAATACTTTAACAGGGTTCTGGTTTTTTCAAATATAATAGTCAATTGATAAATGCACCTTGTACTAATTTTGTTACCATTGTTATAAAAACGAAAAAAACATGTATTTCACAAAGAACTTACTTAATTTTCGTATTGAATAATTTTAGATATAGTATTAGGAAACTTTCAGTGGAAACAGTTTATAGGACAACAATTTTGGTTTGTGTGTAATAAATAATATTTGTAAATTTATTGGTAATTAACCTCACAGTACTAACTCGGAGAGATAACAAACATATGGCCTACTTTAATAATAGTAGATATAGTTCTAGATAATGTTTAAACACTATGAAATAAATAGGTTCGGAATCAACCAATTGTCAATAGATGTACTACATTGTTCTCATGATTTCATGTAATAAAATAACTAGGGGTGCCAACACATCCTCAATTTCGACTCACTGCGCTCGCGAAATCCCGGGTGCTGTTTGCTTATTGAGCAAAGCGAGCAAATTTTTCGCGCGAATTTTTTTACCCATTGACTTCAATGGGATCAGTTTTTCAAATTTTTTTTTAATACCATCACCTAATGTGTGTCTTTTTAATTGCAAAGTTTCATAATTTTTCGTCAAGTAGTTTTCGTAGCTATTCGTGACAAAGAGTGTGAAAAAGTCTCCAGTACAGCGTTCCACTCGCTTCGCTCAATTATCCTATTACGAATTGATAATTAATATTAATTTATTATAATTAGATAAGACCTTAAGGTTGTTCACCTTGTATGAATATTAATTGATTATTTAACGATACAATATTGGTTTAAATAATTTTCCTTTTATCTTGACTTGTAATTTTTCAGACATGTCTGAGAAATTTATAAGTAGAGAGATAAATTCTTTTTAGATTTTTATTATGTTATTTATTTAGTTATGAAACATATATATATATATATTTTGTAAACAACTACAATAGTAATAAACTGTTATAGCCATTTCCGCCCCCTCCAGCACTGTTCTTATACTATATGATATATATTTTAATACCCATTCATTAATTATTCTTATAAATTATATTTCTCAACATATATCACAATAATTAAACAATTAACAAAGGATTATTATTTATGCTACTATTATTTAGTATTAAGTCAATATTAGTTTTGGCCGAGAGTCTATCATCTGTTCCAGTACTAAGTGTATCTGTTCCGCGACTAAGTGTATCATCTGTTCCAGAACTATGTGTATCATCTGATCAAGTTATATGTATATCTGTTCCTGTACCGTGTTTCTGTTCCAGTACTAAGTTTATCGTCTGTTCCAATACTAAGTGTATCATTTGTTCCAGTACTGGATGTACAAATTCCGTGATGTCACACCCAACAACCTCACAGTCTACGTTCGGAAGACACAGTTCCAAGCGGAGTTCACATCCTACCTCAATGTTGGCACAGCTATACCCAACTTGATATTCCTCGTGCTCAACTCCTTTTATGGACACCTGTAAGTATAACTAATTTGTACGCTGTAGAAGTAGGAGCGAGAGGTATAACAGCAAAATCTCTCTACAATTTATTTAAGGATCTCGGCCTTTCTAGAACGATCATCAGTTTATTTCTGGAACGTATTTCAAAGGCAGCTTTAGAGGTTCATACGATATTTGGTTAGGTAGGGAGAGGAGCGTTAACAGTGAAGGTGAGCGTGTATGTATACTAAAGGGGTCCCTTAAACCTACACCTGGGTCGCAAGTCCCAGGCATTGTTTGCGCTCCTCTCCTTTGCAACGCGATGGGCCCGGCACCCGCACGGTGAATCCATGGAATGCTAAGAAGCTTCGTCTCTTTATATTTATACTACTTTTTGCATGCGGCTCTGCTTAATATAAGATTATATATTATATGAAGACTATAATTTGAAAACTATAACTATATAATAATTGTCGTCAAGATTGGTTAGGTTTTAAGTTATAGAAGGAAAACAAAAAAATATGTATCAAAAAAAACTAAAACTAAACACAATCTATAGATTTATAGTATAGATAGGTAGATATACTTAAAGGCCATGACATAATTGTATATATTAATACATTCTATACTAATACATACATACATACAATTCCATATAGAGGTATCTTACGTAACCAGCTCCTTAGACATAAACTAAGCTCTGTAATCTAAGTTAGAATTTATGTTATTTTGATTAGACTTTAAGTTAAAGAAGTTATTTAAAAGAATAAGTACAGTAAGGGGATTCAATAACAAGGTAGATTCGTTCCGCGTTATAGGAGAACGCGTTGTAGGAATGTTCTCGTATAACGCGCTCATGTGACCGTATAACGCGTTGTGTATAAATAATTGTAAGATACAGTCAGTCATATACAAGTAAACGTAATTTCAGAAATAGTAAATTTAGTATAAAAATTTTATGTGTTTTGGGTTCCCTCTCTAACATTTTTATTAAGTTCCCTCTTCACCTTAACACTGAACCTACCGACAATTCTTGTATACCTCTTCCTACCGCACGCCGTAAAATTGACCGGTAATTAAAAGTTATTTTATTATATAACGCAGGTAATAATGGAAATAACTAAAAGTAAAGAGTGTAGAAAATATTATATGCATATTATAAGAATTGTCATGTAGTTTAATAACGATATTATAACGTTTAAAAATGCGTAAGTTTTACAAAAGTTTAAGAACGGTCAATTTGACCGGTACTTGGTAGGTTTAGTGTTAAATCCCTTCCTGTTTTGCCGCGTTTTCTTTAATTTTTTTATTTGCAACGTGAATATGTACGAAAATAGTATTCAGTTTAAATCGTTGGATTGAAATATTTTTGCTCTACATTTTTATTATTTGCTTCAATAAAAAACGAATCAAGGTGACAAACGGATAGACAGAATAAAACAAAAACGAACTTCAACAAGTCTTCCATTTTGTTTAACCTTGAATTTAAGTCAGATATAGTTTTATTAATCCAATTAGCGATTATTTATATATATATACTAGGATCCGTTGCCCGTGCTGTGCGGGTGTTGAGCTGAGCCTTTCCTTTCTTCTTTTCTTGATAACTTTTGAATGGCTAAACATTTTTTCAATCTGTTTTCGCTATAACATCCGCGTTCGGCTCAAACATACATGAGAAAAAATTTTAGTTAATCATCTCGTCGCATTCTGGAGATAACTAAACACAAAAAAAAGTCTTCCAAACGGATAAGATTTAGTAGTTTTTATGTGATGTTGCTTATAAACGTATTTCCAGGTTGACGATCGTCTTCGGAGGTTCTGATAACGTTAAGTCTATGGGAGAAACAGTTTTATGACCATCATTTCTGAACGGAATGAGATATTTTAATTCTGTTTTTTTTAAACATGCCCATTCCCAAGCTCTACAACTCTGCCAATTTTCATTCAAATCGGTTCAGTAGTTCTTATGTAATGTCGCTTCAAAAAGAAGTTTCCCAAACGGTTAAGAGCTTCGTTTACGCTCAGCTCATTTTATCTAAAAACATGGAACATTCTAGTTCAAGTGTAAACTACTTGAGTTTTTTTAAATTATTGTGAATTATTGTCTATTATAAATATAATAAGGAAAAATGTTTTAAAACAATTTCTTCTGTTAAATTGTCTTTCCTTCTAGTTATAATTATTTCTAAAGCAGGTTTCAGAAATGAATATCTTTTATCCCTCTATGGGCGAGTGTAACTTTCAGGTCTCATATGAATTTATCGGCATTTTAGAAAATAATTTTAACGTATTTCGCATTTACCACGGAGAGTTCCGAAGAGCTATTCAATCTGATGCCTACCGCCGAATTCCATCACCGCACAGCGCGCCATCGCCTCCAATACCATCTGTACCACCTGGATGCATGGCAATCCTCCACTGTGCGATTCTCAAGTATTTTTTTTCCTCGTACCACTCGAATGTGGAACGAACTCCCTTCGGCGGTATTTCCAGATCGGTACGTCATGGGTACCTTCAAAAAAGGCGTTTACTCCCACCTTCAAGGCCGGCAACACTCCTGTAAATCCTCGGATGTTGCAAGAGTTCATGGGCGGTGGTGATCACAAATAATCTGTGACCAGCAAGCTCTTTTGCCCTCCTATTCCAAAAAAAAATAATCATGTGATGGCGAAGAAACCTAACTCTAAGATGTTACCAACACAGGCAGAATTAGTGCAAATAAAAACAAATTTTGGCGTTTATTTAAACATACATTTGCACATATAGGTTTATAAATTCTAATTTTTCGTTAACACATTTTTTTTAATTTAACACACAAATTCGGCCCATAAATGGTTAAACATTTTTCATAAATAACAACTTTTTAATGTAATTTTATTTTATTTGTGCATTAAGTTGAGAAAAGGATTATTGCGTTGCGTTTTTTTTATATTATAATGGCGGTAAAATTTTCCTCAAGTTATAGATTGTTGGTGATTCCATTATTACTATAATTGTTTCTATTTAATACTTTTTATTATATTTACGTTTATATATAATTAAAATCTTCGAATCCCTCGCGACCCCCGCCAACCCCTCGCAACCCCTGCCAACACCTCGCAACCTCTCTGAATCATTCTCAACCAATTCCCAGGGTATCGGTAAAGGCGAGATTGCAGTGGTCCCTGGTGGTTGTGACAATATGCTTCCTGATAACCACGGCATTCGTCCAGGTGGACACCGACCAGTGGCAGAACACCTTCTTCATCATCACCATGGTGAACGTGGTGATCATGACAGGTGAGTAATGAGGTGATGAGTTAACACGACTTCGTTTTGCGGAATACGGTTTAAATTAAAGTAGTCTAAGTTACTTTATAACATCAGCTATCCGCCAAAGTTCTGTTATAATCGGTTCAGCCGTTTTAGAGATAAGCCGGAATAAACAGACAGACTGACAGACAAAAAAATAAAAATATATAAAAGTTGTTAATTTGGAATTACAAAATGACACTTCAATTTTATTTATATATATATTTATATATATTAATCTTATTTTTAAACCTCAAGATGACAAAATAAAACAAATATTTAATTCTTTTTATAGAGTGTGAATAAAAGGGTCCTTACGACCTTGACATTTTATATTAATATATATATATATATTAAAAATATCTTAATCTCGTTAAATCTTAAGCAGGTATTAATATTTTATACTAATATTATAAAGAGGATAGATTTGTTTGTTTGTATAATTTATTAAACATCATCATCTTCCTGCCCTTATCCCATTTTGGGGTCAGTACAGTATGTTTTTGTTCCCATACTCTCCTGTTACTCGTCATATGTACACACTCCCTTCTCCATATCGTCTTTCACGCAATCCATCCATCTTTTTTTCGGTCCTCTACCTGTCCCTCCCTCCCCTTCACTACCATACCCAGCACTCTTATGGTCACATGCCTTTCATCTCTCCTCATAACATGCTCATACCATCACAGATGGCTACCTCTACTAATTTATTAAACAGGTTACTAGCAGGTTACCCGTGCTTCGCAACGGAAGGCGAAAGTGATCAAACATTTTGTTTGAATTTCCACACCACCTATTAGGTATCAAACAGGCGCGTTATATTTTTTGCAGTTTTTTAGCTGTAACTTTGGATCGGTTTGGACCTTTGCAAAATCCTTTCTTATTGCACCTATTCAATATGTCAGGAGTCTTGTGTCTAAATTTCATCTTTCTAGGTATAACGGTTTGGGCTGTAGAGTGATGAATGAGTCAGTGAGTGAGTGAGTATCTTTGTGTTTTATATATTAAGATGTGAAGAAATACAATGTGTAGAAAATAGTCTTAAAAATTTCAATGCAAAACACGCGAGCAAAGCCGGGCGTGTCGCCTAGTCTGCTATAATCTTCAAATTATGTCTAATGTATTCTTATATAGATTAGTTTTTTGTTTTTATTATAATTTATAAATACATTTTATATAGAATACAAATTGTATTCGTTTCTAACAATTAATTGGCTCCTCGTATCTCGATAAACTAATATATATATTATTTAACAAATCTATACATATTAATGAGCGAAGTGAGCAGAGCGCTCTACTGGAGACTTTTTCACACTCTTTGTCACGAATAGGCTCGAAAACTACTTGACGTAAAATTATGAAATTTTGCAATCAAAAAGACACACATTAGGTGATGGTGTTAAAAAAAAATAAAAAATGTCATATCGTTGAGGAATAATCGTCAAAAAACTGATATCCCATTGAAGTCAATGGGAAATGATGAGTCATTACACTGGGCTCGCTTCGCTCAATATGCAAACGGCATCCGAGATTTAACAAGCGCAGCGATTCGAAATTTAGGGTATGTTGGCGACCCTAGTATATATATGAATAAACATTCATATATACTTCATATATTTACCAGATAGTTTCAGTGGTCACAGCTTCGATTCCCGTCCGTGTCTATGGTTTTTTAACATACATACATACATACAAATTATTCTTTATTATTTATTATATTTTATTTTACTTGGAAATCTATTAATGATTCATTACTTTGATATATATATATTGTAGAACGTGCTGTCTGCAAATGAATTATGTATATATATAAAATCTAATACTCATATAGTTCGTTAAATACAAGCTGTGCCCGCGTCTTTGTCTGTATAGAATACGTTCGTTCGTAGATCCAAGTTAAAGTATAATCATTCCAACAATCTTAATATATAAAACACAAAGACACTCTCTGACTGACTCACTGACTCATTCATCGCTCTACATCCCAAACCGTAATACCTAGAAAGATGAAATTGTGACACAAGACTCCTGACATATTGAATAGGTGCAATAAGAAAGGATTTTGCAAAGGTCCAAACCGTTCCAAAGTTACAGCTAAAAAACTGCAAAAAATATAACGCGCCTGTTTGATACCTAATAGGTGGTGTGGAAATTCAAACAAAATGTTTGATCACTTTCGTCGTCCGTCGCGAAGCACGGGTAACCTGCTAGTGTTATATATACTAGGGGCGCCAACAAACCCTCAATTTAGACTTGCTGCGCTCGCGAAATCTCGGGTGTCGTTTGCATATTGAGCGAAGCGAGCCCAGTGTATTGTGTACTCATCGTTTCATATCAGTTTTTTGACAAGATAAAAAAAAAATTTTTTTTTGGAGAACGTTTTTCTATTTTTTTTAAACCATCACCTAATGTGTGTCTTTTTGATTACTAAGTTTCATAATTTTCCGTCAAGTAGTTTTCCGTACCAATTCGTGACAAAGAATGTAAAAAGTCTCCAGTAAAACGCTCCCCGCACTTGGTTCGCTTCGCTCAATAAAAGAATTTTAGTAAAATCGTATAAGCTTTGCAGATACATACATACAGACGTACCTTATAACAATATTACCTACAATAATACTTTTCATATATAACTATGTTGATGACGTCACTTTCCCGTGAAGATGACTTGCAACTTGAAACAACCATTTATAATTATGACTATTAAATACCGTAACTATTGTCGGTTTATTGTTTGTTTGTCATCATTATATACATATATATATATATATATATATATATATATATATATATATATATCCCCCAAGATATCTTAGACCTTCCTTTTCGTAGTTTAAGATCTAAAATCAAAAGTTTATTATTAAATAAATCTTATTTTAACGTTCAAGAGTTTTTAGTGGATCGAAACATGTGGAACTGAAGTTGTTGAATCATTTGCAGGATTTATATTATAATGTACATCACCTATTGTTATATGTCTTTTGAAAAGAGCAAGCAACTGTTGAGTTTCTGGTCGGCTCTTCTCAACAGAGCAGCAATCTGAGCCGGTGGTAGCTTACTTACGGACTGACTACGCTGACCTTTTTTGTATTGTAGTAATTGACGATTCAAAAGTGATTGTAAATGCCTACTTGAACCTGTATAATTCCTCGCTTTATATGAAATATATTTTTTGTATACATTTATTATTATGGCTCAAATATTAATATTATTTTCTCTAAGCAAAATTTTATTTTCATAGTTTTTAACAAGTTTTCCTTGATTCTTGTGTTTTTTTTTGTTGAAAATGTTATAAAATACTAGTCGTTACCCGCGTTTCCCTCCGCGTCGATAAAAAGTAATATCCGTAAGAACATCTTTTTAAGTTGGTCTTCTTGAAAATCATTAAATTTCAACAGGATAATTTACACAAGTGTATCGCAATCCTGTGAAAATATCGGGATGAAATGTTACTATTATATGATCTTGTTATTAAGATCACTCACAAACAAACAGACAATCAATTTCTCTTTATCTATATATATATATATATATATATATATATATATATATATATATATATATATATATATATATATATATATTTTATTTTAAGGATAATCCGTAATTGCAAAGATAGGTACAGATATTAAATAATAAAGTTTTGTACCGGAAAATTCACTCTTATAAATATACTAACATCTACCCAAGACCGTGATTTAGTTTGCATAATATTAATTAAAAAATTTATAACAAAGATAATATTATATATATATATATATATATATATATACAGTAATACCCCGCTTTTCGCGAGGGATACGTTCCGAAAAAAATCGCTTTAACTGAAATTCGCGTATAACGAGGTTTATGATTAAACATAGTCAAAAATTATTACAAAAAAATATAAATCATTTTAATCAATCACTTTAATTGTAGGAACACTTTATGCAATACATACTCTTAATTTTTACGGAAAAATACATCTATTGTTGATGACTACGTTATATACGTTATACACACTCTTTCGCGTAATTCGAGGCATTTGAGCGCGAAATTTGCATCCGCGTTATAGTGAAACCGCGTATAACGGGGTCGCGTAAAGCGGGGTATTACTGTATATATATATTATATATAGAAACTTCTTTAGAATCGTTCTGATTTGAATCTCGATGTAACGGAAATGCGTCACGACGAAGAAACAAATATAAAAATGTATAAGAGAGAGTGAGATAGAAGACATATTGCCCATTGCTTTTATGACGCCATCTTTTGGTCAAACTTAAACTAAAGTGAGGTATATATTGAAGTTGTTGTTTAAAACTTACGATATATGGCGTTGATAGTTTTGTAAAATTATTAGTTAATATTTTAATTTAAAATACCAATGTTTTACATTACAGTTTTAAATAAAACCATACATGTATCCTAATACTTCTATCTCCGTCTCACTCTCTCGTAGGCTACTTTACACAAGTTTCACTTCTGTCGCGTGTGAATGAAACACACACACACACACATTTTTTTTCAAATAGTCAATATTTTCATGTTTCTTTTGTCTTCTATGTAAAAGTATAATTTTTATAACAATTATTTTTTTCAATGATGAAGTTTCATCTAGTAGCGACTATATTATAAAAAAAAATATATAAATCCAGTAAATAAATTTAAAAAAACACTGTCTTAGCAGCAAACATAGCAATACAATACATTTGCTACTAATTCCTCCTTTCTCTTGTATCTCCTCTCTCTTCTTCCCTCCTTTTGTATCCTTCTTTTCTTTTGCTCTGATAATGTTCACTCTTCAATTTAATTATGCTCCTCCACCTTTCTCCCAATCACAGGTACGTTGGTATTATTCCATGTTTGCTATTGTGTTGTTCGTTCGTTCCACCCTTCTTCCTTCTCCTGTAATCTTTTTGTATCTCCTCCTTCCTTTCTGTGATCTGTGCCAAATCGCTTTTTGATTTCCTTTTTCAAAATCAATATATTTTGTATTTTTTCTTCGTTCCAGCCGCCAGCGCGATATACATCGGTAGTCTGGTTGGTGTCGCCAGCAAGTTCTCCAAGGAGTATCTTGGGGCTGTTATCAGCGGGCAGTCCCTGGGGGGTATCATAGCCGCTATCGCTCAGATCATATCTCTCGCATTCAAAATCTCCCCCCTCCACAGCGCCCTCCTCTACTTTATAATGGCCGATGTTATCTTGGTCTTGTCCCTCGTCTCCTATATCCTTTTGTATAGAATTGATTTCTTCACCTTCAACATCTTGCGAGGATCTGGTGCTTCCAACAGACACAGGGACGTGTCCATGCTGGTGATAATGAAAAAGATATGGGTTTACGCGTTCAGTGTGTTTGCCGTGTTTGGTGTCTCCATGTGTGTGTATCCGTCTGTGACGGTCCTGGTGGAATCCCATCCCGCAACCAGCGGGACGGATTGGAATAGTGAGTGTCTTCTATCCTTATTTATCTCGGATGATAGATTTTAATAATAATTGCTATCCTCATTCCAGATATATACTTCGTTCCTGTGGTCAATTATCTTATATTTAATTCCGGTGATTACGCCGGAAGACTTACAGCTGCCTTTGTGTCGAGAGTAAGTTAACATTTTTTTAATTAAAAAAATATATATAATGAAAATTAATAGACACAGCCAGGACCGGAACCTACGACCTCTAAAATCCGTCACTCTGACAATTGAACTATAGTGTTGCTACTGATGAATATACTCATAATAATTAAAACGAATATATATTTATATGTATATAATACTAAATAAAAAAATTACGCTTTTTTAACCAAATAACATACAAATACTTTATATACAGATTTCGCATGTTAATTTCAAAACTAATTTATCAAGAAATCCTATGTAAATTTTGTTACTACATGACGGAAACTTATGAAATTTTGCAGTCATAAAGACACACGTTAGGTGATGGTTTAAAAAAAATAGAAGAATGTCATGTCGTTGCGGAATAATCGTCAAAAAGCAACACACACACGTTGAGTTATTATACTGGGCTCGCTTCGCTCAACATGCAAACGGCACCCGAGATTTCTCGAGTGCAGTGAGTCGAAATTGAGGGTCTGTTGGCGCCCCTAGTATAGATTCATGTGATAAAGAAATTAAAACCTAAAATTGATATCAAATCGTTTCTAATTTAATATATTTTTTGAAAAAAATCCTACTAATAAGGCAAAATCATTTTTCTTTAAGTTAAATTAAATATTAAAGTTAAATCTTCGATATTAGAATCAAATGCATTTTGCTTGAACTTTCCAAGCCTTTTGATATATATCCTTTACCTTAATGTGAAAAAAAATCTCAAACTTTCTTAAGAACAGACACCATTTGTGATAGATATAGTATATAAAACTATTTAAAAATATATATTTAAACAACACTATATCATAATAGCTATACCAGTGATAAATAACTATGGGTGTGTCTCAGGGAAGCATCTTAGACCAACTTTGTTCAACATTTATATCGTTGCATTATGTGAAATAATTATTTAACTAATACATAAATATTGACTAAAATGTCAATTATTATATTTCTTTTAACAAAATAAGCTAATCAACACTCCACAGATAAATATATTAACATTATTTGCTTTATACGTTAATGTTATGAAGGCTACAAAAATTGTTTCGACTGGGATGGAGAATAGTATTTCATAACATTATTATTGTAGTTTATTTTCCCTTTTGAAATAAAAACTTATTAGGGTTTTGTAATAATAACAGTTCAATTTATTATTTTATATTTACATTACGTACATAGTAGGACGGAAATAACCTTACCCATAATAAAAACAGAAAACAACATAAGAAGTTTTTACTCCAGACGATTTTTTGATTATTTTTTTTTTATTCGACTCTCTCTGCCAGTTGCCATGTAGACAACCATTGCCATTGTTCTTGTCAGTCAATAACAGATTCAATATTAAGTAAATGAAAGTGATTCCCCTTTAAGTCAACTCGCAACAGCCATAAGTCCTATGCAATATATCATATCCGGTGCAGCCGACGACCCAGTGGCCGTTAATGTGCTGCAGCGTGCTCCGAGCTGGATTCGTTCCTCTCCTGATGCTGTGCAACGCGCAGCCCCGCCGCCACCTGCCCGTGGTGTTCCCTTGGGACTACCAGTACATCATCTTCATGATCGCCTTCGCCTTCACCAACGGGTACCTCACCAACATCATCATGATCAACACTACCAGGTAATGATTAGTCGGAATTGTTCAATTAAGCGTCTCTTGACTCCATTTTGACTTAATTAGTGCCTGTATTGATATCTTGTTATGTTATATCTGTGGTTTTTGGATCGTGTTCTTTCCTTCCTATATTTTGTCACTTTCGTTCCTGTCACCTATGCCTCAAGAAGAAGTGGAATGTCATCAGTACAGTAACGAGCGCCATCTTTATAAGATCAATCAGTTAATGTCATATGCACGAGGCTCTTTCCCTTTTAAGTCATTTTCTCCCGCTAATAATGGTCCCAAATTCATCAAAAACCAGCTCCTGATTTATTTATTTCAGTTATCTTTTTGGGAAGTTTTTGAATACAGATTAAGAAAACTAACTAAGTCTTTATTTTCAACTTAGACTCAATCCGTCAAAAGTATAAGTTATACTTTCAATTAAATCAGTTGTCGGTTCAAATCCAACACATGTGGATTTCAACCGACAGCTACAGATAATAATAATATTTATTATTATTCCTACCAGAGCACTGAACTTAAAACATTTATGTATGTATGTATGTGTGTTTCCAGGGCGGTGGATCCCCACGAGCGCGAGAAGGCGTCTAGTGTGTCGGCCACCATGCTGTCGGTGGGAATCACCGCCGGCGCCGCGATCGGTCTGCTGCTGGTGCGGCTGCTGTAAAGCCGTCGCTGACCTGCCGCTGACCTACCACTGACCTATCAATGCACACTTGACCTACAACTGACGCAGAGCTTACCTACCACTGACACATACGTACAATTAACGCACTCCTGACATAATACTGACGCAGATCTGACCTACCACTGACCCACACCTAACATACTACTGACACAGACTTGACCTACTACTGACCCACACCTGACGTACCATTGATGGCCACTTGACTTATCACAAACATACCACTGACAATCAACTGACCTACCACTGACTCTAAAATGACAGTTGACTTAGTCTAAGTAGTTATAGCCTAATTAGTATTAAGAGATAATTTTCATACAGTAAAGACAACATAATATAAAAAAAAATATGGCAAAAAATATTAAAAAATACATCCTCATATATTAAATCATATAATTTGATTAATAAAATAGAATTATAAATAATTCTTTATTAATTAAATGTATATTAAGGTTTAGTTAAAACAAAAATGTACAATAATTTAAGACATACAACGTTGAAGACATAACTACATACATATATATATATATATATATATATATATATTTATATATGTGTGTGTGTGTGTGTGTGATTATATGTGGTATATCTTGTTGTAGTTATAAAATGTTCTAGGAATTAAATTGTTCTAGAAGTAGGTATTAATAAATTCATAGGTATTAACTTATTTACCCTTAGGTAGTAAATAAAATAATAAACTACTAATTAAGATATAGACCCCATACTACAATTCCCCGTATAAATACTGTAAAACCTCATATAAATACTACAATAACCCATATAAATACTAGAATAATCCATATAAATACTATAATGCCCCGTATAAATACTATATTACCCCGTATAAATACTTCAATACATACTATAATAACCCGTAAATAAACTAATTAAACAATTATTAAAATAATCTTTTATATTAAGTATATATATATATATATGTTTTTGTATATTTCATGTTTGATTTAATTTTGTATATCAAGAAAATAGCTATATATATATATATAATAATATAAACTATATATATATATATATATATATATAGTTTATATTATTATATTTTTGTATATTTTAGTTACGACATTATATTTAACTGAAAAATTAATAAAATTTGATATTAGTGAAATAATTATAATTTTATTAAATTATAAGTTTAAATTGTTATTAATAAGTACATAGTACATTATATCTATAGATACAAATATAGATAGATTGTTATATAGTGAGATATAGATAGATAGATAATGTAGAAAAATAGATTTTTTATATTTTTTGCGTATAAATATATAATAATGCATAATATTTTCTGTGTCAATTTTTTTTTCTATATATATTTTTTGTATTTTTTGCTTTTTTTAATAAAAATATTTTGTATATATCTTGTGAATTAAATAAGTTATATGTAAATACAATGAGATGGTGAGAAAAGTATTTCAGTGTACTTAGTGTTAAGGAAACATGGCAGTCTACGAGCTGAACCATTATAATACATGTACAGACGGCCAGTTAATACTAAACCTACCGACAATTCTTGTATACCTGTTCCTACCGCACGCCGTCAAATTGACCGGTAATTAAAAGTTATTTTATTATATAACGCAGGTAATAATGGAAATAACTAAAAGTAAAGAGTGAAGACAATATTATATGCATATTCTAATAATTGTCATGTAGTTTGATAACGATATTATAACGTTTAAAAATGTGTAAGTTTTACAAAAGTTTAAGAACGGTCAATTTGACCGGTACTTGGTAGGTTTAGTGTTAATGACCTTATATATATATAAATATAACTAAAATAATAATATTGACATTTGTAATATAATTTTAATGTTATATGTATTTTGATATAACTTGTTTATATATATATATCACCTACGAACAAACAGACTCACCAAATGTTACCAAAAATATTTTTTTCCGAATTTTATTTAACGAATTATTATTTTTAATTTAATATTATTTAATATTTAATTATAAATGTATGAAGTGTTTGTGATACATAAATTTTAAGTATCTAATACGGTTCTAGACTTACCTTTATTATATGGTTTTGCTCGTCATTTCATGTAATATCATACTTCAATTGTACATATATTATTTTCTTGCTCTGTCTGCATTTGTCACAGTACTAAATACATTCCACTATATAGATATTTAAGTATATTATTTAATTTTTTTATGTAAGGTGTAAATATCATTAACATACATACATACAATAGTCGCTTTATTGAGCGAAGCGAGCGGAGCGAGCTACTGGAGACTTTTTCAGATTCTTTGTCACGAATAGGCTCGAAAACAACTTGACGGAAAATTATGAAATTTTGAAATCAAAAAGACGCATATTAGGTGATGGTTTTAAAAAAAATTGAAAAATGTCAATTTTTTTTTTTTTTATGTTTTGTGAAAAAACTGATATCCCATTAAAGTTAATGGCAAACGATGTCAATACACTGGGCTCGCTTCGCTCAATATGCAAACGTCACCCGAGATTTCGCGAGCGCAGCGAGTCGATATTGAGGGTCTGTTGGCGCCCCTAGTATATATTGAGTATAGTCAAAGCACAATATTAGTGATATTATAATAATTAATAATTTTAATAATAATATATAATATATACGTAAAAGACAAATGTCTGTCCGTCTTTAGTATTAATAGTTACCGCAGATCTCTGTAATTATGTGTTTAAAGGAATTTTATATATTTATAAATATTTTACGCCATTTGTATATATATGGTTAAGGTTTTAATATTTTTTTTACTTGATATTTTTTTTTTTGTTTTTAGTTTTTGCAGCTTTTGTTTTAATGAATGTTTAAATTAAGTATTGTTATTAAATAATGTTATATATACAGTCATCCCCCCTATAACGAGGTACTTTTATAACGCGATTATAGTCCCTCAAATAACGCGGGTATTTCGCACGTTATATTTCTATACAATGAATTTTTTATTTTTTACAGTTCATAGTTAATTTCGCTTACCTTTGCACATTGTGTTGTTATAAAATTAAATAAAAATTAATTTATTAGTACATAACGCGTTATACGAGAATATTCCTATAACGCGGGACGAATCTAATTTATAGGGGGGATTACTGTATGTAAATTAATAATAAAAATTAATTGATGTTATCAGATTTTAGTCTCAAATAATATTAAAATGAAAAATTCATCAATGATTCGAACTTGCGACCTCTGGAAATACATTCTCGTCGTTCTAACAACTGAGCTATTGTGACATTACTCGCATTGATGAATTTAATATTTTTATATTATCTTATTACAAATATATATATACATATATATATATATATATATATTAATATATATATATACAGTAATACCCCGTTATACGCGGTTTCACTATAACGCGGATGCAAATTTCGCGCTCAAATGCCTCGAATTACGCGAAAGAGTGTGTATAAATATAATGTAGTCATCAACAATAGATGTATTTTTCCGTAAAAATAAGAGTATGTATTGCATAAAGTGTTCCTACAATTAAAGTGATTCATTAAAATGATTTGTATTTTTTTGTAATAATTTTTGACTATGTTTAATCATAAACCTTGTTATACGCGATTTTTTTGGAACGTATCCTTCGCATAAAGCGGGGTATTACTGTAAGTATATATATATATATATATATGTGTATATTTTGTTCTAAAATTATATATATATGTTCTAAATGCCTATTGAAAACTTAATAAATACTTAATTATAAGATAGTTTTGTTTTGATGTATGTCTGTCACAAACTGTTGTAACATATCTTAGTGTCAATATATATATATAAATATATACATATGGTACTTACTAAATTTTTTTTTGTCTATATATTTGTTACGGTTAATCACTGAAATGGCTTGACCGATTTTAACTGAACTTTCACTGACGTATAAGTAACTTGGACTTTAAAAAACATTCCGCACAAAGTCGCAGCAACAGCTAGTATATAAATATATAGGTCTTATTTATTGAGCGAAGCGAACGAAGTGAGCGGAACGTTTTACTGGAGACCTTTTCACATTCTTTGTCACGAATAGGCTCGAAAACTACTTGACTGAAAAATATGAAACTTTGCAATCAAAAAGACACACATTAGGTGAAGGTGTAAAAAAAAAACATTTTTGAAAAATGTCGTCGTTGAGGAATAATCGTCAAAAACCTGATATCCTACTAAAGTCAATGGGAAACGATGAGTCAGTACACTGGGCTCGCTTCGCTCAATATGCAAACGGCACCCGAGATTTCGCGAGCGCAGCGAGTCAAAATTGAGGGTGTGTTGGCGCACCTAGTATATAAATATATATTTTATTTATTTTACAGATTAAATAAAAGTCACTCAGACTTGAGTTGCTTTAATAAATTATGTCATGTAAAAATAAAATCACAATAACAATCCGCTTTCCAAGCAATGATTTAATCTATAACTAACAGACGGCACCACCCACCATCACTTATTATACATAATATAGCGAATTATACAGTAGCCCCCAAATTATACATTCACTACATCCAGTATTAGCACATGTTAACTGAATGTTAAATTAAATTAAATTAAAAATATTTATAATAAACACACCCTGTATATATATTGTCTTTTTTGAAATGTCAAAATGTCAATTTTGGAAAAGTTAAAAAAAAATCTCACAACACAATGAACTTAACCGCATTTTGGAATTAATGTTATTATATAATTTTATTTTTCACAATTTTTATACAACTTTGAGATGATATGGGTGTATCATATGGCCGTATCATATGGCTGTATCATATATAGCCGTATCATATGGCTGTATAATGTAGCCGTATCATTTCGTTGTCATATGTTTGTAGCAACTGGCTATATTGTATGGCCGTATCTTGTAGTTGTATCTTATGGCTGTATTATATAGCCGTATCATATTG
Source organism: Melinaea marsaeus rileyi (assembly GCA_918358865.1). Lineage (NCBI taxonomy): Eukaryota > Metazoa > Arthropoda > Insecta > Lepidoptera > Nymphalidae > Melinaea > Melinaea marsaeus. Next base: position 5,307,493 of record OU911086.1, on the reverse strand, counting down.
TACCATATAGCCAAATCAGGTAGTTGCATCATATGGCCGTATCATCATGTAGTACAATATGGCCGTATCATATGTTTGTATCATCGGTTTGTATAATATTGCCGTATCATCTAGTTGTATCATGTGGGTGTATCATCTGGTTGTATCATCGCGTCGCACGAAGCGGAACATGGCATTGGAGATGGCCACCACCAGCGAGAACAGCCGCAGGGGGCACTCGCTGAAATATTACAAATATATTTATTTATCTTATCAAATAAAATTGTAATGGGAATAAATTTGCTCCCTAAATAAGCTAGAAAATAGATTTTTTAACTATTATTTGTTTGTGCAAAATTACTGAATACATTTTGATGAAACTTTGTGAAGGATGACTTGTGAGAGTTAATTAGCTGTGCAAAAATTACTGAACAGATTTTGATGAAACTTCTTGTTTGAGTGTGACTTAGCGTGTGAGTTAAAATCAGCATTCTTTCATAAAACAAGAATTTTTGTGTTATAATAACAAAATAATTTGTCATGTATATATGTATATATATATTACCTTCCGGTAACAGGAGTTGCCTCGTTCCCGCTCAGGATGAATATAGGAAAGAATATTGAAAACACACAACCGCTGAAACAATAAAAATATATCAATTTATAATATTTATAAGTGTATTCCACTTAATCTCACTTAATTTTATACAATAATTAACAACTCTTTCCTAGACGTAATAAAAGAAAGACACAGCCTTGGATTGATAAATATTTAAGTGCAATGATAAAGCGTAGGGCTTACTTATTTAAGATATGGAAAGCGGATCCGAAAAATATGAATAAGCGGTTAGATTACACTAAATTTAGAAACAAAGTTAATAAACTTATAAATAAAACAAAAAATAAATATAGGCAGCTAGAAATAATAAAATGTAACGGGGATTTTAGGAAAATATGGTTAAATATTAATTGTTGGCTCGGAAGGGGGAAAGCTAGTATCGACGATGTTATAATAAAACATTTAGGCAAAACTGAAAATATAAGTCAAATCTGTACTAATTTTGGAAAAGCTTTTACGGAGGAAATTGAAGGAATTAAGCATCTATGTAATGTAAAATTCTTTGATAGGGACAATTACGTGCAGCCGAATTTAGTGAGTTTTAGATACAGTAAAGTCAACTCATTTCAAGTAAAAAAGTGTATAGACCAGTTGTCGTGCGAAAAGGCTCCGGGTTCGGATATGATCAGGGTAAAAGATATTAAATATGTATGTAAACAGATAAGCGGTGTTATTGCTAGGTTCATAAATTTGAGTTTAACCACGGGTGTTTATCCCGATCAGCTGAAAAAATCACTTAGAATATTGTAATTACAGGCCAATAGCCATATTGTCAGCTGTTGACAAAATTGTAGAAAAAATTATTGTAGGTGAAATTAGTAATTTTTTGCAATGTTCTAATATATTGTCGGATTCTCAACACGGTTTTCGAAAAGGGCGTAGCACTGTGACAGCCCTAACGGGCTTTGCTGATTATATAAACAACTGTTTAGATTCAGGTGAACAGGTGATAGTGGTTTATATTGACTATAAAAAGGCATTTGACACATTGGATCACGATACTTTGCTGAATGCGATGGATGAATGCGGGATAAGAGGTCCCACGAATAAATGGTTCAAAAATTACCTAAGTAATAGAAAGATACAAACTGTTATTGCTGGTGTAGCCGGTGAAGAAATGGATTTAAAACTAGGTGTGCCGACCGGATCAGTCTATGGACCAGTGGGGTACTTGTTGCACGTAAATAGCGTATCTAACGTCGTAAACAAATGTCGGGTGTATATGTATGCGGATGACATGTGTTTGACCTATGCCTCAAAAGACATATCTGTTGTACAAAACCACATACAAGAGGATTTCGAAAACGTTACTAAATGGGCACATGATAACGGGATAATTATTAACTTTAGAAAAACTAAATGTATGCATATACACTCGCCATATAACAAAAAATCAAAAACTATTTGTAACAAAGATCTCGAAATAATAGGACATACTTATAATTGCCTACATAGTAATAAAAAAAATTGTAATTGTAATAAATTAGAATATGTTAATACATATAAATACTTAGGTTTAAAGATAGATAAACATTTTAACTGGAAACCCCATGTAATAGATACTTGCAATAGGCTAAGATGTGTGCTGGGAAAATTTTACCAATTGAGTAGAGTATTAAATAAAGAAACGTTACGAACCGTATATTATGCCCTCGCTGACTCCTTACTTAGTTATGGTCTTAGTGTGTATGGCCGAACGTTTATAACTTACTTAAAGGATATAAAACAACTACAAATACGCTTGATAAAATTTCTAGTCAGTAAAAAAACAAAAAAAAACTGTTGTGGAGACTATGAAAAACTATTCCCAATATGTAAAATTTTGCCAGTAGATATCAAAGTGGACTACTTAATATGTATCGAAAATTTTCAATTAACTAAATATAAAGAACCAGTCAAGAATAAGTACAATACAAAAAGAGTCAGGAAAAAAGAATTAATTGAGCCCACTGCAAAAAAATATTATGGAAAAAGAACATCAAGGTGTATGGTACCCAAAATTTTGAATAACATTGCCCGTAACAAAATTAACCTAAATAGTCATATTAGTAAAAAAGTATTGAAAATAAAACTAAGGGATCTCTATTTAAAAAAAATGTAATTGTTATAAGGTTTTTTTTTTTTTTTTGTTTTTTAAATTTTGTTTATTTTTTTTTATTGTTCTAAGTTTATTGTAAATGATAATGTTTGTGTAGTAGTAGTGTATAGTGTTAGTTTAAGTATTTAATGAGCGCTTCTTGCCGTCAAACTCTCGAGTTTGGCAAGAAATTATGTGTATGTTTGCTTTATGTATTAAATTTTTTATAATAAATTAAAAAAAAAAAAAAAAAAAAAAGTCAAGATAACAATATAATATAGTCAATATTAAATTATTTACCACAAAAAGATAACGGAGTGACCAAAGTACACTTACTATCTACACATTACTTGAAAAATATATACATAAGGTCGTTTAACACTAAACCTACCGACAATTCTTGTAACCTGTTCCTACCGCACGCGGTCAAATTGACCGGTAATTTAAAAGTTATTATATTATATAACGCAGGTAATAATGGAAATAACTGAAAGTAAAGAGTGTAGACAATATTATATGCATATTCTAAGAATTGTCATGTAGTTTGATAACGATATTATAACGTTTAAGAATGTGTAAGTTTTACAAAAGTTTAAGAATGGTCAATTTGACCGGTACTTGGTAGGTTTAGTGTTAAGTGTAAAAAATCAATACATATATATAATAAAAACATATTCTTTATCTTATATATATAAATCACTTACCTTATAATATAAGATTGTGGTATTTGTGTCAATATCGCCAACGGTAGACCGAAACCGAGGAAATACGGCCAGTTTGTTTCGATGAATGTTAGACGTTTGTGCAACTCCCATCCCATATTGAACCATTTATACTCAAAGGAATACAACGAGTATAAGAGACACATGTGTATTAAGCACAATAGTTCACCGATATACGTTATCGGCAACATACCAACTAGCATACTCTGAAAAATTATACATATAGTCGTTACTTGATCACTTGTGTATCAAATGTGTCAGAATTTTGATATCATATTTATCAAAAGCTCTTCTGTAATACTCCGACTTATGATAAGTCTACGAGTGTCCCAACTTTGAGAAGAATCACAACAAATTCAGATTATTTCATTATTGTGATCACTGTTTCACAAATTTCTATGATGTACACATAAGAACTACTATACTTATACAATGCTTTAAGTTGATTAACTATCATCCGATTAGTTTACTTTTATAGGGACATCTAAATTCAAAATTAATATAGTTGTTATACTCATATTACCTGAAATAAGAATAGAGCTTGCACCAGTAAACTGAACAGTGAGTCGGCTATGATCTTGCTCACGCTCGACATGAACTGTGGCCGTCCACGTCTGTGTCTGTACGCAGAATCAGCTATATCCTGTAATTTGTTGTTTTTTTTTATACAATCTATTATTATACAGTATATTTTAGATCATAAGAAGTAAACTCACTTGAAACCACAAGCTGTTAACTAGCTTGCTTAATAAAAATAGCGGTAAGACCCATATCATTCGAAACGTCATAGATAAGAACGGCTGCATCCATCCCCATACACTATGAGCCACCCCAGGGTTGTGACCGAACACCAGCGTCACTAAGTACTTCACACCAGGCAATAACGCATACTCGAATATAAGTATGCTTAACAAAAATATGAATCCGTTTAGGATACATGACTGTAACACCCTAGTAAGTACTTTTGATTCCCTGTAAAATAAAACTTGTATATTTTTCTAAAATATTAAACCTATTTCAATAACGTAACACAATGTTTATGTAATCGCTTTTAATTCATATGGACTTTGTACTAATTAGTTGCCACATATACAAATTATTTAGTCAAATAAAAGTTGAATGACAATACAAATTAATTACTTACTGTTTAATTTTAGTTTGTTTTACTTTTTGTTTACTATTTTCAGAATCATTTTGTGGTGAACGACTCAATGCTCTCTCATTTATTTCTTTGTCCAAATATAGCAAGACAGTTACACCACGTAAACTGTCTATAAAACCTTTTATAAGCGATACCGAAAAATTCTAGAACAAAGAAAAACAATGTATCACAACTGTTTACTTAAAACTTAATACAACAAAGGGTATCAAAGATTTTAAATAGTTTACTGTAACGCTTCCCATTTTGAATCCAAGTGTTTTTATAGCTTCATAATTATTTCGTAATAAAATTAAATTTCACATCCTTGTTATTAATTACTTTGACTGCTTGACGTATTAATGAAAATTTTAACTTTGAAGTTTGAACAAATCACCATGTTTTCAAATTATGACATAAGCGTTACGATAACATGTATTGTCATAATCCATAGACTACACAAGAAATACTCATAAACCATAGACTACATAAGAAATACTACGTGCTGAGTGTTCTCTGTGTTTAATCTGTGTAATAATCTGTGTTTGTGAAGTTATGATTTTTAGATTTATGAAACTATAGACCGAGCACATAACATAACTATGAAAGAGTAATTCTGATAAAAATAAAGATGATTGGATATTTCAAAATATTGTTAACAGTATTCTTATACGATAATTATATCATAATCATAAAGCAAATCTTTATTTAATATATGCAGCTTGTAATATAGTCTCATCAGTAATAGATGCAGAGCAAATGTAAATGCTACATTCCATGTAGCAATTCATTTTCATACCTTTCTATTATTGCTCCAGTATCTTCAACAAACTTTAAAAATTGTTGCCTATTGATCTTGTCAAACTAAAATTATTTATATTATACTATCGAGCGAAACTCATTTACAATTGTGAACTAGACTTTATAGCGACGACTGTAACAAACTGTCAACTGTCAAATGAGTTTGATATATAATATTATTTGAAAGTAAAAACTTACTTATCAAGGTGTTTTTAGTTTTGTATTAGTAATTTAGTGAATAGTTATTATTTCTCAATTGTAAAGTATTGTGAGATTTGAAAGTGTTAAGTGTATATTTTACTTTATTTGTGTTATGAACACACTAATTAAATACAATGGATAGCAAGTATCTCATCAACAACTTAGGGTAAATATTCACGTTGAAGCCTTCATATTATTGCAATTCGCAACGTAGCCATAACGAATGACCTCTTTTTTGTACTTTCTGTTTATACAAATATTTATTTTAATTTTGTATCTTGGATCTTATTTAAAATAATTTAAATCTTGTTATTATTATTATTCCAGTAAATCACCATAATCAAGGCATAATAAAATTAGAAAGTTGTCTTTAACTGTGAAATTACAGTAACTTATTAATAATCATTAAAAGAGAGACACAATGTTTAATATATGAATAATTTCATTGAATATAAGTTTTTTAACAGTATGAGGTATAAAAAGTGGTCAATTCTACAATTAATAAAAAACCGGTTTTATAAAAACTTGCTGTGTGAGTTGTCTAATGTGTCTCTTCCAATAGATAACGATGTAAATATATAAAAGATTTCAATTAAATTTCATATATGATTTCGATGTTAATAAATTAATATGTCAAAGGTATCAGACACATAATGGTAGTTTTTCAGACTATATATTGACATTATTAATATATATAAATGTGTAATGGCACTCCAGTTTGATCTTTTCCCTGCATTTAAGATTCAGATACAAAAAGAATATATTTCTGTGAATATTATCTTGTAATATTATACAAAATATTAAACAGTTATACTGTAGTGTGTACTTTTGTAACTTACAAAATATATTGTAAATATAAAGTCTTAAATAAATCAGAATTAAATCAATCAAGAATAAATCAGTCATGATTTGTAACTTACAAAATGTATTACAGGTATAAAGTCTTTAAAAAATCAGAATTAAGTCAATCAAGAATAAGTCAGTCATGCAAATATGTCAGTAACATCAAATTAAATAACAAAATAAAGTTGCTAATTTATTATATATATTTATATATTTAATTAAAGTTGTTATTAGACGGTATTTCCCTGATGTTGGTAAATAAGTGTTAAAGTAATACCAACATATAATTTCTGTGGAAATTCTTTGTGCAATCCTCTAAGTATTATAACATTCATTTAGCGTTAGAAAGACATGGCTAATATATTAGAAAGAGACGGAAAAATAACGTAATGATCTCTTCGGTTCCATATATTTTGTTATATATTTTTTTTATATAAATTGGGTACAAATAAATCTTGCAGAATATGTAAATAAGGAAGGATATAACATTTCGAAATTAATTAAAAAATTTTATACAGGAAGTCAAATTTAAATATCACTTCCAACCTTAATTGTCGCCCTTTCATAATGTCTCTTAAATAACTAAATCTTTAAGGGCGAATGAATTTTATTCTCTCTTATATTAATTACGGGACCCTGATAATGTTAAAACATATCCGCCGGCGCAAAGTTCAAAACTCTATCCCGACGTCACTCCCCCCCACTACACCCCCCACCGCTCCTTTGGTAATCAGTCAATACGAGTCATCAGTGTGTGCGCGGGAGTGTAGCTGAGCGCGCGTGTTAATATTTAATTCTCACCTCCTTTGTGACGTAAATGAGAATTGTATTTCGTGTTTCGTAAAAATCAGCATCATCTTGAAAGATGAAAGTGGATAAGGACACGTGCCTCGTATCAGAGGAAGCTAAACCAATGATATCCGACAGGAAGGGCAGCTTGAAGGTCACAATCACCCCCACACAGCACAAGACCCTCACCCACCTTCCGAAGCGACCCCCGGTTGATTTGGCGTTCACGGACCTCACTTACAAGGTCCAGGAAGGAAGAAAGAGCAGTGAGTATTAATACCTATACATATATTATGTTATAACAAAATATATGACGTTTATTGCATATAAAATACCCAGGGGTAGGTTAATTGTATTGTATTCTTTGTTTCAAACTACTTTGTTATATAATTATTATTTACTTAATTGTAATAACCTTAATTACATTGACAATGGATTAAGAAATACAATTTACTCTGATATATAATATAATTTTCTTAATGATAAGATACATATCGTTATCTTTGACTTTGGTTATTAATAATATAATTGATGAATCAGTTTTTTTATAACAATTCGTAGGGCACTTACAAACAATGATAAAATTGTTGTCTTGAACTGACGTCATGTGAAGGACTTTTAGTTTCCTCGTTCTCGTCAAATCTTTAAAAAAAATTAATGATTCTTCAAGATTTTGATAATTCGTCCAAAAAAAGAACTAACTAACACGTTTAAGGTTGAAAAATATGCAGAAGGTTTTTGAACTACGAAATACAAGATGGCTGATGTTTTTTTTTTAATATTTGATTTGCTTTTTTATCTTTTATTCGAGTTTCTGTCAAAAGTTTGTTGCTCTATAGAGTGATGATATCTTTGTTTGAAGTGTTTTGTTTATTTTACACATGTTTTCTGTTATTCAGCCGTTATACAATCTATCAAACACTATCTCATCTAGCGCACTTAAATCGTATAGTGAAGCTTAGTGGGGTGCAATCGGGTTGAACGGTAGAAAGTGGGGGGCGTCCGATTTTTTTTGCAATTTTTGGGGTAAATAGAGTTTGAACCTATGAGTCCGAATCCGTGGTCCGTTTGTCCAGGAAACGTCACCTCCGACCCCCAGGCTAAAAAACTAAAAATTGATTTTGACCCCAAATCTCGACCTCCTGAAAAAAAAAACCTAACCTAACATTAAAAAAAACGCCACTTTGTATCGCTCAGCCTGAAATCGTGCGCTTAAAAATGGATAAAAGATTTATTTTTCTGTTAAAACACAGTCAACGTACATAAATGATTGAAAAAAAAAATGGCGCCAACGATGACTTTAATCACAGTGTTGCTATAATTACACTTGTAACATGACTACATTTTTTAATAAACGTCGCAGTTACATTCTTTATGTAATTAATTTCTGAGTAAATCTTGAAAGAAAATAATGTTTACAATTTATATTTTAATTATTAATAAACTACATATCCGACAGCTCTTTAACACTAAACCTACCAAGTACCGGTCAAATTGACCGTTCTTAAACTTTTGTAAAACTTACACATTCTTAAACGTTATAATATCGTTATCAAACTACATGACAATTCTTAGAATATGCATATAATATTTTCTTCACTCTTTACTTTTAGTTATTTACATTATTACCTGCGTTATATAATAAAATAACTTTTAATTACGGGTCAGTTTGACGACGTGCGGTAGGAACAGGTATACAAGAATTGTCGGTAGGTTTAGTGTTAATGGAGGACAATTTGGTTTAAAAACAAAATGTTTCATAAAAATATTTTGTTATTTTTCGTTTTTTGACCATAAATAGTTGGTAGATTCGAGTTCTGAGCTGAGAAGTTTTTTTATTATATAATTGAGCTGAGCGTAATCGAAGCTCTTAACCGTTTGGGAGATCTTGTTTTGTGTTTAGTTGTCTCCAGAATGCTACGAGATAATTAGCTAAAAATTTTCTCATGTGTGTTTGAGATGAACGCGGATGTTATAGCGAAAACAGATTGAAAAAATGTTATCAAGAAAAAGAAAGGAGAGGGGCTCAGCTCAACACACGCACAGCACGGTTGATGTATCCTAGTTGTTTAAAATATATATAAGCGTAACCTGGAAACATAGTTTATAGTAACACATTAAAACTATAAAGGGAAGATTAAATGTAATCACAAACGAAGTTTCATATGAATATCGGGTTTTCCAAAACAAATCCCAGTAGGAAGACTTGGCATGTTGTCGGCTAGTTGCATTTTGCAACGTCATACTCCGTGAATCAGAAGGGACATGCGCATTTGCTATGTCTAAATTGGTTTTAATTTGTCACGGTTGATATTAAAATGTTTAAAACTTAACAATTACATTAAATATGTATATATATATATATATATATATATATATATATATATATATACACATATATATAAGTGATTTATCACTCATTGACTCATCATCACGAAATCTCCGAAACTATCTGTCCGATTAACTTAACATTTTACATAGTTACTTCTTTGTGACGTAGACGTACACAAAGAACGGATTTTACGGAATTCCTCTCACAATGGTTTTCAACTGTTTGCATATCGCCAAGTTTTAAACCTGTAGGAGCTATACACTTAACGCGGGGGTAAGAGTTGTATAGCAACGGTTACGATGACAACGGATAATATGACAAAGGTTACCATAGCAACCTAAGTTTACATCCAAATTAATAGTGTGCCCGGCGAAGCGGGAGGGAATAAGCTAGTTTTATATAAATACCTATATGTGCTATATCACCTATATTTATAAAATATGATTGAATTAAAGCTAAAGTGTTTTTTTGTGTATTAAACACAGGAAGTCATTAAAATTTTAACTCCAATGTCATTTCCAAAATACCTGTAATTCTCCTGCAAATTAATTATTGATATCGAGGTGTAAGATAATGGTAAAAGACAATAAAAAATTTAATTTAATAATTATTATCTTCAAAATAAGATTTTATCGTAAAGATTTATTTGGTGTGCCTCAGGGATCCGTTTTGGGTCCGTAATATCTTTTCATTTTCATTAAACGTAACTATATGTATAGTTGATGTGATGTTAACATTATTGCCTTGACCTGTTCTTTTTATGTAAGTTTTTGTATAAACATATCACTACCAAAAGCAACTTATTTTACTTAGTTGCTTTACGTTTTAAGTTAATTAATATGTTTTGTATAATTGAAATAATATACACACGGACAAGTGATTTATGTATATGTATTTTGTTGCATCATCAAACATTGCAACAATGGATCTAAGTAGTGTGTTTTTAATGTACTTATTATAAAAAGTGATTTTTGAAATTTAATAATGAATGGCTTTTGGTACTAAGAACTAGTACTTACTTACTTATTTATTTATAACTTTTACACTTTAAATCGATACCAGTGATCACTTGCATATTGAGCGAAGCGAGCCCAGTATATTGACTCATCGTTTCCCATTGACTTCAATGGGATATCAGTTTTTTGTAACGAAATAAAAAAAAATAAAAAAAAAATTTTGCGGACATTTTTCAATTTTTTTTCTTTAAAACCATCACCTAATGTGTGTCTTTTTGATTGCAAATTTTCATAATTTTCCGTCAAGTAGTTTTCGAGCCAATTCGTGACAAAGAATGTAAAAAGTCTGCAGTAAAACGCTCCGCTCACTTCGTTCGCTTCGCTCAATAAAGTCTACGAAGATTCCAAAAGTTACACTGAGAATAACCACACAACAAACTTAGAGGGTATTTCTTTATTGTAATCACTCCACAAATGTTAAAACCTCATTAGAAGAATTATAGTCAAGGTGTTATAGGACGCTTTATGGTTTAATATGACAACATATAAAATTATAACATCTATAACTCAGATGACACATCAATATGATAACTCAAATCAACTTTCTTTGGCTAAATTCTATAGCGCTTTCTATTGACCCATGGTGGTTATTGACAAATGTCTTCAACAACACATCATATGTTGCGAATTATAGTTTTATTTATTTTTTCCTTTTAATATCTGCCAAATGTTTTCATTCTCCTTCCTTCTATAATATGGTTATTCCTTAATGGGATAAACCCATTGCTGCTAGTCTTCATAAATATAATATTAAAAATATCTTTAATATTTTAAGATAAGGTACCAATATCTTTATCTTTTCAACACTCAACCTACCAAGTACCGGTCAAATTGACCGTTCTTAAGCTTTTGTAAAACTTACACATTTTTAATCGTTATAATATCGTTATCAAACTACATGACAATTCTTACAATATGCATATAATATTTTCTTCACTCTTTACTTTTAGTTATTTCCATTATTACCTGCGTTATATAATAAAATAACTTTTAATTACCGGTCAATTTGACGGCGTGCGGTAGGAACAGGTATACAAGAATTGTCGGTAGGCTTAGTGTTAAACATCCATGTTTTTTAAATCTTTTGTAACCTTGCTTATTTAACGTTATTTTGAAGGTGTCAAATCTAAACCTTCTAGATTGACGGGAATTCTCATCCTATCCCAAAAGGTAATAATTTCGTCGTATGAATTATAAAGCGAGGTTCACATTACAATGTTTGTAATATGTGTAATATTGTACATCATGTTGTGACTAATATTAGATTACAGTTCAAAGTCCTTAGTGTTGAAATATTACAATGTAATCTGACACTCGTTCTTATCAAATTAATTTAATTGCAGCTAGCATTGAAATTGAAATAGAATTAAAAAATAATGTGTATTTGATAAATGAAAATGGGCGGCCATTTTTTTTTAAATTTTAGTTTATTTATTTATTTATTTTTTCTCTCTTTCTTTTTCCTAATAAATCCATCGAAGGTTGTCCACGACTTTGAACGCGTGAATGTCCTACCAAAATCAGTTCATCCGTTTCAGATATTAGCTGGAACAAACAGACTGACAGATAAAAAATTTTAAAATTTTTATATAAGTATAACTTTACATGCATATAGTGAACCGTTAATTGTGAATTACAAACAGACACTTCAATTTTATATATATAAAATCTAATAGCACGGTTCTAAAGTGTAGGTATGTGGAATATAAACAAGGAAATCCATACGTACTCATATGTGCTACTAATTAACATTGTCATAGTATCGACTATTGAGTCATGATTGATTGTGATCAAATTTCCTAGAATACCTAGTTCAATAATTATCCTACTTAAAATATATATATATATAAGCGATTTATCACTCACTGGCTCATCACGAAATCTCCGAAACTATCTGTCCGATTAACTTAATATAACATAGTTACTTCTTTAGTGACGTAGACGTCCACTAAGAACTGATTTTACGGATTTCCTATCACAACGGATTACAACTTTTTGCATTTCGTCAAGTTTTAAACCTGTAGGAGATATACACTTAACGCGGGGGTAAGAGTTACTATAGCAACGGTTATCATAGCAACGGTTACGATGACAACGGTTACCATAGCAACCTAAGTTCATATCCAAATTAATAGTGTGCCAGCGAAGCGGGAGGGAATAAGCTAGTATAAAACCCGTGTGCTTACAATTAATTAGTTTTATCCTGGTTTTGTTTTATATTTTTTATTACAATAATTTTTTGATCCCAAAAATAAAGATGTAAAATGAAACCAGTTTGTATCAAACGAATCTTTTTTTTTGTATCCGTCTTTTAAGACGGATACAACCTTCAAAAAACAGCGTTTAAAAAATATTTAAGGCTGTATTTAATACATAAAGTTGTACTTTTATATTCCAAAGTCCATTTTATGTAAACTAAGCCTTATTTTTGTGTATCAGTAATTACATAAAATAAACAATTTTTTTTTCTGTCTTTCTGTTTGTTTCTGACCTCTGAAACGACTGGACCGATTTTAACAGAACTTTCACTGAGCTTATAAAGTAACTTGGCTACATTATTGAGCGAAGCGAACGAAGTGAGCGGAGCGTTTTACTGGAGACTTTTTGCATTCTTTGTCACGAATTGGCTCAAAAACTACTTGACGGAAAATTATGAAATTTTGCAATCAAAAAGACACACATTAGGTGATGGTTTAAAAAAAAATTGAAAAACTGATATCCAATTGAAGTCAATGGGAAACTATAAGTCTTTACACTGGACTCGCTTCGCTCAATTTTCAATATTTAACCCGAGATTTCGCGAGAGCAGCGAGTCGAAATTGAGGGTCTGTTGGCTTCCCTACTTATTTTCTATTGTAAATAAAATTATTCGCCCTTTTATTTATTCTATATTTGAGTCTTTAAAGTGCTCAATATTTTTTAATTTATTTTATTTTGTTACATTTTATTTATCATTAAAAGTATTTTATATGTTTGCTGTTTCTTACTACTATACCTCATGTGGTAGTTTTCTCGTTCTTACCTAATCCTACCATAATGATTAAACCGGTTGCAATATAATTTACGCCAAGAAACACATTACTTCGGTCCTAACTATAGATAGATAGATTGATAGATTAATATGATTTTCGAAAGAAAACTAATACTATGTTATAGCGATGGACGCAGACGTTTAGAGATTGCAGGTTCTTTCTAGATTTAGATTACTTGGATCCTAACTATAGATAGATATAGATAGATAGATTGATAGATTAATAGGATTTTCGAAAGAAGACTAATATATTAATTATGTTAGGTGGCATGATAGCTCAGTTGTCAAAGCGATGAAGACAACCGCTGAAGGGTCGCAGGTTCATTCTAGATTTATAAAACATGTCAGAACTATTCATATATATCTATATTTTAAAATATAAAAAAATATTTCATATATATATAAATGCAAAGATTCGTTTGTCTGTTTACATTTTTTTATAATGGACAAACTTGAAAACTACTTCAAAGATTTTAAAAATTCTTTCACAATTAGGTGCATTATTGGCTATGTACCGACAAACGCCGGGGCAGGGCACTAGTATACTAAAATTGTATCTATAAAATAAGGTAGTAACCAAAAAATATCAAATCAACTCCTAACTGACCTTTTGATAACACTATCACTGATAAAGAAAATTAAAATATCTTCAGAGCTCTGATTGTGATTTCTTTATCAAATCTTTTTTTTAATTTATTAAATTCAATCACTTTATAAATAATACTGGGTTTTAAGTTACTTTGTAACTGACAATTAAATTAATTTATGATATTATATTGCAGATAATCATTATATATATATATATATATATATATATATATACTATCTTATTCCCTCTCACTTCGCTCCGCACACTATTAATTTGAATGTGAACTTAGGTTGCTATGGTAACCGTTGTCGTATTATACGTTGTCATCGTAACCGTTGCTATGGTAACTCTTACCTCCGCGTTAAGTGTATATCTCCTACAGGTTTAAAACTTGGCGAAATGCAAAAAGTTGTAATCCATTCTGATATGAATTCCGTAAAATCTGTTCTTAGTGTACGTCTACGTCACTAAAGAAGTAACTATGTTATATTTTAAGTTAATAGGACAGATAGTTTCGGTGATTTCGTGATGAGTCAGTAAGTGGTAAATCGCTTATATATATATATATATATATATATATATATAATATAAATAAACTGACATTATAATCCTTATCATAAAATTGATTTTAATACCTATAGGAGGCACTTTTCTCACAAAAAATTAAATCTTTCTATTCCATAAATATCATAATATAAAATAATTTTGTATGAAACAAAACAAAGAATCCCATTATGGTTCTTAATTTTGTATTTATTGTTATTTCATATCATTAATGAGATCATTATTGATATTGGCGCTTTGTTATTGTATAACCAATAACAAATTCAATATATCCATTTGTGATTCATTGATGAAATGTTGTTTTCTTGTTGTGACAACGACTTCCTTAGTGAATGTTTTTATGTCAATTTGACTTTACTATTATAATTGTATAGTAATTATATAGTTGATACAACAGATCAGTATAAGGTTATCTTAACACTAAACCTATCGACAATTCTTGTATACCTGTTCCTACCGCACGCCGTCAAATTGACCGGTAATTAAAAGTTATTTTATTATATAACGCAGGTAATAATGGAAATAACTAAAAGTAAAGAGTGAAGACAATATTATATGCATACTGTAAGAATTGTAATGTAGTTTGATAACGATATTATAACGTTTAAAAATGTGTAAGTTTTACAAAAGTTTAAGAACGGTCAATTTGACCGGTATTTGGTAGGTTTAGTGTTAAATAGTCGACTTGCAAACGTAATTTGTTTATACTTTGGTTGATTTTAATATATTCTTTTCCAGATGTTAAGACGATCCTGAAATCAGTGTCCGGTAGACTTCGTTCCGGAGAACTAACGGCCATAATGGGTCCGTCCGGCGCCGGAAAGTCTACATTACTCAACATACTAACAGGATACAAGTGAGTTACAAAATAACCGGCTACTATCAATTTGTTACTCTCCGAATAAAAGCGGTCCCATTAAGTCACCTTGAGGTACACCACCCAAAAAATACTTACACTTTTTACGTAAATCTTTAATAGATTTTTGGATTATAACTTTAATTCAGTTAATATTTAACCAGTATTTCAATTTAGTTTAAATTTACTTTACCAACTGAGTTAACTATTAGTGATTAAGATTAGTTATATCAAAAGCTTGCAAAAGATTCTCAGATACTATTTTTATTTTCATATAAAAAAGTTAACAAAAAAATCATAATCTAAATAAATAACACGGAAATTGCTAAAATTATTTCGTATATTTCAAGGTAGCAGAAGTGGCATGGATTTAATCAATTTGATTGTATCAGATGAATTTATATAATAATATATGTCTTCCTGTCTGTCATATTAGGCTCTATACATAATTGTATCATATTGGCGTGTACAACTAGGTCAAAATAATCTGATACTAGCCTATAAACACAATATACTGTATCATGATACAGTATCAAATCATCCTTCACTCTTTCTCCCCAATACATAATAACTAGGGGCGCCAACAAACCGTTTGCATATTGAGCAAAGCGAGCCCAGTGTTCTCATTCAACTCATCGTTTCCCATTGACTTTAATGGGATATAAATTTTTGACATGACATTAAAAAAAAAAATTTTTTTTTTTTACTTTTTATATATTTTTTTAAACTATCACCTAATGTGTGTCTTTTTGATTACAAGGTTTCATAATTTTCCGTCAAGTACTTTTCGAGCCAATTCGTGACAAAGAATGTAAAAAGTCTCCAGTAAAACGCTCCGCTCACCTTGTTCGCTTCGCTCAAAAAGTAATTAACCCAATTTATACCATAATAAGTTTGTCCCTTACAATCTATTATAGATGCACTTAAAAAAGATACGTATCTTAACTTAAAAGATAAACAGCTGTTTGTCTTATCTGTTTTGATACAACGTGTATCAGATACAGTATCATTTACATTTAATAGCGTATCATTTTGTATACTACATACATATGTGTGTGTGTGTGTGTGTTTGCGGAAATTTGAAACAGTGTACACAAGGCTTTATTTATTTCCTCTTGCGTGACATTTTTTTTGTTTCCTAATGAGGATGATCGTGGTTCTGTTTTTTGTTAACAGAAGTTATAAATGACTATATGATACTTCAATTCTGAATATTTTTAGTTTAGATTATCTATAACTATATTCTGTCTGTCTGTCTATAACTCACTTGACCTACTTGATCGATTTTGATAAAAATTTGTTTATTTTAAGCAAATTTGTTTGCGCAAAATTAACTATTTATATAGTGCAAAGGGCTAAAAAAATAAAAATAAAAATATTCCGACAAGTCTTGAACTAAGCGCGAGCAAAGCCGATTACAAAAACTAGTATATCATACTACTTTTGGTACTCTCTCTTTTTCGTACGTTTTCACCTCATTTCTTGTATTACCTTACTTTCACTATAAGTATTTAAACTTTACAATAGTACATAGTAAGGACTGACTGACTGACTGACTGACTGACTATATGAAAATACATTTAAAATGTACTATAAATGTAAAAGAAACACAATATTTCTTTACCTTTCGAGAGTGGTATGTGTTAGGTAATATTTTCTTATGTCGACCCATTGACCAACTTGGTGTGTTAAAAAAAAACCATCTAAAAATATCTCGGCACTTGTTAAAACATGTCTTATATTAGGTAACAATTATATATATATACTAGGGGCGCCAACAAACCCTCAATTTCGTCGCGTCGTACGCTGCGCTCGCGAAATCTCGGGTGCTGTTTGCATATTGAGCGAAGAGATCCCAGTGTATTGACTCATCGTTTCCCATTGACTTCAATGGGATATCAGTTTTTTGACATGATATTAAAAGAATAATTTTTTTTTGAGAACTTTTTTCAATTATTTTTCTTAAAACCATCACCTTATATGTGTCTTTTTGATTGCAAAGTTTCATAATTTTCCGTCAAGTAGTTTTCGAGCCAATTCGTGACAAAGAATGTAAAAAGTCTCCAGTAAAACGCTCCGCTCACTTCGTTCGCTTCGCTCAATCACAATTGTACGATGACAGACAGACAACACTCATATATATATATATATATATATATAACAACATATATCCCCGGAGTTTAACTTCATTAGAGCTATATTTTGCAACATACTAACTAGTATTCGCAATATATGTAAACGGATACGAACAGTGTTAACACTAAACCTACCAAGTACCGGTCAAATTGACCGTTCTTAAACTTTTGTAAAACTTACACATTCTTAAACGTTATAATATCGTTATCAAACTACATGACAATTCTTAGAATATGCATATAATATTGTCTTCACTCTTTACTTTTAGTTATTTCCAATATTACCTGCGTTATATAATAAAATAACTTTTAATTACCGGTCATTTTGACGGCGTGCGGTAGGAACAGGTACACAAGAATTGTCGGTAGGTTTAGTGTTAAGTCCACCAAACAAGGCTTACACTATCCGATCTAGTGTGCTACATCACTTAGCGTGCGATGGATACTGGAATATAAAAAAATAAACATCCCAATTAAAAATGGCGTCCAATCAAGCTAATTAAGATGTAAACCGGATTCTGTTATCAAGACGTCAACAAGTAGGTCGTACGATCAACATGTGTCTCATACTAATACAATACAATACAGTACAGTACAATACAATACAATACAATACAGTAGAATACATTAAAATTTATTTGTATACCTAAATAATAATACTTCCTTTGTTCGTAATTATATTTTTGCCCTTAATTTTATTTTAGGTGATAAATTCAAAAGTTATATCCTACATTCTGATCTATATTATTATAAAGTTTCATCAAAATCTGTTTAGTAGTTTTAGTGTAACAAACACACTAAATTCATTTTCAATTATGATATTATTTGTTTTGTACGTATAAACAAAAGTACAAAGATGTTCGTTTCCTTTGTTATAAATAATATTGCGTTTCCTTTGTTAACAATACGATATCTGGAATAATGAAAACAAAAACAAAATTACGTTTGGCAGAATTAATATTAACAAATGTAATTAAACATATATATATATATATATATATATATATATATATAAAATAAACTCAATAGTTTAATTCATAGATTGCGGTACACAGGTTCGAATCCCGCGTTTGATTTTTTTATTTTAATATGTACATCCAGTAACACTAACGTTCGCCTTCGGTTTCCCTCGCCATATATTATATTTTATTTCTATTAACAACTATAAACGGACACACTTCCTATATTTAATATAATTTTATGTTAATCTATCTATCTCTTTATTCTTATATATGTTATCAACACCTCTGTTGGAAACTTATTGAATTTATTTAAATGTATAAAAACCTCAAATTCGTATTAATAATAACTAGGGGCGCTAATAGACCCTCAATTTCGACTCGCTGCGCTAGTGAAATCTCGGCTGCCGTTTACATATTGAGCGAAGCGAGCTCAGTGTAATGACTCATCATTGTGGGCAATGTCGGTAATGTCGGAGATTTCAGTTTTTTCACGATTATTCCTCAACGACATGACATTTTTCATTTTTTTTCTAAACCATCACCTAATGTGTGTCTTTTTGATTGCAAAATTTCATAATTTTCCGTCAAGTAGTTTTCGAGCCAATTCGTGACAAAGATTGTGAAAAAGTCTCCAGTAGAGCGCTCCGCTCACTTCGCTCAACTAGGGGCGCCAACAAACCCTCAATTTCGACTCGCTGCGCTCGCGAAATCTCGGGTGCCGTTTGCATATTGAGCGAAGCGAGCCCAGTGTATTTACTCATCGTTTCCCATTGGCTTCAATGGGATATCAGTTTTTTGACATGATATTAAAAAAAAAAAATTTTTTTTGACATTTTTCAAAATTTTTTTTTTAAAAACCATCACCTAATGTGTGTCTTTTTGTTTGCAAAGTTTCATAATTTTCCGTCAAGTAGTTTTTGAGCCAATTCGTGACAAAGAATGCAAAAAGTCTCCAGTAAAACGCTTCGCTCAATTAAAGATAAAAATATCCTATCTTTTAAGTTCAACTAAACAATATAGACAAAATATAATGAAAATCGGTTCAGTCCTTTCTAAGATTATTGTAAACGAACATACAACATATATATATATATATATATATATATATATATATATATATATATATATATATATATATATATGTATATATATCTTACGAAATTCCCCGATAAGCTCTATTGCTTCTCCTAATCATTAATATCATTAATAGATAATGCATTTCATCATTAACTTATATTAATCCTAATTACTATATAAATGTATGTCTGTCCGTCCTTCAATATTACAAAAATATTATTTTATTTAAGGCGTTGTCACTTTTCATGTTTGTGTTAAGTTTGAAAAAGGAGTGGGCAAAGTGCAATGGAAAAAACCCAATAAAATATTGTATACAACGGCTAGGTACTTCCGGAATGAAACGATAAAAGAATTTTTTATAATGTCATTCATATGTCAGTGTGCAGTCACACACACACACACACGCACGCACACACGCACGCACACACACACGTACGCACACACGCACACACGCAAGAACACACACGGACACATACATAGTCATTGCAATCAGTAATCCTAGAACATACCCTGGATTCCTGTCTCTGATCTGATGATTCTATTTCAGTATGCAGTCACACAAACACACACACGCACACTCGCACATACACACGAACACACACACACGTACCTGCAATAAATAAACCTTCTTGTCTCTGATGATTTTATTTTTAACATTTGCTACTCCAAAATGTTAAAGAAAACTTGAGTATATAAAATCGGTTAAGTTACGATAAAAATAAGTATAAATAATATATTATATTTATCATTATAAGTAAATGGGATACTGGGTCAATGACGATCACTTGCGGAACAATCAGGATTGTTATCACTTGGTATTATCTATATATATATATATACATATATATATATATACCACTCACTGACTGATCACGAAATCTCCGAAACTATCTGTTCGATTAACTTAATATAACATAGTTACTTCTTTAGTGACGTAGACGTACACTAAGAACGGATTTTACGGAATTACTATCACAACGGATTACAACTTTTTGTATTTCGACAAGTTTTAAACCTGTAGGAGATATACACTTAACGCGGGGGTAAGAGTTACCATAGCAACGGTTACGATGACAACGGATAATATGACAACGGTTACCATAGCAACCTAAGTTCACATCCAGATTAATAGTGTGCCAGCGAAGCGGGAGGGAATAAGCTAGTACATTTATAATTTCAGTAATATATATAGTAAAACTGTTATCTAAGATAAGAAAAGTAATCTTCACTTACTATTACTATATATCATTTTAAAAACAATTATTTTACCAAAAAATAAGTTACTCCAGAGTAAATTGTCAATTTTTCCAATTTTCAGAGTATCTGATGTAAGTTTAAATAATTTAATTATTTATTAATATTATCTGACATTAAGTATACTAGGGACGCGAACCGAACCTCGATTCTGATTCGCTGCGCTCGCAAAAGATCGGTAATGTTCGGCTAATTGAGCGAAGCGAGTAACCCATCATCAGTTTAGCGTTCAAAGCTGAAACCGACAGCAAAAAAATATAGAATAATCAAATATCATATAGCGAAATTTTTTACATTGAAGTCTATGGGACTGGGAAATTTTTGGTGATTATTCCTCAACGACATGACTTTCTTTTTCACTTTTTTTTATAAACCATCGCAATAACTACAGATATAAATGTGCAAAATGTCATGAAAATCGATAAAGCCGTTTTCATGCCAACCCCGGACATCGGATGCAAAAAGTCTCCCATAGGGTGCTTCGCTCGCTCCGCTCAATTATAGATGTCCTTAAGATACATGTCAATGGCCAAAATAACGTTAAATTTTGTCGAAATCCAGGACATCGGGAATGGAGGGAAGTATCACTGTGAATGGGATGGAGCGGAACCTGTCCAGTTTCCGGAAGCTATCCTGCTATATCATGCAGGATAATCAGCTCCATGGCAACCTCACTGTGGAGGAGGCGATGTCTGTGGCAACCGCCCTCAAGTTACCAAACGCCACGACCAGGGCAGATAAGGAAGAAGTCGTAAGTTGTCCAAAATTAAACCACTTTCAGCGCAAATTTAATAAATGGCTATTAATTTAAAAATATGCTTCTAGATCCACGAAATCCTGGAGACTCTGAGTTTATCTGAACACCACAAAACGATGACATCAAATCTCTCCGGAGGTCAAAAGAAACGCCTATCCATAGCCCTGGAGCTGGTCAACAATCCACCGATCATGTTCTTCGACGAGCCAACGTCTGGGTTGGACAGTTCCTCGTGTTTCCAGTGCATATCTCTGTTGAAGAATCTTGCAAAGGGGGGGAGAACCATCATCTGCACCATCCACCAGCCCTCAGCCAGGCTGTTCGAGATGTTTGATCATTTGTATACGCTGGCGGATGGGCAATGCGTCTATCAAGGCAGCACCGGTAGATTAGGTATGATATCTAAATTCAAAATACAGGAGCCCCCCTATAACGCGGTACTCTTATAACGCGATTACAGTCCCTCGTATAACACGTGTTCTCCCCCATATAAGGCGGAGATTTATTTTTTACAGTTCATAATTAATTTTGCCCCGCGACTTTGTTTATGTCCTTATAACATATAGTGAAAATTTTGCTAAATCTAACAAACAGACAATTTTATATACTATTGATATTAATCTTATCGTATTTGATATTAGATACTTATTTATAATGTAAATATATTCATAGTATTAATTAATAAGTAAAAATATAAGGAAGTTATTTATATATATATATATTTTCTTTGAGGAACTTAAAAATGTTAATCCAATCTAATTATGAACTTTAATACATTATAATAAGGTCGTATTTTAATTGGAGATATGATATTTGAATTTCGAATTTTTCCAGCAACAGATTGAGTTCTAAATTTTTGCGCAATCAATATTAAATCTTATTCCCTTGTAATAAGAGCTAGTAATTAATTCCGAGAGAGTATACAACTTTTTCTAGGTATAATATTCAACTCTATTGCATTGTAATAAAAGCTTGTTTTTAAATGCGTATCTTGAGAATCACAACTTTTTGTACATACAATATTCAACTCTATTGCATTTTAATAAGAGCTTGTTTGTAAATGCGTGTATTGAGGATTACAACTTTTTGTAGGTATAATATTCAACTCTATTGCATTGTATTAAGAGTTTATTTTTAATTTAGTTATTTGGTAGTTTGTCTTTGAAATTTTAATTTACCATATGAGCGTGGTCTTGTATTAAAATTGAACTCTATTCCGTTGTAATAAGAGCTAGTTATTAATTCCATGCCTTGAGAGTAAACAACTTTGTGTACGTATAATATTGAACCTTATTGCATTGTAATAAGAGCTTGTTTTTTATTCCGTGTCTTGAGGAACACAACTTTTTGTACATACAATATATGAGCTTGGTCTTGTAATAAAATTGAACTCTATGCTGTTGTAATAAGATCGTCTTTCCAGTGGAGTGGCTCGGTAGCCTAAGTCTCCAGTGTCCCTCGTACCACAACCCGGCCTCCTTCATAATCGAAGTCTCCTGCGGGGAGTACGGTGATAACACGGGAAAGCTGGTCCGGGCCATTGATAACGGAAAGAATGATATCAGGTAATTGTATTTTAGCATTTTTTTGGACAAAAAATTTAATGTTTTTTAATTTTTTTGTTAAAAAAAATGGTCGTTTCAAATTTCTTATCTTTTTTTTTTTTTTTTTTTTTTTTTTTAATGGCCGTTTCGAAGTTTTTTTTTTTTGACAAAAAAAAGAACTTTTTTTTATTTATAAGAAATGTCTGCTTCGAAGGTTTTCCATTGTAATGTCTGGTTTATGTATGCGCATTAATTAACCTATGACACACACACACACACATACACATTTTTAATTTAAACCATTCAAACAATTAAAATGATGTAATCGTATTTTAATGACGTTAATATGACATACGTGTGACACGTACAGACAACAGGACACTTAGTACATATATGTATATAATATACATTGAGTGGTTATTTATTACATGTATTAAACTAATTGGAGGTCCGTTTATCACTGATAGTACTTATCAGTGTTTGAGATGGAATCTGGCCTTAATATATATATTTATATATATATATATATATATAATATATACACGTGTGCCTGTCTGCATGCGTGTCTCCGTGCGTACGTGCGTGCGTGCGTGCGTGCGTGAGTGAGTGCGTGCGCGTACGTGTGCGTACGTGTGCGTGTGTGCGTGCGTGCGTGTGCGTGCGTGCGTGTGTGCGTGCGTGTGTCCCTAAACATGTGACACACGTTTTCACTTGTAACTTTACCACCAGGACCGGTATGCCCCTGCCCAAGCCGGTGGAGTACAACAACAAGGGTGACATGGAGCTGTCAATGAAGAACAGCTCCTGGGATAAGAACGACGCATCCCAGATAAGGGAAAAGGACACGTCCAACGGACACGGGAACATACACAACGGACTCGTCCAGTACGCGCCTGACATCGCCAAGGGGAAAGGTTGGTTGATTGATTGACTGATTGATTGATTGATTTATTTATTTATTGATTGGTTTATGTTAAGTGTTTCATTCCCTTTATTTTGAGCTGAACGTAAGCGAAGCTCTTAACCGTTTGGGAAACTTATTTTTGAAACAACATCACATAAAAACTACTGAACCGATTTTAATGAAAATTTACAGAGCTGTAGAGCTTGGGAATGGGTATGTTTTAAAAAA
Organism: Melinaea marsaeus rileyi; assembly: GCA_918358865.1. Classification (NCBI taxonomy): domain Eukaryota; kingdom Metazoa; phylum Arthropoda; class Insecta; order Lepidoptera; family Nymphalidae; genus Melinaea; species Melinaea marsaeus. The sequence continues at coordinate 5,283,075 of OU911086.1, read as the reverse complement.
AACTGAATTAAAATATCTCATTCCGTTCAGAAATGATGGTCAAAAAACTGAGGGGACCCAGCGCAACTCCCGCAGCGCAAGACGGATCCTAGTAATTCATGTTTTCTTGTTCCTTGACTTCATTTATGATTTAGAAATGTAACTACATGAATGGATACTTAAATTGATTGATTCATTGATTGATTGATAAATTGATCGATTGATTGATTGTCATTTTTTTGTTGATCTACATTTTTTTCTGTTTCACTTTTCTATAGTTTTTTATACAGTTTGTATTTTCTTGACTTGTGAAGTAAAAAAAATACTAACTATGAAACAGTTATTTCATGAAAAAAAATGTATTTTATTGACTAACGGATGCTGCAATTGATTGCTTGATTGATTGATTGACATTGATGAATTGATTTTTTCTTCTCGATACAGTTTCTTGTTACTTGACCTATTTGTAACTATGAAACAGTAATTTTAGGTAAAAATGGTATTTTTAAAATATAATATTAACACTAAACCTACCGACAATTCTTGTATACCTGTTCCTACCGCACGCGGTCAAATTGGCCGGTAATTAAAAGTTATTTTATTATATAACGCAGGTAATAATGGAAATAACTAAAAGTAAAGAGTGAAGACAATATTATATGCATATTCTAAGAATTGTGATGTAGTTTGATAACGATATTATAACGTTTAAAAATGTGTAAGTTTTACAAAAGTTTAAGAACGGTCAATTTGACCGGTACTTCGTAGGTTTAGTGTTAAATTAAACCTTAAACCGAACAAGTTTAAGGTTTAATTATATGCGAAGTTTAATTTCGGACCTTGGGGCCGTGCGAGGGTGTTATTTATTGTTGATAAGAAAAGGTCAAAGGTCTCTGATAAGTTTCCTGTTGAGAGATAGATAATGAGTTATAAACAAATAAATTATAATAATATTAATATTTTTATATATGTTTTAAGCGCGACCTCGTTTGCCTTTCGTAGTTCAAGTTGCATTATAACATTAGCTATAAGACAGTGAAAGTTCTGTTAAAATCGATCCAGCCGTTTCGGAGATAAGCCGTACCGAACCGAAGACATTTTATTTTTAGTGTTCTCATGTGCATTTAGTGAAAATTAATTTTATTTTATATACATATATATATATATATATATATATATATATATATATATATATATATACATACATATATGAAGTTAACAAAGAAATATGACTGCATTGTTAGAAGGGTCTTTAACCGTGACCTTTGACCTCTGAATACGAGTCTTTTCAATAAACTTTGACCTTTCAAAATTAATTTAAAAAAAAAGACAAATTTATTTCTTTTTTTATAAAAACAATTACCAAAAAAACGTAGAAAAATTTGTAAATTTTATTTCAATTTATTCGATTTTTTTTTTGTTTTAGAATTTTATAGAAAAGAAAAGAAAAAAAGGATAAGGTTTTTGTTGACGCCATCTTTTATTATATTTGTAATATTAGTATGGCGATCAATGGTTTGATAATAGAGTTATTTTATTGACATAGTTTCATCAAAATCTGTTCAATTTTCTTAAAATGTACGTCATGTTAAAGATTTTTTTTGTTGTGCATAGTACAAGAGGTGGTATCCGTTGACGATCCCCTGAGCGTCCGTGTTGACGAAGCCCTGCTGGGGGGCGAAGCCTCTCCCAGACGCTACGCCACATCGGAACTCAAGCAGTTCTGGGTGGTGCTGAAGAGGACGCTGCTATTCAGCAGGCGGGACTGGGTAAGTACATACATACATATATACATGTATAATTGAGGTGAGCGTAAGCGAAGCTCTTAACCGTTTGGGAGACCTTTTTTGTGTTTAGTTGTCTCCAGATTGCGACGAGATAATTAGCTAAAAATGTTCTCATGTATGTTTGAGTCGAACGCGGATGTTATAGCGAAAACAGATTGAAAAAATGTTTAGCCATTCAAAAGTTATCAAGAAGAGAAGAAAGGAGAGCTCAGCTCAACACCCGCACAGCACGGGCAGCGGATCCTAGTTTTAACTTAAACCGATCTGTCCGTGTGATGTCCTTACAAAATACTATATCATTATATATATATATATATATATATATATATATATATAATTTTTTATTTGTATTGTTAATGGACAGACCGACAGTGTGCCAAAAAACTAGTTATGTATATTAAAGTTGTGTTTTTAGTTCTTCTTAAATTGCTTAAAACTGGTTTTTGTGTGTTTTTTTTATTAAATACTTTACTTAAGATAATTATTATTAATTAAATATATATATAAATATTTCAATGTTTATATTTAATAAAAGCTCGTCTAGCGACTTTGCCTGCTATATCTGTTCAAGAAATAAATATATAATTCAAAAATTTATTGAGCGAAGCGAGCGGAGCGCTGTAAAGGAGACTTTTTCATATTCTTTGTCACGAAAAAGCTCGAAAACTACTTGACGGAAAATTATAAAGTTTGCAATCAAAAAGACACACATTAGGTGAAGATTTAAAAAAACATTTTTGAAAATTGTCATGTCGTTGAGGAATAATCGTCAAAAAACTGATATCCCATTGAAGTCAATGGAAAACGATCAGTAATTACACTGGGCTCACTTCGCTCAATATGCAAACTGTATCCGAGATTTCGCGAGCGCAGCAACTCGAAATTGAGGGTGTGAAGTTCTGAAGCTGGTTGACGCAAATTGTATCGTCAAGGGGAGGAAAAGAAGTATAAAATTTGTTTGCAGCAACCAGGTATAGAATTTGAAATGACGTGAATTCACGTCAGCGGTCGCAAAATTTTGCGGTCGCTGTTTCATCGCCAAAAAACATTATTTTACACTTTTCATGATATTTGTAGTATTTAAATCATATTGGCTTTCTCTTATAGTTATGTTTCTCTATTTTCGGCCATTTTGAATTATTATTCGCTTTTTAACACCTGTACTGTTTGGACGTGTTTTGAATTTTGAATCTGAATTAAATTTTGTTGGTATATGAAAGAAAAATAATGATTTTAATATACAATAATATAAAGTTATACTAGCTCTTCCCAGCGACTTTGTCTGCTATTTTATAAACTATACTATATCAAATATTTATCATATTAACACCGAGACGTAGAAACCTTGTATAAAAAAATTGAAATTTGCAATAAAAAGAAAGATTAAGAGAGAATTTTTTAAGTTGGACCTAATAATAGATACAAAATTTCATTAAAAAAGGTTCATACGTTTCGGAGATTGGCACAAACGGACATCGTGACACGGGATTCATATATTTATATATATATAATCCTGATTCATTGTGTGAAACATTCCTTGTTTGTAAACTACACGAACGATTAATAAATATTTTATATTATATAACAAAAATATTATAGAGAATGCAAATAAAAGATATCTTTATATTGTAATTTTTCATTCTTTTAATTATATTTTAATGTAAAAACAACGAACAAACGAATATTCGTTCGTATGTCTGTTTGTGTTCGTGGAGAGATATTGACAGTTAAAGTTTCTCCAAATCCCAGAGATGTCGAGAAGTTCTACAAACTCTATTCTTTTAATAAATTTCTTATATGTTATAGATAATATAAATGCGGAGATTTTAACACATTCGCGACAGCTGACGTGAATTCACGTCACTTCAAATTCTATATCTAATCGCCGCTGACGTGAATTCACGTCACTTCAAATTCTATACCCGGTTGCAGCAAACAAATTTTATACTTCTTATCCTCCCTTGAAGATACAAGTTCACGTCAACCAGCTTCAGAACTTCAATATATTAGCCGATACTCAGAATTAGACACAGAAAATTAGCCAAACTTGAATGTTTTAAGATTTATTTTATCCCTCTGACTCACTCTTAGGAAGGATTCTACTATTTTCTTTCTATCACTACATACACACACAGACAATTGATTTTCACATTCAAGACGAAATACAGTATTCATCAAGACTTATAGAGAAAATTAAAATATATTAATCAACAATTCTAAAGGCACAATTCCAAACCCCACGAATGACTCGCTGATAAGAGTTTTTACTTAATAAATTATTTTTTATATATAATTACTTAGTTCTAACATTATTATTTAGTTTTATATATATATATATATATATATATATATACTAGCTTATTCCTTCCCGCTTCGCTGGCAAACTATTAATTTGGATGTGAACTTTGGTTGCTATGGTAACCGTTGTCATATTATCCGTTGTCAAGGTAACCATTGTCATGTTAGCTGTCGCTATGGTAAACATTGGTATGGTAACCGTTGCTATAGTAACTCTTACCCCCGCGTTAAGTGTATAGCTCCTACAGGTTTAAAACTTGACGAAATGCAAAAAGTTGTAATCCTTTGTGATATGAATTCCGTAAAATACGTTCTTAGTGTACGTCTACGTCACTAAAGAAGTAACTATGTTATATTAAGTTTATCTGACAGATAGTTTCGGAGATTTCGTGATGAGTCAGTGAGTGGTAAATCACACATATATATATATATATATATATATAATATTGTGTAGGAAGCATGTACGATCATGCATGTAGTAAAAAATTGTCATTATCAATAAATGATTATTGTTTAAATAAGTGTATCTGGTGACCACAGACCCTGATGTACCTCCGTCTCTTCGCTCACATCCTGGTCGGGTTCCTGATTGGTGCGCTGTACTACGACATCGGGGACGACGGCTCGAAGGTCCTCTCTAACCTTGGGTTCCTCTTCTTCAACATGCTCTTCCTCATGTACACCTCAATGACCATCACTATACTTAGCTGTGAGTATAACCTTATATATATATCAATATCAATCACTTGTGTATCAAATGGGAGTATCTGCAACTCTTAAAGAGTCGAGTCTACGAAGGACCATTTTTCTTTATTGTGATCACTGAAAGAACTAGAACTAGTTAATAATATGAAAGAAATCTGCAGCCATCAGCCTGTGTCAATTGTATGTTTGTTTTCATTCCAGTTCCGCTGGAGATGCCGGTGCTGGTGAAGGAACACTTCAACCGCTGGTACTCCTTGAGATCTTACTACCTCGCCATCACCGTCTCCGATATACCGTTCCAGGTACACATGCATATACACACAGACACACGCACGCACACGAACACGAACAGGCACACGCACACACGCACACAAACGTGCACATATACATATTCTGATCTGCCGATCTCTCCTCCAGGCGATCTTCTGCGTGATCTACGTGGTGATAGTGTACCTGCTGACGTCACAGCCCCTGGAGTGGTTCCGCTTCAGCATGTTCCTGTCCTCGTGTCTGCTGATAGCCTTCGTGGCGCAGAGCGTGGGGCTGGTGGTGGGCGCCGCGATGAACGTGCAGGTAATCCTTGACCCCTTAACGGGGCCGGGACTTTGCGGGGAGGGGTTTATAACGCTGAACGGTGTATGTGACGTCATACCAACATCTAGACCACCGCCTGACCCCTCTACGGGAAGGGGGATTTGCAGGGAGGGGTTTATTACGATGGACATTGTGTCTGGTGTTATACCAACATCTAGAACAATGTCCAGCCTTTTACTGGAGAGAAAGAATGAGTTTTTTAAACTTTTTTTAAAGAATCTGAGAGAGGAGTACAAAGAAGAGTGACAGAAATATTATCTTTTAAACTTTTAAATTGATATTTCATATTAATCCGTGCGACAGACGGACAGATGTGATTTAACAATCCAAAATATATCAATAATATCAATAATATTAATACATCCATTTCTCCTTAACGGAGGGGACAATTCCGGTCTGAGAGTGGGACAACAGAGGAGGGATAGGGATTTATCCTTCGATTTTGAATTTGTCCAATTGATACTCAATATTCCGCGCGACAGAGAGGCTTCAATCAATACCGCAATTATAATTGGCGAATTTCTCTCCAGAACGGCGTGTTCCTGGCTCCGGTGATGTCTGTTCCATTCCTGCTGTTCAGCGGCTTCTTCGTATCCTTCAACGCCATTCCTGTGTACTTGAGGTGGATTACCTATGTGTCGTACATCCGATATGGGTTTGAAGGCACCGCGCTGGCCACCTACTCCTTCAACAGGACCAAGCTGCAGTGCCATCAGGTAACCTGTTCCAAAAGTTCAGGACTTTTCTCATTTCATTACCATCAGATATGGTTCAGGAATCGGGTACCGTAGCAAATACTAAAAATCGACTTTCTCCACCAGGTCTACTGCCACTTCAAGAATCCGGAGACGACCCTCGAGGAGTTGGACATGACTGACGCAGACTTCACCCTGGATATAGCAGCTCTCTGTCTCATATTCCTAGTACTACGTATATCAGCGTTCCTCTTCCTCCGATGGAAGCTGCGCTCCACGAGATAAGCGATTGTAGCTCCTATTACGGTACCTTAAGGTTTAATTTTAATATCCAGGACGCGAACGCTATGTGATAGATTAATGATGGCGTCAGATGACATTTATGTTTAGTGCCTTGTTATGTGATAGTCACAACTGTCTCGATGTATAACTATATATATTCTGTCCAAAGACAAGATAGAAATTATAAAACTATGCTCAAAAATGTTTATATTATCTGTGGTTTATAATTTATAGGAGCGGGAAAGATTTTGTTTATTGTGAAGGAAAATATAAGATTTTAAGAAATGAATTATTACACATTTTGATTTTGCTAAAAATATGTTAACACTAAACCTACCGATAATTCTTGTATACCTTTTCCTACCGCACGCGGTCAAATTGACCGGTAATTAAAAGTCATTTTATTATATAACGCAGGTAATAATGGAAATAACTAAAAGTAAAGAGTGTAGAAAATATTATATGCATATTCTAAGAATTGTCATGTAGTTTGATAGCGATATTATAACGTTTGAGAAAGTGTAAGTTTTACAAAAGCTTAAGAACGGTCAATTTGACCGGTACTTGGTAGGTTTAGTGTTAAATATTCCCTAAAAGTAGCAAATTTGAATGATTGTATCATCTTGTCTTGCCTCAGCGGCTTGCCCTTGTAACATTATGTATATTAACTAGTGTAAGTTTGTCTGTCTGTGTAAGGACCAGGGTCACGGTTTAGTGTACTTATATTGTTATTGACAGAAATGTTCCAATATTTTTATTATTAGTCGTGGTTAGAATGATGTTTATATATTTTTTTATTAAACGGTTTATATACTTGAGGTTTTTATTATTTACCTTAGACTGTCTGTTCGTCTATCCTTCCATCTGTCTCTGTCTAACCTTCTGCCAGTTGGCCTGTCTGCCTGTCTGCCTCTCTCTCTATTTGCCTATTGCCTCTTACCTAAATTAAGTTCAAAAGGTTTACCTACATAGTCCTAAAATCGGCTGGCTCTTACCTAAAGATGGGTGTTCAACAAGGATCTATTCTTGGCCCCTTTTTATTTTTACTTTATATTAATGACTTAACCTTTGTCGTAAAAGATCTATGTGACATTGTACTTTTTGCTAATGATGCCTCGCTTAATTTTAATATTTATTTATTTAGCTTCACGCCATATCCCTTGCGGGGTAGCCAGAGACGACGGAGCGCCAAACGCTACGGTCCCTGCATACCTCTTTCGCCTCGACCACAGACATCAACCTCGTCATACATGCCCTCCGGGGGGTCCTCGTTATCGGTCACGTGCTCTTTATTAAAAATTAATAATTTAATCTTAAATATGAAGAAAACAAAATGTATGGAGTAATATTCAAAATTGTACCTTGCCCCTAACAATGAAGTGCTAAAATTGATTGACTCATATATTTTTTAGGTATAACTTTAGATAAAAAGCTCCAGTGGAACCTTTAAACTCCTAGCCAAAGTCAGATCTGCCGTCTATACAATTCGAAAAATCAGACAATTAAGGGACGTTAATACGGCTCGCCTCTTTTATTTTAGTTCTCTTCAGTTTTTTTTATGTTAGAGGAGGGAAAACGAGCTTACGGGTGATGATACGTGATCTCCGCCGCCCATGAACTCTTGCAACATCCGAGGATTCACAAGGGCGATGCCGGCCTTGGAGGTAGGAGTAAACACCTTTTTTAGAAGGTACCCATGTCGTACCGATCTGGAAATACCGCTGAAGAGAGTTCGTTCCACATTCGTTAACAGTGGGGTTAACTGAACCAAGTTCAGTTCACCTCACTCAGAGACCATCTTCAGGGAGGTCTCTATAAAAGAAACAAGTTTGTTTCGACATTCGTCGACGTTTTCCGTGAGAGACCTACACGGCCAGAAATACATCGCATCCCCAGTGCTGTCATCCGCAATAACAATGTATGTTAAATATCCAACATATTATTATTATCATGCAGGAGGAACGAAGTTGGGGATAGCACGCAGCCTTGGGTTATACCAGCCTTAACGGGCTTGGGGTCCGCGCAAAAACGGTCGTTAACGACCTGTATGCTCTGCCCAGTGAGAAGGCTGATAATCCACTTGCATAAACTCTCGGGAAGCCCATAGGAAGGCAGCTTCGAAAGAAGCCCCTTGTGCCACACAATCAAAGGCTGTCGCCGTATCCAAACTAACTGCCAGACCATCTCCCTTGCTTTCAATAACAGCTGCCCAATGGTGAATAAGGTATAACAGAATATCACCAGCTGACTGACCATGGCGAAAGCCATATTGCTGGTCATTGACCAACTGGTGATCGTCAAGATATGTTAGGAGCTATTAATTGATGATGCTCTTCATTACTTTGGAGAAAAGAGAGGTAATAGCGATAGATCTGTAGTTAGATGGGACCGAGATATCACCTTTTTTAGAGATCGGATTGACCCTTGTCGTAGCCTTCTACGCTTCCATGAGACCAGGTCTACGCCTTTAAAATAGAAGTAACGAAATAGGCACGTTAGCACTGGTGTCAATTCAGGGACACATGTTCGTAGCACAATTGGAGAAATACCATCTGGCCCACACGACTTATAAATATCCGAGGAACAGAGGGCTTTCCGGATGGTTTTTTGTCGACAAACTATTTCTGGCATTAAGCTCTGACACCGTAGGATGATTGGCGGTGTCTTCCCCTGGTCGTCCAAAGTCGAATTTAAGGCAAAAAGTTTCCCAGAATAGCTTTGGAAAGCGCCCAGAAAATGCGCGTGTCAGGCGGGTACCTAGTCAGCTGATCCCTAATTTTGACGACATGCTTTAACTTTGCTCTAGCAAATTGCAGTTTGAAAAATGACAGATGCATCAAACCAAGGCCGCAAACTGCAACTAAGTAGTATATCAGAGTTTGGTACAAATAATTCCATCTTCTGTAGTATCACATCAGCTAAAGCGGCAGCGCAGTCAATGGAATCATTGGAAGGGAATCAAACCGGTCCCATGGGTAGGATGCAAAAAAAACCGCATTCCATCCCAATCCATTCACTTGTAGTGCCAAACGTGTCGAGTCGCAAGTCTTGTGCGAGCCGGACGTTGAATGGGCACTATACTCCGTACCAAGCAAGTATTTCGTCTTATGGTATTTTATTATGGGGCAGTGCTGCCGAAATTAATTCTATATTTATTTTACAAAAAAGAATTGTTCGTTCTATTTATAACTTAAAGGCTAGAAATTAACTGAAGAATGTTTTTAAGGAATTTTAATTGGTATTGTTTTAGTCATTTCTCAATACATATTTAATAGCATAATCTTATACGCCAAAATTTTATTTTATTTTTATTAAAACGGACAGACTATAAAAACTGAAAATACAAGAAATAAAAACAAACTCTTAACGCCTCAATTTGGTACCCAAAAAGTTAACATATCCTTCATAGTCCTGGGTGTACATATATAATGAAGTACCACAAGATATCTTAGACCTTCCTTTTATTAGTTTTAAATATAAAATGAAAAGTGTTTTTTTTAATAAATCTTATTATAACATTCGAGAGTTTTTAGTGGATAGAAATGTGTGAACTTAAGTTGTTAACTCATGTACAGGATTGATATACTATGATCCGCCAACCGTGCGCGGCGGATGTTGAGCTGAGCCCCTCTCCTTTCTTCTTTTCTTGATAACTTTTGAATGGCTTAACATTTTGTCCATCTGTTTTCACTATAACATCCGCGTTCGGCTCAAACACACATGAGAAAATTTTTAGCTAATTATCTCTTCGCATTCTGGAGACAACTAAACACAAAAAAAGGTCTCCCAAACGGTTAAGAGTGTCCCAATAATGTATACATCTAATATTGTTAAATTTCATTTAAAAAGAGCAACTGTTTGTAATAGTTGACGATTCAAAAGTGTGTGTAAATGTCTACTTGAATGAAGATATTTTGAATTTGAATATATAATTTAATATTTTTTATTTCTTAAGTTATAAATAAACCTGTCGATAACAATGTAAGTAAAATATAAAAACATAAAACACTACTTAAATAGCAACTGACTTTTAATTGCACAAAACACTTAAATATGAGTAATTGAAGTGACGAAGCACACAAATATTGCATCATCTCTGAGTATACGTGGTACCGAGACAATGAAATGTCTGTCAAAGAAGAAGTATATTTTATTGACATCAGGTAGTAGACGCGGTTACTTAAAATATTTATTATATTCTCTCTGTCTGTCATTTATCTTATTAACTATCAAGCGTCAACAATGAAAGAAAATTTCTTCTCATGTTCCAAGTCTTTATCTTTGGGTGCGTTGTCGATGGTATACAATTAGAATTTCCACCAGAAATACTAAAGTGGATATACAATACCCTAAAACTAATATGTGCCAAGGGACAAATATGTTCCACACGCGTGTCTTTGCTTTGAAATGATATTGTCTGTAGATGTCCCAAAGCATACGTGATATGTAAGTATCAATTAAACCGTTCTCTCGTAATCTTATTAAGTGCATTTGAAACTTATCCAGCAAAGGAAATCCTTTATTGAAATAAATACTATAGATCGTTTTGAGGAGATGTTGTTTTAATCTATACAGTTTTGGATTCCCATACTCGCTGTAGAAGTCAAATTTATAATAATTGTAAATTGAGTCTAAAGTAATGGTAAAGAGATTATAATCGGACTCGCTGACTATCTTAATACTCTCCAAGAGTTTGCTGCAACCTCTCCTTTGTTTATATTCATATTCATATTTCATTGATGTCGCCATGTAGTCCAGTATATTGCTGCTCACACAAGGCTGCAGTTTGTATTTTAAAATATCATCCATCGTTTTAATTTGGTACTCCATGACGGGACGGGTCGTGACACTCGTGAATCTGGACTGGTAACAGGAACTGATCAAATAGGCAAACCACACCCAGGCAATAAAAATGAACCTTTTAAAGCGGCTGCCGTTCATTCTGGTGCCATTAAGAAAGAGATACGAGAGCATTTTGAGAATAAACTGGCCTTTGTCTCGAGGGCGGAATAGAAAAACAAATATGCAAAAATAAATGAGAAATGCGATCAGCAAAGCCATCCAGACGGTTATATTGAATCCCAAGTAAATATTCTTCCAAGCTGACACTTGTTTCGCTCTCTTCACCAAAAAACTGAAGTTCTCTTGGAATGTGAGGTGTCCGTAAATATAATGGAACGCTTCAGCCGTGTCCTCGGTTAATACCAAACTACCAAAAACTACATCTGCTTCACCATTTTGCAGCAACATCAATTGTCCAACTGCTGACATATTTTTGGTAACTTTCGTAAAGTTTTCTCTATAATCGTTATACGTAACATTGATATCAAAGTTTTCTAAAGCACTTATTTCTCTGAATATATATTCCTCAACACCTAGAGCAATTCTAGAAGAATTCAATGCGGGATTTATGGTGTATGGCGGCCAGTGTGGCAACATAACATTGAAGGTACAATTTCTTAAACCATTTACTAATTTCTCGGGGAATAAATTTATGGTCTTGGATTTTGAACATTTTCCCAATTCAATGATTCTATTGTAGCTCCGTCCGCACGTAAGGTTCTCGTAGGAGTTGTAAGTGTACATGTCAGGGTCGACAGTGTCGTTCAGGATCAGAACATTTATGATGTGCTGTTTTAGCAAAACATCGAATATATCTTTAAGATTCTCCCGATACAAGTTATTGACCAGAATTATAAAACGTGTTCCCGGGTTCCAAAAGCTCTCCTTGTCCAAATATCGGAAATCTAGGACAAAATCAGTTGAACTATTAGTTACTACAACGTAATGATCGTTTGGTATTTTTAGTCTGAAATTAGTTGTTTTGGAAATAATCGACTTATGTACGCTTGCGTGTTTACCACTAAGAAAACCTTAGTTGTCATATCACCGCTCTTCGAGAGCACTCCTCTCGATACCTCGTCAAGTATCATAATACTGGGTCTCGACATTACATACTCGTTCCTTAAAAAAGGCGTCTACTCCTACCTCCAAGGCCGGCAACGCTCTTGTGAATCCTCGGATGTTGGAATAGTTCATGAGCGGCAGTGATCACATGGCAACAGTGATCTGCAAGATCGTTTGTCATCCTTAACATATAGAAATATGTATATTATATTACCAAATCTCTGTAGATTGGATCATCTATGAGACGTTAATTAGCACTGTAACATCGCATAGTGACAACACTGTTAGTGAGCTGTTAGCGAACTAGTGATAGAACACCTTTATCTCGCTATTTTTAGATTAATTTAAAGCGTACTAATTGAAAAATGAAAAGATTCTCTTATCTTCAGGCACCTTCTTAAGAATTTAACTATGTTATATTATTCTTCAGTTATTTATATGATGGTCCACAAGGTAATAAATTAATAGATTCATCCAATTATACCAACGAGACTAGGATATGATATCTAGGATAATTATTTTGTATTCTTTATTAGTTTTATGGTCAGATTTTAGTTCGCAAAGCTAATATATTATTATATTATATTTAAATATATGTATATATTATATAATATTAATGATGATGTAACTTTATGGGATGTTACTTTGTGTTTTGTGATTATTATCTCATTTTTATGGGTTTATTATAGAATGATTTATTACAGCCACTTTATAGTAACATGACAATGTTACTGTCACATATAAGGCTCTTAAGGAAATATTAACTCATAGTACAGGAGCTTAGAGAAAATTATCAGTAAATAATAGTTTATATAGAAAATAAATCAACTTACTAAGAATTATTTTATATTTTATCCGTATATATGGTATTCAAAACAGCAACAAAGTAGAAGGATACGAAATAAATGATACATCGTTTTTTATATTGATTATTATTTATGTAATATAAGATTATGACATAAAATGTAGCAAACCTTCCTGAAAAAGACTTCGTTAAGACTTACTAGTTGTTAATACCTAAATAAATCTTTATACAATCTCCTGCACTATAAAAAGTTAAGTTAAATTAAACATAGAAATATTAATGTTAATTGAACCACTGAAAGACCTCAATCTTCTTTTGGCTTTGAAAGATGCTGGTGTTCTGTTTTGGTATTCTCTTGTACATCTTTCGAATCATCGAAGGAAACAAACATGAAGTTCTTGGTAATGTTTCTTCCGAAAGATGTGTGGAGTACATCATGAAAAAGTATTTTAAAGAAGGCAAGGAAGTCACATTTGTTGATATAAAGAGCGATAACAATAATGTTTTAAAATTAATACACTCATTGGAACATAAGTCGATTATTTCCAGAACAACTAATCCAAGACTAAATATACCAAACGATCACTACGTGGTAGTAACTAATAGTTCAATGGATTTTGTCCAACATTTCCGATATTTGGAGAAGGAGAGCTTCTGGAACCCGGGAACTCGTTTTATAATTCTGGTCAATAACTTGTATCGGGAGAATCTTAAAGATATATTCGATGTTTTGCTAAAACAGAACGTCGTAAATGTTCTGATCCTGAACGACACTGTCGATGCTGACATGTACACTTACAACTCCTACGAGAACTTCACGTGTGGACGGAGCTACAATATAATCACTGAAATGGGAAAATGTTCAAAATCAAAGACCATTAATTTATTCCCCGAGAAATTAGTAAATGGTTTAAGAAATTGTACCTTCAATGTTATGTTGCCGCATTGGCCGCCATACACCATAAATCCCGCATTGAATTCTTCTAGAATTGCTCTAGGTGTTGAGGAATATATATTCAGAGAAATAAGTGCTTTAGAAAACTTTAATATCAATGTTACGTATAACGATTATGGAGAAAACTTTACGAAAGTTACCAAAAATATGTCAGCAGTTGGACAATTGATGTTCCTGCAAAATGGTGAAGCAGATGTAGTTTTTGGTGGTTTGGTATTAACCGAGGACAGGGCTGAAGCGTTCCATTATATTCACGGACACCTAACATTCCAAGAGAACTTCAGTATTTTGGTGAAGAGAGCGAAACAAGTGTCAGCTTGGAAGAATATTTACTTGGGACTCAATATAACCGTCTGGGTAACTTTGCTTATGGCATTTCTGACTTACTTTTGCATATTTGTTATTCTATTCCGTCCTCGAGACAAAGGCCAGTTTATTCTCAAGATGCTCTCGTATTTCTTTCTTAATGGCACCAGAATGAACGGCAGCCGCTTTAAAAGGTTCATTTTTATTGCCTGGGTTTGGTTTGCCTATTTGATCAGTTCCTGTTACCAGTCCAGCTTCACGAGTGTCACGACCCGTCCCGTCATGGAGTACCAAATTAAAACGATGGATGATATTTTAAAATACAAACTGCAGCCTTGTGTGAGCAGCAATATACTGGACTACATGGCGACATCAATGAAATATGAATATGAATATAAACAAAGGAGAGGTTGCAGCAAACTCTTGGAGAGTATTAAGATAGTCAGCGAGTCCGATTATAATCTCTTTACCATTACTTTAGACTCAATTTACAATTATTATAAATTTGACTTCTACAGCGAGTATGGGAATCCAAAACTGTATAGATTAAAACAACATCTCCTCAAAACGATCTATAGTATTTATTTCAATAAAGGATTTCCTTTGCTGGATAAGTTTCAAATGCACTTAATAAGATTACGAGAGAACGGTTTAATTGATACTTACACATCACATATGCTTTGGGACATCTACAGACAATATAATTTCAAAGCAAAGTCACGCGTGTGGAACATATTTGTCCCTTGGCACATATTGGTTTTAGGGTATTGTATATCCACTTTAGTATTTCTGGTGGAAATTCTAATTGTATACCATCGAAAACGCACCCAAAGATAAAGATTTGGGACATGAGAAGAAATTTTCTTTCATTGTTGACGCTGGATGGTTAATAAGATAAATGATAGACAGAGAGAATATAATAAATATTTTAAGTAACCACGTCTACTACCTGGTGTCAATAAAATATACTTCTTTTAGACAGACATTTCATTGTCTCGGTACCACGTATACTCAGAGATGATGCAATATTTGTGTGCTTCGTCACTTTAATTACTCATATTTAAGTGTTTTGTGCAATTAAAAGTCAGCTGCTATTTAAGTACTGTTTTATGTTTTTATATTTTACTTACATTGTAATCCATAGATTTATTTATAACTTAAGAAATATAACATTGTAATGAATTGATTGTTTAATAAAAAATATAAAATTATATATTTAATTTAAAAATATCTTTACGAGAAGACATTTAAATACACTTTTGAATCGTCAATTATTACAATAAAAAAATTTGAAGGCGACGGCAGCAGATATCCTCCCTTACGAACACATATACCCTGGCGTGTGGTATAAAATTATGTTCTAGTCTATACCCGGGGTATGACAGGTACGCTGTGTCGCTAAGTCGAGATATCTGCGTCTCCGCCAGAAACAACAAGGCCGGCTGCGCCGACTCAAGTCGATAGTGGACGGCGTTTAGGTTTGAGTGTAACCTCCTGATGTTGCAAAAGTCCACATCAAGAGTGGAGCGGGGTGCTGCTGTTCGCCGTCGTTTGCCTTCAGAAAATACAAACTGCGATACTTTGCCTGCCTCAGATACTACGGGCAGCCCGAACAAAATCCGAGAGTTATTCCCCCGATTTTGCTCGGGGAGGGGTACTCCGGCTTCAAAGCCGGTACCCTCCTGAGGTATACTATTTGGAGGCATTGCTATCATGTTTGAAGGGGGGGTGGAGTAGGGCTTCCGGATTCTCTCACTCACCGACGGAACATAACCAAATGAATTTGGTTACTCCACGTCGATCTTCTGAGAGAGGGTGGTCCTTCCCCGGTCGAGCCAGCCTAATACGAGCTGCAGTCAGATAACTACAGCTAGGCTTTACCACCGTTAGCTATAATGCTGCAATAGAAGTTCATTATTTTAACTTATTTTGATTCATTTAGAATGTTAATTGAAAATTGTTATTATTCTCATAATTCTGTAACCCGCTAGTGAATGCCAATATCAATTTACTATAGAACTGTTTAGGATAAGTACATCATAAACAAACACTTGAATCGATTATACACGTGGAGAATATTAGGATTTACTTAATTTAAAAATACATTTATTTGCATTAATTTATTATAAATAGTAAGCAACCTTAATTAACACTAAACCTACCGACAATGCTTGTATACCTGTTCCTACCGCACGCAGACAAATGGACCGGTAATTAAAAGTTATTTTATTATATAACGCAGGTTATAATGGAAATAACTAAAAGTAAAGAGTGTAGAAAATATTATATGCATATTCTAAGATTTGTCACGTAGTTTGATAACGATATTATAACGTTTAAAAATGTGTAAGTTTTACAAAAGTTTAAGAACGGTCAATTTGACCGTTACTTGGTAGGTTTAGTGTTAAATATAATTAATAACACATGATATACCACAATATGAAGTTATTTTGTATGGGTGAAGTCTGTGTGGGTGACATCATTTTGCAACTTTATTTGCACTTTTGACCTCAAAATTAGTGGGTCACAAAGGGTCTATCAGGCTAACTAGCGTCACAGTCTTGCAATAAACTACAATCGCCACTCTTTTTATTACTCACATTCAGTATAAGGTCCCTTTTGACGACCTGTCTGTCGCACTAGCTAGAGTAGTGGCCATATAAACTAGCTCAATAAGTCTCTTCACTACAGTCTTAGTAGGTTAGTTAGAATTTGATAGATTGGATAATAATCTCTGCATTCGATATCGTGTCGTGGTCGTCACGTACACATTAAATGTCTCAAACGATAATGCACCAACGGGTAATTAATTCAAACCTTTCACCTCAGGAAACAATAGTTCTGACGTTTACATAAGGATACAGCACCTTGAGGAAATATTAAATAATATATATTAGAAATGTCAATTATTTTATTAACATTTTTGTATGATTACATCTTGTTTAACAAATGTAACAGGTGTGATTAATTGTGTTAAATGTTATTTTAATGAGTGTATAATGAGTTTTTGTTTTTTTGTTACCAATTTTACTAATGTGACATACTTTATGAGATTTTTATTTATATATTATGTTATATATGAGATTTATTGAAGAAATTAAATAAGATTGAAAAAAAAAAAAAATATATATATATATTTTATTCTGGCATCTTCCACGTGTAGATATATTATTATTCTTCACTAGCTGTGCGCACGGCTTCGCTCGTGAGAAATATGTTTTTTTAAATAAAAGTAGTCAAGTTACTCCTTATAACATCAGTCTGTCAGGGAAAGTCCTATTATTTTAGCCATTTCAGAGATTAGCCGGAACAGACAGACGGATAATATATATATATATATTTTATACTCCATATACTTTCATATGTATTTAGTAAAAAAACTATTAATTTGTAATTACAAACACACAACTTTATATATATATATATATATATATTGTATTTTAGAGGTTTATTTGACAAGGACGAAAACAAAAAAATATACACACGACTGCCGATATTTGACATTATGACAAAAAAATATAGAAAAAATATAATTATATATTTAGAACTACACAATTCTATGAATTTTAATTAGTTATTAACATAAGTAAAATTTTTTTTGGTGTCATAGTATGTATTAAAAAAAGATTTAAACAAAAATAGTTAAAATAATACTGTTGATTGTGTGTGTGTGTGTGTGTGACATACCTTTGTAATTAAGTTCAGTTATTTCTTTTGTTTATGGTAGTTCTAATTCAAGTAAGGTTAAGAATCAGAAATAAATGTTGAATTAAAGAAATTCCACTATCCGTCATGACATTTTAATAATCTTAAATGATCTTATTAAATGAAATACAATGAAGTTATATAAAACTCCGTGTAATAAATAGAATGCAAACCCAGCTCTTATAGTGATCAGCGGAGCTTGGTGTTCAAACAGCATGGAGCTTGGTTTTGCAACTTCCACATCGATTACGGAAATTTCTATTTATCAGTGGTTTTATAGTTAAAATTGAAGTTAACAATACTTTTGATATTATTTCGATCTTCAGTATTCAGCTTTAATATTTTTTACAGTAACTTTGTTGAAATATGTAACCTATTAAAATAAAATTATCAAAAAATATAATAATCATGTCTGATAAAAGATAAGTGCGATACCAATGATAAGTATTTGAAATTTTGACCTCAAAAGTGCAGCATTTATTAGAATTATTTTTGAAAAACGATCGATCCTTGACCCTTGACCCTTGACCTCAACCACTTTTTTAATTATCATTATTATCAATTAATTAAATACTATATTTCCTTATCAATGTATATTAAACTTTCAATGACACAGATTTCTCCTCTTATCACTAAAAGTATTTATACTAGGATCCGTCAACAGTGCGCGGCGGGTGTTGAGCTGAACCCTCTCCTTTATTCTGAATAGCTACAGGAAATATCGATTTATTAGGACTAATTGTCACCTTCTAGCTCAGCGCATTGCTCGCACGCGCAGGGCAGCTCTAATGTATTGTCTATGGCAGGAGTGATCTTTTCTTGATAACTTTTGAATGGCTAAACATTTTTTCAATCTGTTTTCGTTATAACATCCGTGTTCGGCTCAAACATACATGAAAAATTTTTAGCTATCTCGTCGCATTCTGGAGACAACTAAACACAAAAAAGGTCTCACAAACGGTTAAGAGCTTCGCTTACGCTCAGCTCAATTATAGTATTTTTTCCTTATTCCGACTTTAAATATATAATTACTGTGTATAAGAAATTATTAAATATTATAATAATATTTATTTTAAGATATTATATTTAAAATATATATACATATAAATAAAATTGTAGTGTCAGTTTGTAATCAAATTAACAGCTTTACACTAGATATATGATATATATACTATATAAAAACAATTTTTATATTTTTCCTCTGTCTGTTTGTTTGGTCTGGCTGATCTTTGAAATGACTGGACCGATTTCAACAGGACTTTCACTGATAGATAGCTGATTTTATAAGTCATTTTTAAAAAACATATTTCACGCGATGTCACAGCAAGTATTAAATAATTATTTGCGTGTTAAAATTATTATTTACGTCAGATGTCAAAGTGGGAAGCAAGTTTAAGTGAGAATATATTGTGTAAATATAAAATTATTACTGAGAAGCATATTTCTTGTGTTGTTTGTGAATCTTTCAATAAGGCAATTTATTTCACTTATTCTGTATAAGAGCACTTACTGTTGTGTTTCTGACTCTTCTCAGTAGGATTCCGAGTAGCTTACTCTGACTAAAAAAAACCAACGCCCTAATGGGACGCCATGGGATCGTGTAAGGGTGCTCCGAGCGAAAAAAATGTGGAACGCTTCACAATTTTGCGTGTCATCCTTGCGCAGGGGCCATGCTAATCTTCTCTGTATCGTTCCAATTTTAGTATATATACTGCCGAAGCGAGTAAAGCTTACTCTGACTGCCCTGACCTTTATAATATAATAATTCAAAAGTGCCTCTAAATGTCTACTTGAATAAAGATATTTGAATTTACTTAATGGATTAATCTGAAGCACAGATCAAGAGTAAGTTAAACAAGAATATAATTGAGGAAAACTCGTCTCATATTTGTGAGTTAAATATTTGAGTTAAATATAAATACACAGTCAATCCTTTTAATAAAACATCATGAATATGATTTGATTTTTCAATTTTCTTTACATTTTTGAAAAGTAGGACTTGTTGCACAGTTTCAGGATATATCCATGGAGGACTGGTAAGGAACTACCCAGTCTTTTAGCTTATAGTAGTTTTATTTATAATATTGACTCATGAGCAAAGAAGGGAAAATCAGGTAGTATATTTTTAGAAGCATCTAACTCCCTGAATATATGACAAAACTCAAATCAATTTTTATAAATGTTTTGGTTGTTTGTCTCTTTGTTTGTTTTGCACATTATCAAAACTACTTGATTGGATTTTTATTAAATTTGATTACAAATTAGAAAATAATCTAATTTTCAAGAAAGAACAATTTTTGGGCTATGATTAAAATAAAATTGTATATTTAAAATTATGGTTTATTTACACTGGAGGAATATGAAGGGAGGGTGGAGGAATACGATGGAAGTCACTGGCAACAACTAGTTTTAATTTAAAACTCACACCAAAACACCGGTTTTAAAATCCCAAATCCCATTTTATTCAGGTCAAGAAGTGTACCATTACATGTACCAAGCTATGATAGTACAGATCGCAAAATAAATAATTATTTTATTAATTTAATAAATTCATTAAATTAAAATCAAATCAGACTTTTTTATAACAATTGTTTTACAAAAAACTTAATTTTCATGAAATTAGTATTCATTTTATTCAATTTTAATTAGTATTGTTTTAATATAAACAAACTTACAAATAATTTATATATATATATTTGTGTTGTCTGTCTGTACATCTCAGTCAAAGGAATGGTTGCACAAAGACCTTCTATATCATACGTTATTAGTCCTAATAAATAATATATATATATATATATATATATATATTAATAATTAATTATATATATACATAATATGTTATGTACGTTTGTATGTAACAATAAGACCTTTGATATATATTTTATTTATTAGAAAAACATCCACAAAAACAACTTTAAATAATTTAATTGTTCATAAAATGTCAATTAGTTTAACTGTTGGCTTCATAATTATTCATTTGACAATTAATAATTTTACACGTCACTTTAATTATAACTGTTACCTTTCATAATACAACATTTATAAAATTGTTAGATCGCTTAAAATTAATATAACATTTTCATTTACAAAATTGTTAGATAACTTAAAATTAATATAACATTTTCATTTACAAAATTGTTAGATTACTTAAAATTAATTAATATTACTATTTTGTACTTAATATTCTTTAAAGTAATATTGAATATCGTATAAACGGTCCCTTGCGCCATCGGGAGAGCTACTACCTAATACAGTTAGTTTGAAACGTGCCTTATTATTGGATAGTCAACTCGCGCGTTTGTAACTTAAAATACAATATTAAGTGAGTGAATATATATATATGTATATATATACATATAAGGTAGGTAATATATATGTATATTAATTAAAAGTGAAAATATTATATTAAATTAAAACGTGTCTTCGAAACGCATTTTTGGTTTAGGTTCTATCTGTACAAACTAAATTAGATTTTAAAATTATTATATATATTTTAAAATAGTAGTTATATAAAAATAAATTAGTTTAATGTATATATGTGTTATATAATAAAAAATATTTGTTATATTAATAAATAATGATAAAATATGTATTTGATAACTCTCTTATCAGTTTATCAAAGCTAATGTCATTTATGTCAAGTTATAAGTTAAAATTTAATTTAAAATTTAATTAAATGGTGAAAAGTAAAAAATTTAAGATCAGGTCATAATCATTTTTACCCAACATTACAGAGGAGGTTTTCTTGATTTATATTTTGCGTGTTTGTTTTCGTTTTGATCGTGAATTTATTATATGAAAGACTTTTAAAAGTAACGAGAAAATGTATGTTAAAAAAATACACTTAAACTTTTTTGTAAACTTATTTTCATTTCGTTTCATTTCATTTCATTTCGTTTAATTTCATTTCACTTCATTTCATTTTATTTTATATCATTTCATTTCAACACACAAATAAATAATCATCTATTAGTAATTAACGCTATTGAAAACTAATTTCATATAATTATTTCGTAAAAGGTAAACAATTATTTAATGTGGTGATTAATTGGATTAACTGGGTTTATAGGTTTTAAGAACTATAATATTTGAACTGGAGAGATAAGTATAACATAATATTGACTTGTGCCATATAATATTAATATTAAACTCTAATATTCTGTGTATCTATATGTATAATCGTGTTTATTAGGACAGGGGTGATATATTTCAAAATGTCTAATCTTTTGGAGTTGATCTCAGCCACCCCAGGTTTTTTGACCATCATTTCTGAACGGAATGAGATATTTTCATTCTGTTTTTATAAAAACATGCCCATTCCAAAGCTCTACAGCTCTGCTAATTTTCATTCAAATCGGTTCAGTAGTTTTTATGTGATGTTGCTTCAAAAGGAAGTTTCCCAAACGATTAAGAGCTTCAGAGAACGCACATTATCAACATTTTTTCCTGATAATTATTGTTTTGAAAACTATACTGATAACGTTTGTGATACGCTGACCTTGATATGTTTTGAATAATATATTTGTTAATATTATTAGAATAGTATTTTAATCTGATAACTCAAATTTACCTCCTAAAATATTTTTAAAAATATTTCTTTATTATTGTGTTTATAGAACGAAATAAATACGTAGAACCTAAAGTTTAGGTATCGTTGTACAATGATTTTGTAAAGGTCTTTTGAAGGTATCGTGTGTGTGCATCTAAAAACAATAATAAAAACATATCAGAAAAGAAAAAATCTAAAAGATTATTTTCTAAGTTTTTTTTTCTCCAATCATTAATAAAACAAATTTAATACAAATTTGTTATTAAATAATTTGTTATTTGTTAGTAAATTAAAAAAGAAAAAAAGAAACAAAAAGAAACCGGATCTTTTAATCCAAAACTACTAATTGTTCTTGAAGGGCAACAAATAAATAATAATTGTTACAACAAAACCTTGCAGTTATAATTTGAAATATCAAAAAAAGATTAATTAAATCCAATCCGGATTGATTTATATTTTATTAATAAATAGTTATTTACTTTAAATAACAGATCTTTGCCACACTCTATCTAGTTAACTACAATCTAACAAGTTATCTAGTTAGAATGTGCTATAGCCACATTATATCTAGATGTAAATTTGGCTAGATTGTATTGTTTTTGTTTTATTTAATGAATTCAATTTATTTTATTTATTTATTTATCTTCACGCCATATCCCTTGCGGGGTAGTCAGAGACGACGGAGCGCCAAACGCTACGGTCCCTGCACACCTCTTTCACCTCGGCCACAGACATCAACCTCTTCATACATGCCCTCCGGGGGGTCCTCGTGCTTTTTACGTGACCTTCACCATAGATACTGTGTTTTCGAGGCTCCCCTGTCACTCTTACCACTCACTTTTCCTGTATAAATCTGAATTCAATTATTAGACATTTTATATAACCACTTTGTTGCTATTATTTTTGTTCATAATAAACATAATTTAGAAATGTTACAACAGTGAAAACCACATTTTAATTGGCTCAGCATATATATATGAAGTTTTCATCTAACAGAAAGACAGACAAGATATTTGTGATTCATATCTTTTGAGTATTATTGTGATTATTTTGTTAAAATACATATAATTAAAGTAAATGAGCTTGACTTACAAAAATAGATGTTTTTAAAAAAATAACATTACGGAAAGTATGTTAGTTCAAGAGTCAAGTACAGTGAAGATAAGTTGCAGAAAGATACGAAGTTGATGTTCCAAGGTTAATAAAGATAATTTAATGTATTTTTATGTAGCACTTTAACACTAAACCTACCGACAATTCTTGTGTACCTGTTCCTACCGCACGCCGTCAAATTGACCGGTAATTAAAAGTTATTTTATTATATAACGCAGGTAATAATGGAAATAACTAAAAGTAAAGAGTGTAGAAAATATTATATGCATATTCTAAGAATTGTCATGTAGTTTGATAACGATATTATAACGTTTGAAAATGTGTAAGTTTTACAAAAGTTTAAGAACGGTTCAATTGTACCGGTACTTGGTAGGTTTAGTGTTAAAGGAATTCAATTCAAGGGTTAATGAGAGTGAAAATAGAGATGACTCATCACAAGGGCGCCAAGTGACTGAATATATAAAATGACATGATAGGTGCACATCAAACGTCCAAGACATCATCTATATATACATATAAATCAAATTGAAGTCCCTGTCTGTATGTTTGTTCCGTTTAATCTCTGAAAATGCTTGTTTTTAATTCGACTTTCACTGGCGGGCAGCTGATGTTATAAAGTAGCCTATACTTAAAAAAATATATAGCGAACAAAATCGGGGGTAGAGCTAGTATGTAATAAAATTAGTGCAAATGGATTTGCTACCATTCAATTATCCAATCTACTGAGCCCTAGGTCAACTAGCATATTAACATCGCAGTGAAAAGGCTGTTTGCGAGCTGTTAGAGGTCCTTTAGCTTGCTCTTAAGGGTCAAATGAAATATTAAAATAGAAGAAATGCAGGAAACAGGTTATTTTTTTATGTAATATACGTATAACAGTCGTTGAAAGATTATTCATTGCTCCTGATCGCTTCAGCCCTCAGGGCCCTCGAAGTCGGCGTCTGCCTTAATCAGGATACACGGTCTGATACATACACTTGGTTATAATTATGATCGTAGGAAATAATAATAATATAATAATTAGTATTTTAATATGCTTCAGTGATGCTTTAATTATATTCTTAATGGAATATAAAAAAAATACGCTCATAAGTGTACAGAGTAACAATAAAAAAATATATATATATATATATATTTATGTAATGTATATAGTTTAATTGCATTTAGTGTAAAGCTGTTAGAATTACAAACAGACACTTCCATTTTATTTATATATATATATATATATATATATATATATAAAATATTTTTATAAAAAAACTTTATATATATATTTATTTTAATTACTAAACCTATCATCCTTGCTCTCCTTACTAGTTAAATTTATTGAGTTTCGCTACTTCCATAATAAATAAAATATTAAAATACACAAATATATTATATCTTTAATAATATTTTATAAAATTTCCAAAATAAAATTTATTGAAAAAAAACAAAAATAATTAAAAAGTAGTAAATCACGTTCACGTTTGTTTTCACGTGAAAAGAGAGAAATGAATTTGCAACAACCTGTATCTTATGTAACGGGTTACTCTAGGTCAAGGTGGTTACACGACCGTCAAACTAACGCTTCGATAGATGTGTAATAAATGATTTTAAGTTTTTTTCACGAATGGAAAAACTTGAACATTAAAAAGAAAAAATTTTAAACTTACCGAAATTTTTTTTTTTTGTATTAGTTTTACTTTATTTTATATTTTTAGCGTATTGTAACAGAATTGATTAAAAGCATATTACAGTTGCGTTGCGTTGAGTGAGAGAGAAGATCTAACCTTCTTTTCATTATGTCCTTTTCTAACTTCAACGCATCTGCTTCTTTCATATTATATATTTCTTGGCAACTGTCCTTACCATTAGAATCATCTTATCTTTACTTACATACCGTCAGAAAATTTTGCCTTTATTAACTTACCATTAGCAAAATCTTAACTTACCATCAGGAAAATTTTATCTTTTCTTACTTACCATCAGGTAAATCTTATCCTTTCTTACTTACCATCAGGAAAATCTTATCTTTTCTTACTTACCATCAAGATCATCTTATCTTTATTTACATCAGGAAAATCTTATCTTTACCTTATCAAGGTCTTATTTTACTTGTATAAAACAAAATAGCCCAAAAATGTTATAACATGAACTAAATATTAGTACTATAGTATAATCGGCATATGCCAGATGACATATGTCACCAATCAATACAATAAATACGTAAAAAGAAACACGAATCGACCTTTGAACTCTGACCCACTTCATAATCATCTCTTCCTCCCACCACATATGTCCCTTTATCACATTTGGCATATTTTTCTTTGTTTCACAATTATTTATTAATATTTGTATGACGAATAATATGTTATTCCGGGTTTTATGTGACCTTAGTCCTTAATCAATAATCTTATCGTGATTTTGATTAAATATTATCTATAATATAATAAATACACAAGTCAAAAATAATAGATACTACATTTGGTTTTTTCCTGTCTGTCCGTAAAACAGACTGTTTTTGTGGGAGATATTTCAGTGGGGGGGGGGATATGAGGTACTATCTGTTTGTGTGTTAATAGAACAATCAGACGGTTTTTGTGGAAGATATTTCTGAAAGGGGGGGGGGGGGGGGGTAAGGTACTTGACCACTAGTATTTAAATAATTTTAATTCAAATGACAATACTGTAGAAGTGACTTCAAAGTTATAATAAAAAATATACGACTAGTGGAAATCTTAGAATTGACTTCAAGATATAATATTGAGAAATTAATTCTGTTAAAAATAATTATACAAGTCATAGTATATATCTAATATTTCTTATAATATATATTTTTTTAATTCTCAAAAATATTTTATATGGATTATTTTGGTGTATTATTTTGTTAATTTTATCTTAATTCTATTTTAGTACGTTTAGATTTTTATTATTTCTATTTAACTAGATATTTATAAAGCCATAATATTAGATACTGAAATACTAAGTCATATTTAGGTCACGTTAGGTCAATATTGCAATATTTGAGCGGTTATTTAGCAAAGCTTACCAAGTATATGATTCCTAGAGTTGCGATTTCTCGTGTTTTAGTACTGCTATTTTCATCTTAAATAATGCAGGACCTTAAGATTTAGGACCCACATCTTCAAAATGGATCTGAGGAACACTTAATATATTAATAATCACCTAATTCCATTATTGCGTGTTCAATCTTGATGTTTACATGTAAATCGTGTTTTAATTGATCAATCAAAATCTGCACTTATTTTTATATTAATGCATCTTTATATTATTATAATAATTATGAATTTAATTATATTTTCTGTTAAAAAAATTTAAACATTATTATTATTGTTTATGTGATATATAAAAAAAAGAATTTAATATATTATATTAGCAATTAAAACATATCGGATCTTTATGACTTGTTTGATGTCATAGTTTATATTTTATTTATTTATTTTATTTTATTTATGTACCATTAACTTACAGAACAGAAAAATATATGATAAAAAAAAGTGTGCAAAGGTTTACTTATCTCTTTAAGAGATCTCTGACTATCCTTCGGTAAAATGGAAAAGTTATGGCAATGCGGATTGGTACGTTAAAAACATAAAAAAATACCATATAAAACAAAAAAAAATTAAGCAAATTTCGTATTATTAATATATATATATATATATACATATATATTTTCTGTGATGCTGTGTGTTGTCTCTAGATGTCTCATTATTAATATTAAACCAAAAATAAGAAAGTAAGCGAGTGAAATGGTTCAAAAATGACATATAATCCCATTTTAATATTTATTTAATATTTTCAAAATAATATGTTATAACATTCTCAATATAAATATTTTATTGTTATCACATTATAACATGACAAAACGCATTTTTAAGTCTATGAACCTTGAAAATTAGCAAACAAAATAAAAATATTTCCAAATTCATAACATATTGGGATAATAATAAATAAGTCATAAATTTAATTTATAATTGAGGTTATATTTTTTGGACGTGTTGCTAAATATGTTATTATTGGCATTGATATTATTCATATACTATGGACGTTTGAATGATACGCGATCGTAAATAATGCAAAGAGGACGAACACTTTGCACTTTGCATCTTGCACTTTGCACCTTGCACCTTGCATCTTGCACTTTGCACTTTTTAAATAAGTTTTATGATTCATATTTCATTGTAAAGGTTTATCGTCTATATATATATATATATATATATATATATATATATATATATATATATATATTTGTTATAATAATTGTCTGTTTGTATATCAGTTATTTATAAAAACTTAGCTGAGCCTGCGACTTTGCTCGCGTTAAATATATTTTTGAAATAAAAATATCATAAGTTACTCCATGTAATATCAGCTATCCAGTGAACATAAATTGTAATATCTCTCTATATGTATATATATATATATATACATATAGAGAGAAAGATATATATATATATATATATATATTGAGCTGAGTGTAAGCGAAGCTCTTAACCGTTTGGGAGACCTGTTTTTTGTGTTTATTTGTATGAAAATGCGACGAGATAATTAGCCAAAAATTTTCTCGTGTATATTTGAGCCGAACGCGGGTGTTATAGATAAAACAGATTGAAAAAATGTTTAGCCATTCAAAAGATATTAAAAAAAGAAGAAAGGAGAGGGACTCAGCTCAACACCCGCACAGCACGGGCAGCGGATCCTAGTATATATATATATATATATATATATATATATATATATATATATATATAATGAATCATTTAGGTCAGTAGAATAAAAACAATGTTGTTTTTAAATGTGGATCACGAGAGATAACAGGCAGACAACATGATGATATTAATTAATAGGTATGTTTGTTCGCAACAAAGATGGCCACTGCATTTGTTTAACTTGACGTAAGTGTGACGTAATAATGACATCGTTCTGACATAATTCTAATGTTGATATAATTAAGGTTACACAAACAAACACGTGTTCTAAATTAACTATAATAATGATCTTGCCAAAAGTATGTGATTATACATATATGCATTTTAATATATATATGTAAAGTGTTTGTTATATGTTTGTGTTATTGCAATTCCTGGTTGTGGTTAAACTGTAAAATATTAATTAACTTAAACATTGAACTAAGTTTTTGTCCCGATTCAATATTCTAATATTAATATCAATACTTCCTGGTATATAAACTATATTAAAACCAGATATCCATGTCCGTCTAATGATTGACAGCTGTAAATGAGAATAAATTATATATCTGGTATAAAACATATATATATATAAACTCTACATAATTAAGTAGTTTATTGTCAAATTGTTAGTACATTTTATTTGTACTTCACAACCCTTACCCATTTGATAAAAGTATTATATATCTTAAACATTACCTACCTCCTTTTGTCCTTTTAATTATTGAGCTGAGCGTAAGCGAAGCTCTTAATCGTTTGGGAATCAATTTTATATCGCCACATCACATAAAAACTACTACGTCGATTTTCATCAAAATTGCTGTAGCTCTTGTTGACGGGTTTCTACAGAAAAAAAACTGATTAGTAAAATCTTGATTTGATCCAAAGTTATGGTCGAAAAACTGAATCCCCATAGACTTAAGCTTAACTATTCTCGCGTTTGCCGATCGCCTTCCTCAAATTGAGCTGAGTCGCTTCATCACACGAAAACTACTGGAGCGATTTTAGTCAAATTTGGCACGAATGTAGAACTAATAATGAAAAGAAACAAAATGAAAATAGCTTGATTAAATTAAAAACAAAGAAAAAAGAGACTCGTGATTGTTTAAACTTTTTCAATTATTTGTTTATTATTGTTAATAAATATTTATTTCCTTTTATTCTTTTCTAATGGTTTTTTCTGCGCTCGATGGGCTGATCGTAGTAATAAATGAAGTTCACGGTTGTTTTTGACAAGGTCACGTTCAAATTAAGGTTACGTGATGTACCATCTAACTGCTAACACAATTAACAAACAGACCAACATACATTTTTAAAGTAGTTAACAGAAAACCTGTTAAATATATATAGTTTCAAATATTATATACGAAATATATTATAACAAAATAAAAGATAATTTACTTTAAATGAAGTACGATAGTTACATTTAATGTAATTAATAATAGTGAAAAGTAAATGAAGTATTTAATAATTTGCTTAATGTCTGTCATTTGTCATTTAAATGTTAAATTATTTAGAATAAATAAATGAAAAACATTAATTAACAATAAATATTTATTGACAGCTACTGATTAGATATAATCAATGAATAAATAAATATTAATTGAAACTGATTTCATATTTCATAAAAAAAATATTTTTAAGTTCATACAAAAAATTTAAAAAAAAAATGTTTTTTTTGTTTCAGATATTCAAAAAAGGATAAAGAATATTATATATAAAGAATAAATTATTTATGTGAGCCATGTTGGTGTGTTGATAAAGAAAATGGAAGTGAACGGGTTCAGCTTGGGCCTGGGCCAGGCACACTTATCCCATTTGCCTCAAAGGCCTCCCATACATCTCAGTTTCCAAGATTTATCTTACACCATCTCAGATGGAAAATGTAAGTATTTTTATTTATTTATTTATTTATCTTCACGCCATATCCCTTGCGGGGTAGCCAGAGACAGAGCTCCAAACGCTACGATCCCTGCATACCTCTTTCACCTCGGCCACAGACTTCAACCTCTTCATACATGCCCTCCGGGGGGTCCTCATGCAAAGTATTGTTAATGTAAGTATTGTTAATATAAAGAAAGATATCTTTTCTTGCATTACAATTAAAAAGATAATGTTTTTATTTTGAATTATAAAGATAATTGGTTTTTATTGATATTTTAGTGCAATTAAATATTTTGTAACCCCGCAAATCGAGTATCCTATAGTTAGTGAATGCAATCAGAGGCAGGCTGTGTCGAAAGCTCTGGAAATGCTAGAGATGTGTGTCTTTAATAATTATTTTATCAAATTGCTTATATTATAATTGGATTAATATATTGCATGTGATTTTTCATTATAATATCTATGATAAAATGAAGTTTACAAAAATTTTAATAGCAATTTTGATTTTTTTTTTTGTTTCATCAGTATTTTATAATGTTTTGCATTTTTTAATAAGAGGTGTATCTTACTTGGTGTTGTTTGGTCAGTTTATATCAAAAATATATTAATAATACTATCGATAAATAATAATATAATCGATAAAGCACCTCACTAGTCGGTTAGCACGTGATTTCCTGCCGACCCACTCACTACACGTGATCAGACTGCGAACTATGTCAATGTATCCTTTCAAATTTAAGATATTTCAAAATATAGTTAAGCATCTTTCCCTGAATCCGTGATAAGATGGGTGACCTTATTTAAAAATTAAGTTTTTTGCATTCAAATACTATAATTATTTTTATGTCTGTTATCTAATAACTAAATTTAATATTAGAGTCTAGATATAGATACAGATGCTGTTTAAAACTGGTATAATAAAATATTACTAAACTAAGAAGGTTAATACAAAACTAGTTTTACTAAACGTTAATTTTAACCCGGTTTTATTAAACGTTTTGAATCATCTGTCTATTAAGATCATATTGGATGAACATCAAAAAAATCAAGGTCAAATAATTTAACAAACTATTACTAAAAAAAACTATTAATATAGTCAGTAATCAAGAATAAAAATAAATCAAGAATAAAGAAAAATTAAAAGATAATTCTACAAAATATATAAGATAATAATTGACAAATGAAAATAGGATTTCGGTAACATCAATTATAATAATAGTACTCGTAGTATTAGTCCTAAATATCAAGAAACGAACACACATTTATATATAGGTATATAATTGTAAGGTTTCCTCAGAGTGTGTTGTCAGAGCTCCGGTCTAAATGCCTTGCTCTGTTGCAACCCATGCATGCATTGGCCCGACTGACGTAGTTCTTTGTGTCATAACATATATATAAAGTAATTAAATATTGGAAAATTATATATTAATAAATAGTATATGATATATATAAATATATATTGTAATTCAAGTAGTCATTTACACGCATTTTTAATCAATTATAACATTAAAAGGTCAGTGTAGTCAGTCCGAGAGTAAGGTAGTAATCACCTCAAAATTATGAAATAAAAATAGTATAAAAAACAACCGCTAGATGGCGCTATTTTAAATTTTAGTATTTTTTAATTCGTTATAATTTTTAATAGTATATGTATTATATAATTTGCGGTATAGTTGGAATGTTGCAGTGATTATGTTAATTGACTTATTAATTTATATATATAAATAAAATTGTAGTGTCTGTTTGTAATTCCAAATTAATATATTTTCACTAAATATCAAATTATATATGGTACTTACATAAAAAATCTTTGTTTGTCTATTTGGTTCGACGTATCTCTGAAGCCGCTGGATTGATTCTAATAGAACTTTCAGTGGCGGATAGCTGATATTATAAAGAGTAACTAAATCTACTTTTATTTTAAAAACATTCCAAAAGAAGACGTGGGCAGACTTAGTATTATATAAAGAATCATGTTTCCTATGAGCATGATAGTAATATGAAAGAGTTATCTATAGTAATAAGTATTTTAAATAAGTAGAAAATAACAAAATATAATATTTTGGAATAAAATTTGTTCATTTTAAGTATAATACTATATACTATATTTAGTAATATAAGATAAATTATACAAATATTAATTATTTAACGGTCAGTGCGACATCTCACAATAACTTTTTGTGTTACTAAGTTGATAATAAGTCATACATACTTTGGTTACATACTACGGACGCCAATAGACCCTCAATTTCGACTCGCTGCGCTCGCGAAATCTCGGGTGCCGTTTGCATATTGAGTGAAGCGCGCCCAATGTAATGACTCATCGTTACCCATTGACTTCAATGGGATATCAGTTTTTTGACGATTATTTCTCAATATGATATTTTTAAAAAATTTCATAATTTTCGGTCAAGTAGTTTTCCAGCCTATTCGTAACAAAGAATGTGAAAAAGTCTCCATTAGACCGCTACGCTCGCTTCGCTCAAATATAGCTTTAAAATTTATTTAATGTTTAATAAAAATACAAATATATTACTAAATTGTTAATCAATACATTATTACATTTAATAGTACTAAAAATATCGTATAGTATAAATGTCTTTATTCACTTGTGTTGTGCACTTCATTAATTCATAGTATTAATATTCAGATCACTTCCACCGACCTGTACACTTTCACTGATGACTTCATTTAAATTGAATAAATACTTTGAAATAGTAGTTTATTTTAAGGGTACTTATAATCTATCATTTAACATATTCATAGTATGTCACAACTATTTGTTATTTTTCACATTATATTTTTTATGTTACTGTGAAAATATTTTACAAGGTTACCGAGTTCCTTGTTATGTCAGTATTTAAAAACACGTGCTTACGAACGAAGTTGTGCTAGCTCTTAACCGTTTGGGAGACCTTTTTTGTGTTTAGTTGTCTCCAGAATGCGACGAGATAATTAGCTAAAAATGTTCTCATGTATGTTTGAGCCGAACGCGGATGTTATAGCGAAAACAGATTGAAAAAATGTTTAGCCATTCAAAAGTTATCAAGTAAAGAAGAAAGAAGAGGGGCTCAGCTCAACACCCGCACAGCACGGATCCTAGTATATATATATGTATTTACTAGCTGTGCCCACGTGCCATGTGTGTTTTAAATACATGAATAACATCAGCTATCCCCAAGTGAAAGTATTGTTAAAATCGGTTCAGCCGTTTCAAAACGACGGATAAACTGAATATATGTTAATTCTATAATTATTAATTTATTTATAACCACACACTCACACACACACACATACACATGAATTAATATTCAACTAGGTATATTCATATTATACGACAATGGTTATATATATATATATGTATATATATGTAGTTGTAACATTCAGTGAATGTTTAATATATAGTTCTACCACTAGACAAATAATGACAGTATTTCTTACTTTCATTTATTTATTTAAATATGCATTAATCTTATAAAAAAAGATAATTAATTAAATTGTATGTGCATGTGTGTGTGTGTGAGTGTGACTGAATCATCTGCAAGTGAAAACATAATCCTCGAGTCAAAGAATTTGGCAATAAAAATAATTGTCTCAAACACACAAACTTGGTTTTACTATAAGGGGTATCTTACGAATATTTTCACCTTCACGTCTCAAATCGTCTTTACTATTTTAGAATTATGGCTTAATAATATTTCTTTTAACAACGCAACGTTTGTCAAACTCGGATTTGATCCTTCAAAAGGGGGGGGGGTGGGGAATTTTGGTTAAATTTTTACATAATTATATAGATAAAAACTATTAAATCTAAACCATAATTAAATTAATTGTGTAAAACTGCATATGAAGTTATTTTTGTATCAAGTGGTTCTTGAATCAAGAAAAAGGGGGCTATAAGGTATAAGGACACCCAAATTTGTTTCCTGTTAAAATAAAAATAATAATTCCATTTATTTATTTATATCTTTTAAAAAAATCTAAAATCCGTTTCATATCAGCTTATTACAGTTATCTTTTAGTAGGAGTTAATCTTTTACGAAAGATAATTCATCCCCTCCACTCGAACCCGCTAAAAATAATTATACTAATATTATATTTCGAAACACATTCAAAAATATATATATATATATTTTATATAAATGAAAACAAATATGCGATAAGTCAATAATTTACTAAGTATATATAATAATTAAAATTCAATAAACATTTATAAATTTTTCCAAAAAATCTAAATATGTAGGGTCCTTCATAAATTACTAAAGGTGGGGGGGGGGTTATTAAAGAGGGAGTCCTTGTTATCGTATGAAAATAAAAAATATCGATGATAGTAATGATAAAAAAGTGAGTGGTAAGAGAGAAAGGGGGAGGCCTTGAGTGACCTTCGAAAACACAGTATCTACTCGTATGATACTGGAGGAAGGTCACGTTAAAGCAGGAGGACCCCCCGGAGGGCATGTATGAAGAGGTTGATGTCTGTGGCCGAGGCGAAAGAGGTATGCAGGGATCGTAGCGTTTGGCGCTGTGTCGTCTCTGACTACCCCGCAAGGGATATGGCGTGAAGCTAAATAAATAAATAAATAGTAATGATATTTTATTTAAATATTTTAATTAAAAACCGACCCACATATTATGCGAACGCTATTTTTAACACTGCTTTAATATTTTTGACATTCCTTTCCTTATAACCCAGTTTTTTGGCAATTTTTTTGTATTTTATAATTAAGTTGTCACTGATAATGATGCGAAAAAAACATTAAAAATGTTCTGAAAAAGTACTTCACGTTTCCTTTTAACTAATTATATTTCTTAGAACAAACTAATAAAAAAATGTAAGTAGCTTGTGTATACAGTTCATTGACCTTTAAAAACCAAATATTTGTTATAAATTCAATATTTATCTTTTACTCCAAGGCAATCTACCAATAAAGACATATTTGGTTAAGCACAGAGCACTTCAAACATTATTCAGATGATATAAGGTCTATATTTGCTTGTAAACAGTATAATGGATTCGTTATGAATTGTACTTTCTGTCATTTTCATACAATAGCAAGGTCAAGGGGGTCATGATATGTACTAGTGGAAGAACACTTCAAATACGTCATATATTTTAATCTTATTAACACTTCAAGGTTGATTAGTTTGATGTTCTAATTGCTGATTAGCTAATTATAATATATATACACCTAAGTCTGTTTTTACACGGTCTTTTTACACGGTTTTGAAATAACACGGTTTGAAAATAAAATATTTTTAATTTTTTTACACAATTTTGTTCCATTTAGCGCGATTTAATTTTTTTTGAGCTTAATTTTTTTTTGTCAAATTAAATTTTTGCGAAGTATGTTCATATCACAAATTTAGAGGAATTCCCTTTTTGTGCATACAAGCAAATTTACTTACTGGTCAGAGCAATTGAAATGTGTTAATATTTTGTGAATGATCTTTTTTATCTTTAATAACTATGCTTGTAAAAATAAACATTGTATATGTGATTTAATTAAATAAAGATGATGACTTATTCTTAAAAAATCCTTGTTTTTCACTAATTTTAATAGGTTTTAGAGATTAGGAACCAATCACCTATTTTTGCATACGATCAATGTCTTTTTTTACACGGTTTTTTTTTACACGGTGTTTCCTGGAACCAATCTACCGTGTAAAAACAGACTTAGGTGTATATAATTAAAAACATTAAGCTACAAGCTATTAGCCGTATGAAATCTAGAAGAAATGTGGCTAATGCGGCTAAATGTATAAATATATTTCATAATTTAAGAATAGTGGATGGGATTGACTTTTATGTAAATATGACATCATGTTGACGTAAAATATATCACACGTATCATATTAATGATCTTCATATTACGTCATTCTTATGTAATGATCATGTACTTCTAAAATAACTATCTTTAATAGTAATTAGAGATTAATTGAGCTGAGCGTAAGCGAAGCTCTTAACCGTTTGGTTTTCCATTCTTTGTGTTTAGTTGTCTCCAGAATGCGACGAGATAATTAGCTAAAAAATTTGTCACATATGTCTGAGCCGAACGCGGATGTTATAGCGAAAACAGATTGAAAAAATAATTAGCCATTCAAAAGTTATCAAGAAAAAAAAGAATTGGCTTAGCTCAACACCCGCACAGCACAGTTGGCGGATCCTAGTTTATATTAATAGACCGTACAGAAATCTGTCTGCGTGTGTGACGATAAAAAGTGTTGCAAATTGTGAAAACTAAAATAAGCAACTTGGGGTAATTTTAAGTTTAATCTTCACTCTAAATCTATCCTAATAATACGAAGTTATAATTATATCACAGTCTTAAGTAAATTAGTGTCACAAATGAGTCATATGTATGTCAATGTTTGATATCAGTTGGACGCAATGACGTGAAATAGTTTACTAGAAATGTCAAAGGAGTTACAAAATCAAACGCCTTATCTGTATTAGTTTAAATTACGTAAAACAAGACCCAGTTATAACGACATTTATTCTAAGCTAGTGTGACCTTTCCCTTAAGTTAAACTGACCTTAGAATTTAATTTGCAAAAATATAATATTTTATAGAATTAAATTATTGTATAAACACCTAAATTCAATTCAAATGATAGTTATTCTTAACACTGAACCTACCAAGTACCGGTCTAATTGACCGTTCTTAAACTTTTGTAAAACTTACGCATTTTTAAACGTTATAATATCGTTATCAAACTACATGACAATTCTTATAATATGCATATTACTTTTAGTTATTTCCATTATTACCTGCGTTATATAATAAAATAACTTTTAATTACCGGTCAATTTGACGTCGTGCGGTAGGAACAGGTATACAAGAATTGTCCGTAGGTTTAGTGTTAAGGCATTGTTTACATTTTTTTGTCAAGTTTTTGACCTACAATTTTTTAATATGCTTTCATTGTTTCAGCATCGAAACTAATATTACGAGGAATCAATGGTGAATTTCGTTCTGGACAGCTGACTGCTATACTTGGGCCATCTGGAGCTGGCAAGAGCACGCTTCTCAATATCCTAGCGGGATACAGGTAATTACCGTAATACGCTTAGTTTAAAGTAATGATGGACACATGAAAAGCAATACAAAATCCCCGGGGATGTTTGTGTTTCGTCATCTAGGCCGGACTTATTCCTGTACTCAAAACAACTAAGGCGTGGTATACTTGTGGAGCTTACTGTACCCTGGGAAACAAACATACCCAAAGATCATACATTTAAGCTTAACAAGTATTACGAACTATGTAACGAACTGATCAGGAATAAATTTATAGTTAATTTGTAGAACGTCTTTCAAAGGTAGTTTCAAAGGTGGTTTTCAAAGGGTTTAGTAGGTTCTTACGATATTTGGTTAGGCAGGGAGAGGAGAGTAGACAGTGAAGGTGAGCGTGTATGCGCATACTAAAGGGGCCCCTTAAACCTACACCTGGGTCGCTAGTCCCAGGCATTGTTTGCATTCCTTGCAACGCGAAGGACCCGGCACCCGCAGTGAATCCATGGAATGCTAAGAAGCTTCGTCTCATAAACAATATTTTAGTATTAAAGATCTATAGAAAATCTCAGAGATTCGAATTCCTTTCCAGAGTAAACGGTGCGACTGGGTTGATAT
Source organism: Melinaea marsaeus rileyi (assembly GCA_918358865.1). Classification (NCBI taxonomy): domain Eukaryota; kingdom Metazoa; phylum Arthropoda; class Insecta; order Lepidoptera; family Nymphalidae; genus Melinaea; species Melinaea marsaeus. The sequence continues at coordinate 5,245,192 of OU911086.1, read as the reverse complement.
CTACAAATGGGGAGCCAAGGGATCTGCGTCTCTTCAGGAAGTTATCTCGTTACATCATGCAAGATGATCTACTTCAGCCACTCATCACCGTTCAAGAAGCCATGATGGTGGCAGCTGATCTCAAACTCGGGAGTGGTGACAGGAAAAAGAAGGAGATTATCGTAAGTTATCCTTATTTCTTTATTAAATATATATATGATTTAATAATTTCGTGAATAATAATATATCTTGACTTTTTCTATCAAAAGTTTTGTGATAGGAGCCAAAAATTTCCTCAATATTCAAAGTTTTTGCAAGCATAACAAATCAACAGATATTGTTTTTAAAAATTATTCCTCAAAGTTCTGTGTCATGAATTAACAGAATGTATCTATTACAATTTTATTATACATATGTATATACTGCTGTTTTGCTTGCTGCTTTGTTTCTCGGCTGCATTTTAATTTTAACAAAACATTATCTATATATAGAGATTTTTTGGAACAACTAAAATATATTGAAAACGGACCGCATCAAATCAAATATACTAAATAAGAACTAAACGTACAAAGAAACATAAAAAGTGACTTTGTTTTACACTTGAAATATTAGATTCAAAATATCTTTATTCAAGTAGGCATTTACACACTTTTGAATCAGTTACATTATCATTATCATTAAAGGTCAGTGTAGAGTAAGCTACTATGAATGATGCTGAGAAGAGCCAGAAACTCAACAATTGTTTTTTTTAACACTAAACCTACCGACAATTCTTGTATACCTGTTCCTACCGCACGCGGTCAAATTGACCGGTAATTAAAAGTTATTATATTATATAACGCAGGTAATAATGGAAATAACTAAAAGTAAAGAGTGTAGACAATATTATATGAATATTCTAATAATTGTCATGTAGTTTGATAACGATATTATAACGTTTAAAAATGTGTAAGTTTTACAAAAGTTTAAGAACGGTCAATTTGACCGGTACTTGGTAGGTTTAATGTTAAATGCAATATAGAAAATATATATATGTCCAAAGATCTGTATGTATCATATACAATATATACGTTCAAGGTTCCATCCATTGTATGCAAAAAGTATTAATCATACATTAATTAATATTCAAAACTAAAGTGTTGCAATATTTTATTAAAGTTTTTATAACGGATTTTATAGTTTTTAATGTAATTTATTATTATTTTATTTATTAAATTTTATGACAGTATTGGTAATAAGAAAATGTAATGAAAATTTGTTATTAGATAATAATTATTATAAAATAATTGGAGACCTCTGCCTCATCAGTTCACGTTAACTGATTGTTTTATTAATAATTTAATAATAATGATAAAATAATTGTAATAAATTAATAACATTGTTGTAGATAGAAGAAATAATCCAACTTCTAAGGCTAAATAAGGCTCGCCACACTGCCAGTGAGCGTTTGTCTGGAGGGGAGAAGAAGAGGCTGTCCATAGCCCTTGAGCTCGTCAACAATCCTCCCGTGGTCTTCCTGGATGAACCAACGACGTGAGTTACTATAATTTAGATTTAATATTAAATTTGTTAATTTATTTCAGTGGCTATATAGATTTTTCCACTCTAAATGACCGCCACAAATGTGTTCTTCCACTTTTCAGATTTTAAGCCACAATCCATCCATAATTTTTCGTCAGTAGCCATATCTTTATCACCACCAGCTTAAGCTATAGATGTAATTTGGAAACTTCCCCCAATAAATCCATCCCTTATCTTATTTATTTTGCTACACCATGTACTCCTTATATTTCCCTACATTCTTTTTCATCCTTATTTCAATTGGATATCCTCCATCCATACAACCGCAGGTCTACTGACCGGTTTGTCAGTTTTCTTCTTAATTTAAAAGATATTTTAGAGTCACATTTCCTTCTGGGACTTGCACCAATTCCTCCATATTGTATATTTTGCCCTTCAAATTTCTGTCCATTTCATCTTCTTGTTGGAAAACGTAGGCAGATGTGTATAAAGAAACCGTCATTAATTTCTTGTGACATTTTGAGACTCTGCTCTCGATATCAGCTGTATTTTCTTCGATAATATAATATCATCGTAATCATTGCACCAAGCAACCTATTTCTCCTGAACCCTGAATTTCTGCACTTAATGCATTCATCAGAATAGGAAAGATGTTAAAATCAAGTCGTGGTTACTAACTCGCTCATACAGTAATGGACATAATATTCATACATTTAAAGGTCAATAAAGCTCGTGTACAACTTCTTATTATCACTTATATTTTTTTCTCACTAAAATCAAACATGAATTTCACTTCGGACAGTCAAAATCCCAAAAATGACGACTTGTGAGTGCGATGTCCGTAGTAAAACCAAATTATTTCTGGATTATCTTACAGTCCTCTCAGATTTACTTTCTCCCACATTTTTTTTGGGAAATTCCTCGGTAGTTGTTATATATGCGATCTCACCCGTCCGGAAATGATTCTTCAAGCAATAACTTACTAAAAAACTAAATCTAGACGCTCTGATCCTTCTGCTCTTAGGAACTTTCACACTTCTGCTATACTATCTAGCCCAATGGCTACGTTTATGATCTTTCAATTCAGAGTCACTCTCATCTACATTCTTCCATTATTCTTCTCCTCTTTCAGATCATATACATTATACATTATACATTATACTTTATACATTAAAACACCAAATGAAAATCTGTTAATAAATAAACCCTATCATCCCAAGATTCATTGTCGATTTTATTTTCCTTCTATCATTAATTTCTAGAGTTTCTTCCACCACTACTATATTAAATTCTTACACACATTTTTCTTTACAAGCATATACTATTTAATTTTTGAGTACAGCTAAGTCAAAGCTTGCACTTAGGGCTTATTGCTACGTTTGACCTTTTGTAAAAATAATTCTTTTGACTACAAAGACTGAGATATCCTTAAGGTATCCCTACTTTCATAGTGTTCGTGATAACCTGATTTCAAACACTATTAACACTACACAAGCAAGTGTCAACAAAATAAGTAATTCTTGTTTGTTTGTTTGTTTGTATGCTCTTTATTGTACATAAATAATATTCTTAGACTAGAAAGACTGAGATATCTTTACCCACTATATCCTTAAGGTTTATTATGTTCATAGTGTTCATCAGATTGTGATTCCAAACACTATTCCATACAAGCAAGTGTCAACAAATTAAGTAATTCTTTTGACTTCCAGGACTAATATATCTTTAGCTGAGATATCTATAAGGTTTATTTTGATAGTGTTAGATGGAATTCTCATTCTACAGGATTACTCTGATAAGTATCAACAAAATTGCAAATGAATTCCAGGGGTCTGGACGATGTCGCGTCATCGACATGTGTGTCATTATTAAAGCGCGTGTCCCGCGGAGGACGTACCGTGGTGTGTTCCTTACACACGCCATCTGCGCGTCTGTTTGCGATGTTTGACCATGTGTATGTTGTCGCGGGGGGTCGGTGCGCGTATCAAGGCGCTGCGGGGGGTGTCATACCCTTCCTTAACGATTTGGCCCTACCGTGTCCGAAGACTTACAATCCGGCAGACTTTGGTAGGTCTTTTTATTGTTTTGCTTTCTTTATTGTCTGTTTTATTTATTTAACTTCACGCCACATCTCTTGCGGGGTAGCCAGAGACGACGGAGCGCCAAACGCTACGGTCCCTGCATACCTCTTTCGCCTCGGCCACAGACATCAACCTCTTCATACATGCCCTCCGGGGGGTCCTCATGCTTTTTACGTGACCTTCCTCTAGTATCGTAGCTACTGAGTTTTCGAAAGTCACTCGAGGCCTCCCCCTATCTCTCTTACCGCTCACTTTTCCTTCTGTGTTTGCTTTATGTAACTATGATTAATCATATTTTTAATACAAAGCTTTTAAATTTTCATGTAATTGTTAGTTATAGAAGTGTCGAGCGGTGAATACGGTCCACACGTCGATAGAATGGTAGCCGCTGTAGATAATGGAAGATCACAAAAGTGGAGACACTATTCATTGGAGACAAACTACCAGGAGATGGAGATAGAGCAATTGAACACGGGAGTGGTTGAGGATCATATCTATAGGTACGAGAGCTCCTCCTTCCAACAGTTCCATGTGTTGCTGAAGAGAATGCTGCTGCAGACTATCAGGAACCGAGTGAGTTGGGGTTTCATTCTGATATAATTTGAATTATGTTTTATTGTTTTTGTGGTTATATAATTTTTTTTCAGGGCTACCTCTGGTTGCGGGTAGGTCTTCACTTGTTCCTGGGTGCTATAGTCGCTTCTCTGTTCAATAAAATGGGCTTTGACGCTACCAAGGCCTTGTTTAACTTCGGTTTCTGCTACGCTTGTATCATCGCCATGCTGTATATACCTATGATGCCTGTGCTGTTGGCTTGTGAGTATGTTTTTATATCTTTTAGTTGTGAAGAGACCGGGTTCGATTCTTGAGTGTTTTAGTCCCAATCCCGTTGAAGCAAAATATGTAATATTAAATAATATTCGGGAAAAACATGTGTCGCTCTTGATTGAGCGAAGCGAGCGTGGCGAGCGGAGCGTTCTACTGGAGACTTTTCACATTCTTTGTCACGAATAGGCTTGAAAACTACTTGACGGAAAATTATGAAATTTTGCAATCAAAAACACACATCTTAGGTGATGGTTTAAAAAATATTTTTTTTGAAAAATGTAAAAAAAAATTTATTTTTTTAATGTCATGTCAAAAAACTGATATCCCATTGAAGTCAATGGGAAACGATGAGTCATTACACTGGGCTCGCTGCGCTCAATATGCAAACGGCAGATTTTGCGAGCGCAGCGAGTTGAAATTGAGGGTTTGTTGGCGCCCCTAGAAGTAAATATTATTAGGTAAACCATGTGACGTTCTTGATAAGTTATATTTATCAAAATAATTGTATAATAATCAATAAATTCCAGTTCCGACGGAGGTGTTGCTAGTGAAGAGGGAATACTTCAACCGATGGTACGGTCTGAAGCCCTATTACGCAGCCCTAGTTGTATCTCGGACTCCGGTCACGGTGTTCTTCTGCCTGCTGTTCCTATGCATCGTGTATCCTCTGACCTCGCAGCCCATGGAGGTGGATAGAGTGATGATGTTCATGAGTATTTGCGTCATGATCGCTCTGATATCAGAGTCCATGGGCACTTTGATATCTTCGTCCTTGAGTGTCGTGGTGAGTTTAGATCTTGTACCTAATTTACTGTATATGTTCAGGAGTTATGGAGGGTACAAACAGACGGACACAGACGGGTACAGACGGACGGACAGACATCCCTGACGACTATAAAGCTTTCCCTACGTAATAAATCTTCTTCATTTGAATTTAAAAGGTAATCATACCTTTTAAATTCAAATGAAGAAGTAAAAAACTTAAATCCCCCCCCCCTCCCCTCAGAATTCAATGTTCGTGGGTCCGGTGGCGGCGGTGCCACTGATGCTGCTAGCGGTGTACGGCTTCGGCAGCGGTGATGCGTCTCCGGCTCCTATTTGGCGCTTGGCCCGGGCCTGCTCCTTCCTGCGCTACGGTCTGGAGGGCCTTCTGGCGGCCGTGTATGGGGGCCCGAGAGAGGACCTCACCTGCCCCGAGGACGTGGTCTATTGCGAGTACAAGAACGTCAGGTGGGCCTTATTAAACCCTTCATTACATGTAATTTTGTGGTCAAATTGATATCAAATTGAATTATATATTTTATAGTAACACATTGAAATATAATTATGACTCTGATTGTCATATTTATATCATAATTGTGACTCACTCCTGATCTTGATACAATATAATTTTTAAAACAATTTGAAACGTACGAAAATTCCTTCAAATTGTATCAATCAAATATAAATATATAAATAATTCCAGATATTTCCTCAAATTATTGGGCATGTCGGGAGTATCATTCTGGTTCGACCTCGGAGTCCTCATCCTGATGCTCATCATCATGAACCTCGGAGCCTATTACCTCCTCAGCCAGAGACTTTCGCGGAACCATATATTAAAATCATTTAAAGTTATAGGTACTTTAATAAAAACCAAACTAAAAGTATAGAATAAATATATATATATTATTGAGCGGAGCGTAGCGAGCGGAGCGTTCTACTGGAGACTTTTTCACATTCTTTGTCACGAATAAAGCGATGGTTTTAAAAAGAAAAAAAATTGAAAAATGACATGTCGTTGAGGAATAATCATCAAAAACTGCTATCCCATTGAAGTCAATTGGAAACGATGAGTCATTACACTGGGCTCGCTTCGCTCAATATGCAAACAGCACCCGAGATGTTTCGAGCGCAGCGTGTCGAAATCTGGTCTGTTGGCGCACTAGTACTGTATAAAAAATGTAATTTAATAGTTTATGAGATACAAGACATACAAACAAATTGGTACAAAAAAATGTATGTATGTATGTATGTGTTAATTGCTTTAATATATATAAATATATATATATATATATATATATATAACATAACATAATGTCCCAGTTGTAATTATATTGTGTTAATAAGACTAATTAAATATCATGACTTGGTCTGTTTTATAAAATTTTTGTATAAATCCTTCATTTTTTTTTCATTTATTTATAATGAAGTATGTTAAAATTAATTTTGTTATTATCCGAATTATAGTGTATCATGAAGTGACGTAGGTGTGACCTAACAATGACTCTGTGTAGTTATAATTAAAATGGTTTTAAAACTTAAGACTGGTTTATTTTATTGTGGATTTAATAAATATTATATTACTTGTGTAATTTTGTTTTTTATTATTATTATAATTTGACGGGATTTTAAAGAAAATATCTATCATTAGTTTTGTACGGATGGATGGATGGATGGATGGATGTAGAATTTCATGCAGATGGATGAATGGATGCAGAATTTCATATTATTTAGATAGATGGATGAATGGATGGATGTAGATTTACATTAATTTTGTAGAGATGGATGGATGCAGAATTTCATTAGTTTTGCATGGATGGATGGATGAATGTAGATATTCATTAATTTTGGATGAATGGATGATTTTTTTTATACCATCTAGAGTAATGCTTGACTACATTCCACAAAGTGAAAATGTAGTCGTAGATGGTAAAACGCATTAACCTAGTAACCTATTCACTCTTCTCTTGAAGACACCCACATTGTATTCTGATGGAAAAACCGACGCAGGCAAGCTGTTCCAGTCCTTCGCTGTGCGAATAAAAAAAGACGAAGCAAAGCGCTTCGTTCGGACAGGAGAAATGTCCACAACGAAAGGATGGATACCTGCCGTGCATCGGGACGTCCTGTGATGGAAGGGGGACGGAGGAATTAAGTCATGTAATTCCAGCGCACACTCACCAAAATGTATCCTATAGAATACTGAGAGGATAGCAATTCTACGTCTGTGTTCAAGGCTGTGGAGGTTGGCTTCTACCAATTCGGGATCGCCTATAAGCCTCTTTGCTTGCCTCTCAATTGAGTCCAGAACCGCAAGATGAGACTTTGCGGCACCATTAAATATGTGACCACAGTACTCCACACACGACCGGATTTGTGCTTTGTATAATACAAGTAGCTGTCCCGGTGTAAAGTACTGACGGAACTTCGCAAGAATGACAAGCTTTCCTGCAGATGCTCTTGCTCTGGATTCAATACACCGACCAAAGTTGAGGTTCGAGGAAATCTCTAAGCCTAACAACTGAAGCCGGTCACTGTATTCCAAAGATACACTCTGTAAAGTAAGAGCCAAAGTGAAAGGGCTCCTTTTGGCGGTGAACAGACACGTCTGAGTTTTGTTGGCGTTGAATTTGACAAGATTTGCATTGCCCCATGCGGAGACTGCCTGAAGTTTGTCACTCAAACGTTGCACCATGGCTTATCTTTCTGACTGTACTTGATCTCTACTAGCCCGACTACTCGACATGTATCTTTCTACAACTTTGCTGTCGTCTGCATAAACAGAGATACCGGGCTTCAGCAGATCATTAATGTAAAGTGTTGCAGAAAGAACGGACCCCTGAGGCACTCCGGCATTTATTGTCAAGGGTTCCAAGGAACACCCGTCGACAACTACTCGGAAAGATCTCTTGTTCAGAAAGTCCGTTACCCAACCGATCAGACCAGGAGATATGCCGTAAGCCGAAAGCTTACGGCAGAGAGACGGCGACCGCTTCTCCGTTCTTCTCTTTGGCCTCGCCTATAACGTGCGTAGCATACACTAAAAGGTCCCCAGTGGACCTATTTCGGCGAAAACCGTACTGTCGGTCACCGAGGAGATCGTTACCTTCAAGGTTCGCTAGAAGGCGCGTGTTCAATACACGCCTTATAAGCTTACAGAGTATGGAGGTGATTGAAATTGGTCTATAATTGGCAGGATCGGCACGGCTGCCTTTTTTGGGCACTGGTTGCACGTTTGCAAGATTCCAGGATTTCAGCACTATTCCAGTCTTGAAAAAGAGGCGATACAGACGTGTCAATACATTAGACAACTCAGCTGCGCACGTCTGCATCAGAATGGCTGGTATACCATCAGGACCACTGGCTTTATTCACTTCAAGACGACACAATGCTTTCCGTACCTCTTGGTTCGTGATGCGGATTTCAGGCATCGAAATACCGCAGTGAGGAAGATGTGCTGGAGAAGTATTGCCAGTGTCTAGATGCGAATTATCAGCGAACAGAGAAGCAAATACATTCGCTTTCTCTGTCGCTGTATGGCCCAGAGATCCATCCGGCTTCAGCAGAGCAGGCAGTGAGGGTTGGCAGAAGTTCGACTCGATCGCTTTGGCAAGAAACCAGCCAGCTCGACTGCCAGTAGGTCTGACAGGGAACTTTTCGCCATTCCTTGCGATTCGATCGCATCGAGCCTTCCGTAATGCCTTTTTATAGGACTTGGCAGCTTGGCAGCTTTCATTAATTTTGTATAGATGGATGGATGGATGCAGAATTTCATTTAATTTAGATAGATGGATGGATTTAGATTTTCATTAATTTTTTTATAGATGGATGGATGGATGCAGAATTTAATAAATAATTTGATGGATGGATGTAGAAATAAAAACAATTTTCCTTGTACAAATAACGTTTATTAAAAATAAAAATAATTCTCACTAAAAAGTCACGATCGCTTGAAAACAATATTAATATATGATATATGAAATTTTTGTTAATAAAATATCACTCGGCCATCGAGACGTAAACACAAACAAACATACAACTAACTTATATGAGAACTTAAGTTATTGTGATATTACTTTCTAGTTTAGGAGATTTTTTGTAATTTAATATAATTAAGTACATATATTATAGTAAAATTTTAATAAAAAAATAAAATAAAAACAATCTTAATCTGCAAATATGTTTTTAGTTTTAAATTAAATTTTAATAAAATTTCTTTGTAAATGAAAATTATAAAAAGAAGTTTACAAAATCAACCGCTAGATGGCGCTGTTTTAAATTGAACATTTATGTATTATTTTTATATATTTTTAATATTATTTGTATTATATATATATATATATATATAATTTTTTTGTATAGTTGGAATGTTGATCAAGTAATTACCTTATATATGTATATATATATAAATAAAATTGAAGCTTCTGTTTTTATCCAAATTAACAGTTGTATACTAAATGTATATTAAAGTATATACTTACATAAAAAAACAATTTTTAAAATTTGTCTCAGTCTGTCTGTCTGTTCTGGCTAATCTTTGAAACCGCTGGACCGTTTTTAATACAACTTTCACTGATAGCTGATCATAAAGCTATTTAAGCAGCTGTTATTGAGCGAAGCGAGTGGAGGGAGCGGAACTCAACTGGAGACTTATTCACATTCTTTGTCACGAATAGGCTCGAAAACTACTTGACGGTAAATTATGAAACTTTGCAATCAAAAAGACACACATTAGGTGAAGGTTTAAAAAAACAAAAATTTGAAAAATAACATGTCATTGAGGAATAATCATCAAAAAACTTTTTTTTTTTTTTTTTTTTTTATGTAAGAGGAGGGCAAACGAGCTGGCGGGTCACGGATGGACGTGATCACCGCCGCCCATGAACTCTTGCAACATCCGAGGATTTACAAGAGTGTTGCCGGCCTTGTAAGTAGGAATAAACGCCTTTTTTGAAGGTACCCATGTCGTACCGATCTGGAAATACCGCCGAAGGAAGTTCGTTCCACATTCGAGTGGTACGTGGAAGAAATGTCCTTGAGAACCGCACAGTGGAGGATCGCCACGCATCCAGGTGGTAAGGATGGTATTGGAGGCGATGGCGCGCTGTGCGGTGATGAAATTCGGCGGCAGGCATCAGATCGAATAGTTCTTCGGAACACTCCCCGTTGTAAATGCGGTAGAAGACGCACAAAGAAGCCACGTCTCTACGCAATGCCAAAGAGTCCAGCCGTTCGCAGAACACCGGGTCCCCGACAATTCGAACGGCTCTCCGTTGTACGCGGTCAAATGGTAGAAGCTGATATTGGGGTGATCCGGACCAGAGATGAGAACAGTACTCCATGTGTGGCCGGACCTGCGCCTTATAGAGCGCAAGTCTTTGGCCAGGTTTGAAGTACTGCCTCGCTCTATTGATCACTCCCAATTTCTTCGAGGCCAACTTGGCCTTGCTCTCCAGATGACCACGGAACTGACAGTCGCTCGAAATGTCGAGACCCAGTATTCTGATACTTGGCGAGGCAATGAGAGGAGTGCTCTCGAAGAGCGGTGATACGACAAATGGGGTTTTCTTAGTGGTAAACGCGCAAACCTGTGTCTTTAGGGGATTGAACTGAACGTGGTTCAGTTCACCCCACTCAGAGACCATCCCCAGGGAGGTCTCTATTGAAGACACAAGTTTCTTTCGGCACTCGTCGACGTTTTCCCGAGTGAGACCTGCACGGCCGGAATATACCGCATCCCCAGTACTGTCATCCGCATAACAATGTATGTTGGAGATATCCAACATATCATTGATGTGCAGGAGGAACAGAGTTGGGGATAGCACGCAGCCTTGGGGTACACCAGCGTTCACGGGCTTGGGGTCCGAGCAAAAACCGTCGAGAACGACCTGTATGCTCCGCCCAGTGAGGAAGCTGGTGATCCACTTGCATAAACTCTCGGGAAGCCCATAGGAAGGTAGCTTCGAAAGAAGCCCCTTGTGCCATACACGATCGAAGGCTTTCGCCATATCCAGACTAACTGCCAGACCCTCTCCCTTGCTTTCAATAACAGCTGCCCAACGGTGTGTAAGATACAACAGAAGATCACCAGCTGATCGACCATGGCGAAAGCCATATTGCCGGTCATTGACCAACTGGTGATCCTCGAGGTAGGTTAGGAGCTGTTTATTGATAATGCTCTCCATTACTTTGGAGAGCAGAGAGGTAATGGCGATAGGTCTGTAGTTAGCTGGTTCCGAGCTATTACCTTTTTTAGGGATCGGATGGACAAGGGCACGCTTCCATGTGACCGGGACTACGCCTTTAAGGTAGGAGTACCGAAATAAACGCGTTAGCACTGGAGTCAACTCAGGGGCACACGTTCGTAGCACCAATGGAGAAATGCCATCCGGCCCACTCGACTTATGAACGTCCAAGGAAAATAGAGACTGCCTAATAGTTTTCTGCCGAAAAACTATTTCCGGCATTGAGCTCTGACACCGCGGGATGTTAGGCGGTGTCTTCCCCTGGTCGTCCAAAGTCGAGTTGGAGGCGAAAAGAGTGCCCAAGAGATCGGCTTTCTCTTTTGCCGTGTGGGCCAGAGAGTCATTCCCCATGTGCAACGGCGGTAGGGACGGCTGGCTAAAGTTTCCCAGAGTGGCCTTTGAAAGCGCCCAGAATTTGCGCGTGCCAGGCGGGTACTTTGCCAGCTGATCCCCAATTTTGACGACATGCTTGAACTTTGCTCTAGCGATTTGCCGTTTGAAGAATCTGGAGGCACGATTATATTTCCTCTTCAGAACTCTAGAGTTCGGATCCTTAGTGACTAACGCATTGACCCAAGCTTGATAAGCCTGCCGTTTGCCAGCTGCTGCAGCCCTGACAGACGCATCAAACCAAGGCCGCGATCTGCCACCAAGTGGTACCACAGAGCTTGGTACAAATAGTTCCATGCCCTGTAGTATCACATCAGCTACAGCCGCAGCGCAGTCACTAGGATCATCGGAAGGGAAACAAATCGGCCCCCATGGGTAGGATGCAAAAAAGGACCGCATTCCATCCCAATCCGCTGACTTGTAGTGCCAAACGCGTCGAGTCGCAGGTGTTGTGCGAGCCGACCGTTGAATGGGCACTACACTCCGTACCAGACAGTGATCAGAGGAACCTAAGGGAGCCTCGACAGTGATCTGGTACTTTTCTGGATGTGTAGTCAGCAGAAGATCCAACAAAGAGGGCGTGTGGCTGTCCACGTCCGGTAGACGAGTGTGCGTCTTTACCAGCTGGGACAGACCATTTGCCAGAGCAAAGTCAAACACAGATCTCCCCGCGTAGTCGGTGGCACGTGACCCTAGCCAATCGGCATGGTGCGCATTAAAGTCCCCTAGGACTACGACTTCGGCGGAGGGAGTCTGTGAAAGCAGATCGTCAATCTTCGCCTGAACATGGCCCAAGAGTTGATCCGTTTCTGCATTACCACTATGGGACCTGTAGAGGCACGCGTAGACTCTGACATGGTCGTCCATGTCCACGCGTAGCCAGAGTATAGACAGGTCCCGACCTTCAAAAACCTGAAGGCGACGGTAGCAGATATCCTCCCTTACGAACACAGATACCCCGGCGTGTGGTATAAAATGGTGTTCTAGTTTATACCCGGGGTATGATAGGTACGCTGTGTCGCTAGGTTGAGATATCTGCGTCTCCGTCAGAAACAACAAGGCCGGCTGCGCCGTCTCCAGATGATAGTGGACGGCGTTCAAGTTGGAATGAAGTCCCCGGATGTTGCAAAAGTCCACATTTAGAGTGGGTCGGGGTGCCGCTGCATTGACTCGTCGTTTGCCCTCAAACAACACAAAAGGCGATACTTTGCCCGCCCCAGATACGACGGGCAGCCCGAGCAAAATCCGAGAATCATTTCCCCGATTTTGCTCGGGGAGGGGGTCCCCGGCTTCATCAAAGCCGGTACCCTCCTGGGGTATTTTTCTTTTTTGCATCGCGTTCATGTTTGGCGGGGGGGGGGGGGGGGTTTGGGCTTCCGGATTCTCTCACTCACCGACGGAACATAACCAAATGAATTTGGTTACTACACGTCGGTCTTCTGTGAGAGGGTGGTCCTTCCCCGGTCGAGCCAGCCCAATACGAGCTGTAGTCGGATAACTACAGCTAGGCTCTGAAGTCAATGGAACGATGAGTCATTACACTGGGCTCGCTTCGCTCAATATGCAAACGGTACCCGATTTCGGGAGCGAATCGAAATTGAGGGTCTGTTGGCGCCCCTAGTTTACTAAATTAACACGAGGAAAATCGCGGGCACAGCTTGTATATACTTAATATATTACGATATGTATAACTCAATAAAACAATGGCAGTGACAAATAAAAAATCTTAAAATTATTAAATTAAACTAAAAAATCAACATCCAATCAATTAAAATTTAAATAAAAATAACAAAATTATATACATTTTATTTAACTTAAGTATATAATAATTTTGAGTATTTTACATAAATTATATTAAAAAAAAAATTACATTAATTTGTTCTTGATTGTCAAATTTATATCATTAATGTGACTTACTTGTGACCTTGATATAATAAAATTATTAATAATCATTTTATGTAAGACAAACATACTAATAATATATATATATATATATATATATATATATATATATATATATATATATATATATATTGATTGTCAAATCAATGTCATAATTGTGACTTACTCGTGACCTTGATAGAAAAAATATTAATAATAATTTTATGTTAATACTATATGTATATATATAACTAAATTGATTGTCAAATCAATGTCATAATTGTGACTTACTTGTGACCTTGATATAATAAAATTAAAAAATTATAATAACATATATATATAAACAAACAGAATGCCATGACAACCTAATATATATATATATATATAATTAATAATATTAAACAATACTTAATCTTAAACGCTACGTGTGTTTTTCGCCATTTTGTTTTTATCTATGTACATTCCACTTTCCCGGCTCTTATATACTTATTTACAATGGTAACTTGTAACTTATAGCTATGATTATATACACGCGAAATATATATATATATATATATATATATATATATATATATATATGTTGTTTTAAGTTTGTGTGTCTGTATGGTAATTTTATGTCTGTTAAATTATAATAAAAATCTCATGTTCTATTTAAAATAATTAATACTTGAAGGCACTGACTGTTAATGTCAAAAAATCACTGATGATGAGGAGTAACTGGTGATGATGAAAAAATGAGAATATAACGAAAATTACCTAAAAACTAAATCGCTGACTTGGTTTGTCCGGATCGCACCTATCTAGATATAGCTCGGACTTGTCCGAATCTAGACAGGTGTCCGTTTCGTGTCTGATCAGGGGTCCGGTCCGTGTCCAGCGCTGGTTAGTGTCTGTTGGGTCGCAGATGGACAGAACTGCTATCCGTCTTTGATCAGGCATTGACAGGATTTCTGTCCGTGTCTCATCAGAGACGGACACGCACAGGTTGTGGTGACGGAGGAAATCACCTTCCAAGTTCCACTCCTGGTTTCCTCCGGAATTGTGACATGGGTACATACCTGGAAGATGATTTTGAACTATCATGACACGATGGCTCAGTTTACAAAGATACGATAATTTTTTCGTATAACCATTGGAGGTAGCGGGTTCGAGTCCGAATCACTCACCGAGTGTCCCACCCACGAGGTGTCCCATGGTGTCGAGGCAGCGCGTCCCCTGCCTCACCCGACCCCGCGGCACGGACAGCTCGGGGTACACGTGCTGGAGGTACCACCTGAACGACTTGCACTGCAGCCGGGTACGGATGGACACGCGCTCGGATATACTGGAAATGATTTTTACATCATCAAGTTACATGATTCCAAGGTGGAAAGTAGTCATTGGTGGTAAGAAGATCCACATTGTGCTCAATGGATGGACTCCGCAAGCTGTTCCACTTCTTCGCTGTGAGAATTACGAGACGAAGCAAAGTAAAAGCATAACTGCGCTCCAACTGGATGGATAAAGAAGTATTCAAACGCTCGTTGATGGAATGGGGATGGGGGAACTAGTTCATATATCCCATAGAATACTGAGGCTGGCAGTTTGACTGTGTTAGAGGTTATGGATGGGCATCAACCAATTCTAAGTCCCAAATTAGCCTCTTTGCTCGCGTCTCAATATGTAACTACAGCACTTCACGCAAGGCCTAATTTGTATTTATATAATGTTAGAAGTGTGAAGAAAAAAGTAAAGCTTTTTTTAACTGTTCTAGCTATGGACTCAATGCACCGACCAAAGATGAGGTTCCAGAATATTTCTAAGATGGCGGTCACTGCATTTAAAAGATACATTCTGGAAAATAAAAGCCACAGTGAATGGGTTTGGTGCTATCCAGATAGGTTTCTGTTTTGGCGTTAAATTTAACAAGATTGGCATTGCCCCATGTGGAGTCTGCCTGATGGTTGTCACTCAGACACTACATCATGGCTACTCCCCAGACTATACTTGATCTATTCTGGCCCGAGCAAGGCAGTAATCTTTCTACAACTGCTGTCGTCTGCGTACCCATAAATACCGGGTTTAAGCAGATCGTTAATATGCAACAGAAATCGAGTTGCAGAAAGAAGGGACCCCTGAGACACTCCTGTATTTATTGTTAAAACTTCCGAGGAACACCGTCAACAACTACTCGGAGCGATCTCTGGTTCAGAAACTCCATTACCATGCCGATCAGATCAGGGGATATACCGTTCGCTGGAAACTTTCTTAAAAGGTTTGCATGCCAAACCATGTCAAATGCCTTCGAAAAGTCAGCGGAACTCGTACTCTTGATTACTGAGAAGATCAATCTTTTCTAAGTATGCAAGAAGACAAGAGTTCAATATAGCAGTAAGAAGAGAAGAGAAAAGAGTAAAAAAGAGTATCTATACAGGGATAAAAGTTTGACACGACGGTTGGTTATTGGACCGATAGTTTGACTGCCAGTCGGTCTCAAAGATGCTATTTGCCAGTCTTAGTGATTCTATCACGACGAGCTGTTCCGTTAGGCCTCTTATAGGACTTGGCGGTTTTGTAAAAGGTTTTCTTAGAACTTATACACTTTGTGGTTTTAGCATTAAACCATGGGTGTGTTTTGATACAAATGGATATGTTAGCAGAAGGAAAGGAAAACTCGACGGATCCGCGGAAGAGAAGCAGACTTGCCTGCCGCAGAAGTGCAGCATTTCATTCTAATCTGCTGACTTGTATTTCCATACTCGTCAAACATCAATCTAAATCTGGTGGGCAACAATTCGATATAGATTAACCAGGATATAGGTCGGATTTGCCAAAAGGGGGGAATTTCCCATAATGCATATACAGATCAGTTGTTAGAAGGTCCAGGGTATTATAGATCATATCTATAACAGGTCCCTAATCGTCCATCCAGACTTGACTCATCTAACACGACTATATCGTTACGGTACAATTTTAACCAGATTTGTACCAACCAGGAAATGATTTTACTTGACATGATAATACTCACTCTCCATACTCCACCTGCTTGGCGAGCGGCTGCGACCTGTAATACAGGTCCTTGTAATCATCCATCCACACTTCCGCTGCTCGCCTGGTGTTCCTAGCGAAAACCGCCCCTGAGCCCCCCGGGAAGGTGTAGGGATGTCGCTTCCTGAACACGTGACCCACCCGCGAGCAAGGCACTATCTCCAGCGACCCTCCGCATTGCCACACCCTGGGATATAACATGCATACACACTTTCGTTACTCATAATACATACATACATAATATATATAATCTGACAAATATACTATAAAAAACTATATAGAAAATACCTAAAGGAAATCTCCAAATTCTCTCCACCCCACACATCCATCTTCATATCATATTTCCCGAGCTTGTTGAAGTACTTCCGGTCCATGCTGAAGAGACCCCCCGCGATCATTGGGGTCCTTATCACCTGGGTGGGGTCGCTCAGTCTGGCACTACGCTCCGAGTGTGATAGATACTCCCACTGGAATTGATAAAACAATTGCTCTATTCAATCTAGCGCGCCATTAAAGAGTTTGTGATTGGTGGAAACACTTTTATTGGTCTTATGAAGCAATTACACTATCCAATCTGTCGAACGCTAAGTCATATAGCGTACTAATATCGCATGCTAAAAAGGCTGATAACTTTTAAAGAGCTTTAGATTGGGGACATATTAAACTCGCTTCGCTAATTAGTGCGCTTAAATAGCATTTTTTAATGGGGGAATTATCATTTAAATATATACTGCTTCGAATTTCAATAAGAAAGATAAAACGAAATATTTATTTTATATGATGCAGTTACAATGTGGGCTGGTCGAGTTACTTACCTTGAACACCAAGTTCCAGTCGAAGCCTCCGCGTAAATCCGCGGACGCACCTATGTATTGAAACGTGTCCATACTTATCACATCTATCACTGGACACACCACACGAGTTGGATCCTGGAAGAGGGAAAGAACTATACATATATATATATCTAAATTTAGTTTTTGACACTATTTATCAGACAAAGTCGCTGCCAAGAGCTAGTCTTTTAATATAAATAGCCAACAGACCCTTAATTTCGACTCGCTGCGCTCGCGAAATCTCGGGTGCCGTTTGCATATTGAGCGAAGCGAGCCCAGTGTAATAACTCTTCGTTTCCCATTGACTTCAAAGGGATGGGATTTTCAAAAAAAATATTTTTAAACCATCACCTAATGTGTGTCTTTTTGATTACAAAATTTCATAATTTTCCGTCAAGTAGTTTTCGAGCCTATTCGTGACAAAGAATTTGAAAAAGTCACCAGTAGAACGCTCCGCTCGTTACGCTCGCTTCGCTCAATAAATTAATAATAATATATAATCCTTGACTTTATTAAAAATCCTTTCAACGGATGTAAATTGTCAGACAGACTTAAATAAGTAAAAAAGTTGTTGTTCTTGACAGATCAATAAAAAACTGCTACTTAAGGGCGCATTACATTATCCAATTTTAAGCGCACTATTTTAGTGCACTAATTGATCTAGCGTTTGATGAATTGGATAGTGTCATGGTTGCTTTATGCTTTGCTATCTCAAATTAGGTAATATAATATTATTTAAAGTATCATATCATTAATATTAATTAATTCTGAGCCGTGACCGACATTTTGGAACCAGTGAAAGGTGAAGGTCACTTAACAGGTTCTCTTCTCTTAGTCACGATTTTAATATTTGACACACCTTAAGAATCAAATTTCTGGAAAACTGTTTTGAAATTATGCTTAATTGAGCTGAGCGTAAGCGAAGCTCTTAACCGTTTGGGAGACCTTTTTTTGGGTTTAGTTGTCTCCAGAATGCGACGTGATAATTAGCTAAAAATTTTCTCATGTATGTTTGAGCGGAACGCTGATGTTATAGCGAAAACAGATTGAAAAAATGTTTAGCCATTCAAAAGTTATCAATAAAAGAAGAAAGGAGATGGGCTCAGCTCAACACCCGTACAGCACGGGCAGCGGATCCTAGTATATATATATTACTCGATTAAATATATATATATATATATATATTTAATCGAATTAATTAATAAACTACCGATTACTGGTTACTACAAGGACGTACAGACAGACAGGAAAAGACATATGCAATAATACTTAACTTTTTATTTTTATTTATACCTCAAAATAAAAACTCAATTTACTTTATATTTTGATTTGGATAACAAATTTTATGTGGAAACGTTTGTATGTTCGTTCTCATCTCAGAAACTATTTATTAAAAAAATATATATATAGATTTTTTTCTGGAAGAAATACATCTTATGTCCCAAATTTAGGAAGGTCATTGAACCAATATCGATTATAAGATGATAATTAATAACTTTCTTTGTTAAGGTTACATCACTAATGTTATTAAGATTCTATGTCATATCAAGGTCAAGCCAAGGTCACGGCCAAAACGAATGTCATGACTCGAGACGGATATAACATTACGCAATATAGACCACTATTACTTTATAATAAGAGTGAAATTTGTAAGTTAATAGAATTAGATACACACATGATATTATGTCATAACATGACCTTATTATGACGTTACGAAAAAGTGTAGTTTAATTGAATTAAATGTATAAATATATATGTTTAACAATATCACGATATGACCTTATTATGACATTGCATGATAGATCGTTGGATGGTTGCCGTAACCGTCCAAGAATGTGATTCCGAAACAATAATAACCACGTAAGAGGGTGAAGGGACAGTGATCGGGTTGCGCAACCGCCTCATCCGTTCACTACGCTCGAGTGGGTGGTACATGGTATGAGCGGAGGCGGGAGCGGAAGCGAATAGAACTTTAAAAAAAATCGTTCAGGATTTTTATACAATTATATATATATACTTGAGACTGGAAAGGCGAGTGATACATGGCATAAGCGAAAGCGGTTTCAACTATAAAAAAAATCATAAAGATGGTTTTTGAATAGTTTTATACAATTTACTCGAGACTGATGCAAGGCATGAGCGGAAGCGGAAGCGATTTGAACCATCAAAAAAATTTTGGAGAATTTTATACAATAGTGTGACAATGTGGAATTTATTATACATATTATTATTTGCATATTAACACATTCGAGTCCGGCTAATTTTCTACGTTTATAATCCTGAGCAAGAAAATTTAATGAAGTTCTGAAGCTGGTTGACGCAAACTTGTATCGTCAAGGGGAGGATAAAAGTATAAAATTTATTTGCGTCAACCAGAAATAGAGTTTCAACTAACGTGAATTCACGTCAGCGGCAAGCAGGAATAGAACTTGGAATGACGTGAATTCACGTCAGCGATCGTGAACTATTAGTGAAAACGCTACCCGCTTTAACTTGTACCACATCGATGTATATCTGTAACGTATGTGGCAATGTACTTTCAAATAAATCGCTATTGCGATACTATCATCTCTTGAATGTGTCTCTATCATGACTAGAATAAACATTATTATTATATTATATTATTTATATATAGATTTTTATGTCTG